>JAESUZ010003315.1:600000-1059316 GCA_017311185.1 Proteles cristata cristata | reverse complement strand
TTTTCCTTCTGAGATTCTTTAAAATCCAGGATTTGAGAAGTAACATAAACTTGTTTCCAAGTAATCCTTTCCAGAGTGGCAGTACGTCACATGTTTCAGAGCCAGTCAGGTCTTTGAAGGAGGCTCTGACTCAGGTTACTGTCACGTGGAAGGAGACTGAATTCCATCTGAGTCAGTGACAATTTTCAGAAAAGGGTCAAGGTGGAGTTGATACTCTTAAACGGTCTAGGCAGGTAGATACTTTTAAAATTATATATGCCCGCCCCCTTCTTTTTAACAAACAATGGAAACGTTGCTTTAAAAACTATAACTGTGGAAATAAGTCCTCAACATCCTCTCTTCCCTTTTCTTCCCCCAGCTTGTTCTTTGGAAATCTCTACATATATTTTGCTTGGCAAGGGAAGACTCACATATCAGGTTTGTTTTATCCACTTTGCTTTATTTGGACGTGTTCAAAGGATAATAGTTCCACACAACTATCTGTTATTGCTTTGTTCAAGTCATTCTAGTGAACCCTGCTGCCTGAAGTCCTCTCACATTTTACTTTTTTTTTTTTTTTTTTTTTTAAATGTTTTTTTTTATTTATTTCTAGGAGAGAGAGAGAGAGACAGCATGAGCAGGGGGAGGGTCAGAGAGAGAGGGAGTCAGACTATGAAACAGGCTCCAGGCTCTGAGCTGGCAGTCAGCACAGAGCCCGACGCGGGGCTCGAACCCACAAACCGCGAGATCACGACCCAAGCGAAAGTCGGACGCTTAACCGACTAAGCCACCCAGGCGCCCCACATTTTACTTTTTTGTAACATATTTCCTTGTATTGTATTCAGCCAGGATTTTAGTGTGGGACCTATGCTTCAAGCCACAGCTCAAGGTATAGAAGAAGGTTACGCTGCATATGAGCCTGCTAGTCACTCATTAGACTTTTGTGCGCTTCCTTGGTTAAAGAGTATGATTTAAAGAAATTCTTGTACTGTTTTTCTTTTGGCTTCTTGGTATCTCTTTAACTGAAAGACAAAGCTGGAGGTATTCTATTTAGTTCTTTGCGGTTTTTACCAATGCAGTAAAGTAGACACATAACGAGGAAATGTCTGGACGATCATAAACAGCCTCTGAACGCTGTACAGACTCTGGAATTGTTTGCGCAGTCGGTGCTATCTGCTTTCTTCTTTTTCTTTTCTCCAGAGAGTGACCGAAGAACAGTGTTTATTGCCCTGACAGTGATTAGCCTCGTGGGCACAGTTCTCTTCTTTCTCATTCGGCAGCCAGAGTCTGAAAATGTCCTGGGAGAAGATGAGTCTTCTGATGACCAGGAGCTGGAAGTCAATGAGTAAGAAGTTGGCATGTTCCTTTCTATTGTGCGGGGGGGGTGGGGGAGGAAGGCGGGGGGAGCATGTGTGTGTGTATATATATGTATAGGTACATACACGTGTTTTTTTTTTTAATGTTTATTTGTAAGAGAGAGACAGAGCACAGGTGGGGGAGGGGCCAAGACACAATCCGAAAGTAGGCTCCAGGCTCTGAGCTGTCAGCACAGAGCCCGATGTGGGGCTCGAACTCATAAACCGTGAGATCAAGACCTGGGCCGAAGTCGGACACTTGACTAAGCCACCCAGGTGCCCTGAAAATATATTTTGAGTAGAGGTAGTCTTGGGATTACTAACCTTTTGATAGTCCTAACTGATAATCCAACACTAGGCAGACATGAGGGAGAAGTTTTGTTTTTATTTTTATGTGTTTTGTTGTTGTTTGGGGTTTTTTTTGTTGGTTTGTTTTGAGTAGGCTCCACGCCCAATATGGGGCTGGAACTCATGACCCTGAGATCCTGAAATCAAAAGCCGCAGGCTGTACTGACTGAGCCAGCCAGGTGCCCTGAGGAAAGAATTTTAAAGCCTAGAGAAGGAAGATAAAGGGTAGCTCTGGGGAGGAAGCAGGGAAGAGGAGAAGGAAGGGAGGGGCCCAAGAGGGAGGGAGAAAGCCGGGGGATTGGAGCCCAATCCCCGGTTGCGGCTGAAGAGTTATATGACCCTGGACGGTAGCAATAATCCCCTAGTTCCTCAGGGCCAGCGTCCTATGTATTTTAATGTGCAAAGACACAGGCTTATAAAGTTAAATAGAAGACAGTCTGAGCCCTCAGTTACGGTTTATCCGGTCCAATCTTCAAATTCCCCTGTTTGGGTGGCACGTGCGAGCAACAGGGCCGTCCACCCGTTCTCTTACGTGAGGCGCCTGGTTTTGCGCTGACCTACACGGTGGTCTTTTCCAGAGCGGTCCAAGTGGGAAACAAGTAAATGGCCTTGTGTTTTTCCAAAAACTTGAGCAGATTTCAGTTACAAGTAAAACGAAAACACCACAGACGATTTCTCGGCAGGTATCATCCACGTTAGAGGAAAGGGAAATGAGAGATCTTCACCAGGCCCGTTCTGCTTTGTTTGTGGATCAGTAAATCGTGAAGATCGTCTTCTCCCTCTTCACGAATTGTCACAACGTTTGCACGGGGCATTCTGTGCTGCCTTGTTAATCCCAGAAAGGCCTAACGTTCTCCAGTCATCAGTTCATTAAGCATTCAGTATTTCACTGTTTGTTTAAAGCAAAAGAGAGGTGTGACCCTGGCTTGAAGACTGTGTGTTTGTGTATCTATTTGTATACACACGTAGTACGTACGTATTACGTGAATTGCATATACACACGTATTATTTTTTAAGCATAAACTGATAGATACTGGAGATTCCACGAAGGTGAACACCACAGATGCAGTGAAAGTCGAACACCTGTTCACTTAGCAGATATCAGCTGTGTGTGCTGTGCAAACAGGCCCCTCCCTGTTTCCAGAAAACTCCCTGATAAGAGGATTGTGTGACTGCTTTGGCGCAGCACTGAGGAGTACTGACCAGCCTCTTCAGCAGTTCTCTTCCTGAAGTGTCTCCCCAGCTTGAAGCTTCCGCGTCTCTGTTCTGTAGCAGCACGGCCTCTCTGTCAGCCCCCGTCCGAGGCTGAGGGACACAGCAGCGAGCAAGACTGGGAAGTCTGTTGTCCGGAGGGACTTCATCATAGACGGGGCGCAGACCCCGCGTGTGTCACCGCAAAGGAAATGCTGGGAAGTCAGTGCGGGGGGGGGGGGTGAGGAGGGCCGGGGGGCTCCTTGCAGTGTGACTGGTGAGGAGGGAGGATCGGCTGGTGGCCATTGCCAAGGCCAGCTGGTAGGGAGGGGTGATGGGTGCCAGCGCTGCAGGGCGGCGCGGAGGGCTCAGCGCAGGGAGGGCGCGGGGGTAGGAGTGTCTGCAGCAGGCAGGGGTCCGGTTCTGGGTGAGATGGAAGCCACTGAGGGAGGGGCGCCTGGGAGGCTCCGTCAGTTAAGCGTCTGACTTCGGCTCAGGTCATGATCTCAAGGTTCCTGAGTTTGAGTTCCGCCTTGGGCTTCACACTAACAGAGCAGAGCCTGCTTGAAGTTCTCTCTTCCTCTCTCTGCCCCTCCCCTGCTTGTGCTTTCTCTCAAGATAAATAAATAAACTTAAAAAAAAAAGTTAAAAAAAAAAAAGAAGCCATTGAAGGAAAAAAGATCTAGTTTTAAACGATTCCACTTAAACGCCTTACAGAAGATCTGGAGACGCAGAAAGGCAGCTAGGCATCCTGTCCCTCAGTTGTCCTCATCTGCTCAGCTTGCGCGTCTGAGGACATTAGCTGGGTGAGCTCTGGGAATGTCCTCCCCCCTTCCCTCCCCCTCTTCCCTCTGTACTCGAGTATCTCTTATATCTTACGTTCCAGGCGTGGTTTGGAAAGTATTTCATTGAACAAAGAGCTGGTCCTGCGTTGATAGAGCTTACTTTCTAGTGGGTGAGAAAGAAGAGAGACAGGATTTTTTTTTTTTAATTTTTAATTTTTTTATGTTTTGTTTCTGAGAGAGAGAGAGAGGCAGCGTGAGCAGGGGAGGGTCAGAGAGAAAGGGAGACCCAGAATCCGAAACAGGCTCCAGGCTCTGAGCTCTCTGTCAGCACAGAGCCCGACGCAGAGCTCGAACCCACGAACCATGAGATCATGATCTGAGCCGAAGTCGGACGCTTAACCGACTGAGCCACCCAGGCGTCCCTAGACAAGAATTTTTTTTTAAAACCAATTTTTATTGAGATATAATTCACATGCTGTACAGTTTACCCATTTCAATTGTACAACTCAGTGACTTAAGTGTATTCACAAAAGGGCGTGTTCGTTATCACAACCAACATTGGAACATTTTCTTTTTTTTTTTCTTTTTTTCTTT
This sequence comes from Proteles cristata cristata, assembly GCA_017311185.1. Taxonomy (NCBI): domain Eukaryota; kingdom Metazoa; phylum Chordata; class Mammalia; order Carnivora; family Hyaenidae; genus Proteles; species Proteles cristata. The sequence continues at coordinate 1,055,064 of JAESUZ010003315.1, read as the reverse complement.
TTTTATTTTTCTTTATTTTTTTTTAATGTTTTATTTATTTCTACGAGAGAGAGAGAGACAGCGTGAGCAGGGGAGGGTCAGAGAGAGAGGGAGTCACAGACTGAAACAGGCTCCAGGCTCTGAGCTGGCAGTCAGCACAGAGCCCGACGCGGGGCTCGAACCCACGAACCGCGAGATCATGACCTAAGCGAAAGTCGGACGCTTAGCCGACTAAGCCACCCGGGCGCCCCTAACATTGGAACATTTTCATCACCCTCCCTCCAAAGAATCCTGTACCTCTTAGCAATCCCATATTAGAAAACAGACATCTAAGATAGGATATAGAAGTATGGGCTGGAGGTGGGGGGCGGGGGTGCCTTGCAATTCTAGGATATAGTAGTTACATGTATGTAATTTGTACGACATACAGGTGAAATTATAGATGGAGTTGCCAGGGAAGGCTGAGAAGGTAACATTGAAGTTGTAGGGACGAAAAATCATTTTCCTCCACCCTCCTGTGTTCCTAGCTAGGACTCCTATAATAAAAGATTAACAAGGAAAAAGAAAGCAATCAGAAGTTTATTAACATGTATGGCTCATGTATATCTGAAGAAAACCCAAGGGAAAATGAGTAATTTCGCAGGTTGGCTTACAATTTAGGCTTTAAATACCGTAAGAGTAGATAGGAGATGTCATAGTGTGTGACAAGCTGTCGATGTCTGGTCTCCCATCTGTGACAAGAGTCCATCTTCCCTGTGTGACGAAACTTCCAGAGGTGATTTATGACAGTTGCGCTCCTTCTGGATCATCTGTCAGTAGGCAGATGTGGGGTCCGAGGAAGGCCGTCCCCGCATGTGCCATTTTTCTCGTGCCTAAAGCAGCATGTTTTGGGGTGGCCCATTCTGCTACCCTTCAGAGTCAGGACCTTAAAGAAGTAGGCTGGGCATGAGATGGGAAGGTATGGGGGGCGTTGAGAGGGCTTAGTAATGGTCTCACTCTGCCCCCTCCGTTCCTCGTAGGGCCTGGGGTTCGTCTTATTTCACAATTCTACCAGAAATGGCTTCCTTTAATATGTCATTGCTTTGTACCTGAGTGCTGGCCGGCTCGACTGTATTTTAAAAGGCTAGAGAGTATATAAATCAGTTCCTACTTATTTGGGGCCCGAAATGTAAAGTACTGAAATCCTACATCCGAGCCTATCCATCTACCAGCCAACTGTCAGGTCCGTGGAATCTGAAGAGTATTTGCCTCCAGGCAGGGCACGTGGCTCTATGGCAAGGAAAAAAGAGGTTTTCCTGTGGTTACACTGGACTACCTTTTTTGTATCAGTAATTTATTTGTGTAAGTCAACTAGATCTCCATGAGTTATCTTCCTTTTTTCTTATTTGTAAATAATAACTGTTTAAAGGGGTGCCTGGTGGCTCAGTCGGTTAAGCGGCCGACTTAAGCTCAGGTCATGATCGTGGGTTTGAGTCCTGCATCGTGCTCTGTGCTGACAATGTGGAGCCTGGTTGGGATTCTTCCTCTCTCCTTCTTCTCTCTGCCCCTCCCCTGCTCGCACTTGATCTCTCTCTCTCAAAAGAAATAAACAAAAACTTAAAATTATAATTTAAAGATGCCAGAGAAGTATGGGGGGCCTGGGTGACTCAGTTGAGTGTCCAACTTAGGCTCAGGCCTTGATCTCACGGCTCCTGAGTTGGAGCCCTGCGTTGGGCTCTGTGCTGGATTCTGTGTCTCCCTCTCTCTCTACCCCTCCCCTGCTCAAGCTCTGTCTCTCTCTCTCTCAAAAGTAAACAAACATTAAAAATCATTTTTTTTTAAGATGCCAGAGAAGTAGGTATTACCTTATTGGCCAGTAGAGTAACTTATGTAATCTCTTAAAAATATCTTTGCCGTAATCATAGCAAACAACTACGCTTGAACTACATGATCTCATTTAATTCTTCCAGTTAAGTGGTAGTGTCCCTGTTTTATAAATGGGAAAGTGAAACCCGGAGGCGTGAAGTAACTTGTTTAAAACCATACCATTAATAAATGGCAAAGCACGACGCAGACTCCAAAGCCCACGTTTTTAACCCGTAGCTTATCCTGCACCCAGCTGTGTAGCACTGGTGGTATGTTGCTTTTGGAGAGTTTTAACACTGAAGAACTTAGTTTTAAAGTAACCAGAGTGGGGGCACCCGGATGGCTCAGTCGGTTAAGTGTCCGACTCCGGCTCAGGTCATGATCTCACGGTTTGTGGGTTCGAGCCCCTCGTCGGGCTCTGTGCCGACAGCTCAGAGCCTGGAGCCTGCTTCAGATTCAATTCTGGGTCTCCCTCTCTGCCCCTCTGCTGCTCATGCTCTGTCTCTCTCTCTCTCTCACAAAAATAAACATTAAAAAAATAATAGAGTGGAGGGAAATTGAAGTTTTACAAGTTGTTTTTACAGTATGAAAGTAGCAGGGTGGGGGAGAATTCCTCCTGGGACAGAATAGGACGTGTGTGGATGTGAGCTGTAAACTTAATATGAGAATATGAGAGAATTGTGTTCAGATGCCTTCCCCCCATTGTCTGAAGCAAGGACAGGGTCCCATATTGTGTGGCAATGGAAATGTTTGCCGGACCTCGTAGAGGACAGCATTCTGACAAACGTCAGGGAAAATGTGATCTCACTCTTGTTCTCATCAGAGGAAATCACTGATACCTTGTTTTTACGTTTTTAGGTCTGCCCAGAACACTATGGCGAAGGCAGTAGATGCGTTTAGTAAGTATTCTCTGTGTCTGAAATGCAAGAGCTGGTCGGGGACAACTGTGACATTTGCCTCCCCCCCGCCCCCGTAACTCTGGATCGCCAGTCCCCCAGTGTTTTCGTTTCTCCAGCTGCACTGCCACGAAGGACACGCGTCTTCCCAGCCAGCATCTCTGGAACTGGGCGGTGTGTGGGGTGGCCGGGCGCCTGACCAGCCCCAGGCAGGGTCCTGCAGGGGAGGCATTGGGGGGCAGGCAGAGAGCTCGGGGGTTGGAGCTCTTCACCGGGTGGTGAGGACACGTGGACCATCCCCTCTGACCCGAGTCTGTCAGACGGCCATGCTCCTCTGCTCAGGGCCCTTCCCGGCTAAGCCTGCCTACGTGTCTGTGTTGTGTTGTCCTCACGACAGTTCCGTATCGTAGAGAAAATTGAGGCTGAGAGATGATTTGCCCAAGGTCAAGTAGCTAGGATGCGGCCAAGCTGGGATCGGAGCCCAAACTGTGTGATTCTGATAACAGCATCTTGTGGTTCCTTCAGAAACTGGCAGACATGGCTTCTGGTTCTGATACGGCCTGACATCGGCCAGTTCTTTGCCTCTGCCTGTAGTTCTCGCATTCTCTTTGTCTTCCACAGACAGAATCCGATGCCATCTAGTAGGGAGCTGCCTTTTGGGGCCATGTCGTTTCAGTTAGGACCCTGGGCCTCACGCTCTCCTCTGCTTGTGGCCCTGGGCCAGGGTGCAAATTCTTGATCTAATCAGCCACGGCCTAAGTCAGATGACGCAAAGCACCCAACTTTTAGCCAGCAATCTCGTAGTCTCCTTTTTTAGAAAGGGCTCATGGGATGTGGTATTCTGAGCTTTCAGTATACAGCATGTTATCGTTAAGGCCGTTTAATCATATATACATATAATTTTATTATATGTATCTCTTACATTCCAGGAATGCATTCGTAATTACACCATGGGCTATCTGTCATAATTAAAAAGGATCTAGCCTGCCCGTCCTCCAGCAGGATACGGGGGTGGGGGGTGGGGGTCACAGCAGTCAGAGGAATGGCTCTCAGCTTTGCTGACCTAGAAACTTGTTTGTCACGAGTGCCACCGTTGATCAGAGGGGTCAGAAGGGAAAAGACTCCAGCTAAACCCACAGAAATCACAACCAGAACCCTTTGTGAAAGCATTTAATATCTTTTAGTGAGCCCCTTCATAGATGCTCCCTTCTCATGATCCGGGGCCCAGAACGCCCCATTGGCTACCTTGATGAGCCACGGAGTCAAGGGAAAGGGGTCTAGACAGTCCTCAGGCTTATGGGACGGTCTGTTCAGCTTTGGGTGAGGCTTGGTCAGCCCCCTCTCCCAGGCGGCCTGTTGCCACCAGATTCAAGAGGTCCTTCCCAGGTGTACAGACTCTGCCTCAACCTGTCTGTAAAATGAAGCGCAAACACAATTGGGGCCGCACGGTTTCATCATGGAACTCGTCGGTTGCTGAGTCCAGTGCAGGAGTGATAGGGTGTTGTGCCGTCTAGTTTGGGGAGAAAGGAGGGGCAGCCAGAAAAGTGTATCAGGTGCTACAGGGCAGGCAGTTTTAGGGGCCAGTTCCTGGGCCATGGGGAGCAGCGCGACGTAACGAGGTCGCGTGGAAGACAAAGAGAACACAGAAGGGAAGAAGGGTGTCCAGGCTTCAAGTAATCTGTCATCTGTTGTTTACTCATCAAATTCCTTCAGTTGATGCTGTGATGAATGTACAGGAAAGGTTTCTGTTTATCTCAAAGGAACTTCGTTCTTCAACTGAATGTGTATGTTTAATGGGATTCTAGAAAATGTCATTGAAATTTTTAAAAATTTATTTCTTGTCCTGAGGAAACAATCCTGAAGTCTATCGGAAGCATAAATGTCTGACAGTAGCCAAGAGAATTTTTAAAAAGGATTTAATGGGCACCTGGGGGGTTTAGTCAGTTGAACATCCAACTCTTGATTTGGGCTCAGGTCATGATCCCAGCCAGGGGTCAGTGGGATCGACCCTCGCGTTGGGCTCCATGCTGAGTGTGGAGCCTGTTTAAGATTCTCTCTCTCCCTCCTTTCTCTCCCCTCTTTCTCATTCGTGCTCTCTCTCTCTCTCTCTCTCTTTAAAAGTAAAAAAAAAATAAAAAAGACTTTCTCTAATATATGTTAAAATCTACTGTGAATTCATTTGAAAACTTTGGAACAGAAAGAGCAGTACAACTGAGGGCTACAGTCAGGCCCACGTCCACAGTGTCAATACAATAAATACAATGAGAGACTCTAAGCAAAGTTAGGGAGCAGATGGTGTAGAAAAATATAGACTCAAACTTCATATCTTCCAGCATTCCAGGTGGATTCAGTGTAAAAATGAAACTATAAAGTAATTGAAGAAACTAATTGCATACAGCAGTGCCTTTTAAGCAGGTCATTCAGACACGAAGGGCAAAGAATGCCCTTTCATTGCCTAAAGTGTAAAACTTCAGTCTATCAGAACAGCCTGACAGAGTTACAATGGCAGGGGAAATATTTGCTTAAGTATAAGAAATGCAGATTTAAAAGTATCCCATCAAATTTTAGTACTCAAGTAGTGAGTATTTACACGCCTAGACCAGGCTGCTGATGGGAATATACATTCGTGTTCATATTATCTGAAGAGCGATTTGTCCGCAAGTATCAGAAGCCTTAGAAATGTTTGTACCTTTACCCCAGCAATTCCACAAATAGGATTATCCTCAGGAAATAACTAAGAATTTCTGTAAAGATTTAATTACTAAGATATTTATATTAGAAACTGAAAGTGATTTAAATGTTCAGCTATAAGGCATCAGTACATCTGTACAAAGAGTGTCCTGGCCATTAAAATGATCTTGATGCCTGTTAGGAACTGTTTGCTCTGTTATGGGAAAACAAATTTAAAAATAGTATATGTACGGTAAAATTTGTTTTTGTTAAGAAAAATTTTAGGGGCGCCTGGGTGGCACAGTCGGTTGAGCATCCAACTTCGGCTCAAGTCATGATTGCGCAGTTCATGGGTTCGAGCCCCACGTCGGGCTCTGTGCTGACAGTTGAGAGCCTGGAGCCTGCTTCCGATTCTGTGTCTCCCTCTCTCGCTGACCCTCCCCTGCTCACACTGTCTCTCCCTCTCTCTCAGAAATAAATAAAACATTAAAAAAACTTAGTGGAGACCCATTAAGCTGTTAGATTGGTTTTTCCCCCCCTCAATAGAATAGCTTTATTGAGATATAATTCACATACTGTAAGATGGGCCATACAGTTCAGTAGTATTTAGTATATTCCTAGTTGTGCACCTATCACCACGGTCAGTTATAGAACCTGTTCCTCACCCCAGATAGAATTTCTGTACCCATTAGCAGTCACTTCCTTTTCTCCCTGCTATCCCCTCCCCTCCTCTCCCCCCAGCCATCCATTAATCCACTTTCCTTCTCTAGCTTTGCCTGTGCTGGCCATTACGTCATATGAATAGATTCGTACTATATGCGCTGTTTCATGACACGGGTCTCTTCCTTAGCGCCCTGGTGTCGAGACTCCCCCACGTTAACGCACGTTAGAAACAGTGGGCTGTTTATACTTTGTTGGCAGCATGAATAACGCTGCCGTGAACCTTTGCGTCCGGGTTTTTGCATGGACGTTCGTCTGCATGTGTCTGTGTCCACACCTGGTAGTAGTTGGGTTGCTGGCTCCCGTGGTCACTGCTCAGCCTTCTGAGGAGCTGCACGTTTTCCCCAGTGGCTGCACCATTTTGCGTTCCCACCAGCAGTGTCTGCGGGTTTTAGTTTCTGCACGTCCTTGAGTTATTATCTGTCTTTTTTTGTTTGTTTGTTTATTTTTGAGAGAAGGAGGCGGAGTGCCAGCGGGGGAGGGGCAGAGAGAGGGAGACACAGAATCCGAGGCAGCTCCAGGCTCTGAGCTGTCAGCATAGAGCGCGATGCGGGGCTCAAACTCACAAACCATGAGATCATGACCTGAGCCGAAGTTGGACGCTCAACTGACTGAGCCAACCAGGCACCCCATTATCTCTGTTTCTGATTAGAGCTGTCCCAGTGGGTGCGAAGTGGCATCGAAGTGGCGTCTCGTGGTTTTGATTTGCATTTCCCCGATGGCCAAGGACACGGGGCATATTTTCACACGCTTGCAAGTCATTTGCAAGTCTCTGGAGAAATGTCTACTTGGGTCCTGTCCCCATTTTTTTAATTAGATTGCCTTATTATTATTGAGTTGTAAGAACTCTACATGTTCCCTATAAAAATCTCGTAAATGTGATTTGCAAATATCTTCTCCGATTCCTTCAGTTGATTTTTCATTTTCTTGATGGTATCTCTTGAAGACAGCAGCTCCACAGTTTTGATGTAGCCTCAGAAGGTTTTGCCTAACCCTGGGCCACAAAGATTTGCTCCTGTGTTCTCTTCTAAGGGTTTTATAGTTGTAGCTCTTACCTTTATGTGGGGGCGGTGGGGGGGTCCATTCTGAGTTAATTGTGTGCCTTGTGAGGCAGGAGTCCAGCTTCGTTCTGCCTGGGGCCGGGAGCTGTCCTGCTGGAAACATAGTTGAACCGCACTGAATCGTATCTGCGCCCTTGTTGAAAACCGGGTGACCTTACGCGGCAGAGTTGATTTCTAGATGCACGTGTCTGCCCTTAACGCCATGCTCCGCTGATTACCATCAGGCTTTGAGGTTGGAAAGTGTGTGCCCTCCCAACTCTGTTCTTTTTCAAGATTGTTTTGGCTGTTGTGGGTCCCTGGAATTTCTATGTGAATTTTAGGATTAGCTTGTCTATTTCTGTAAATAGATGATGTGTTGTTATTGCTGTTAATAGACTTCATTTTTTATTGTATTTTTAAAAAATTTTTTTACTGTTTTTCTAAAAATTTATTTCTGAAAGAAAGAGAGCGTGACCAGGGGAGGGTCAGAGAGAGACAGAGACACAGAATCCCCAAGAGGCTCCGAGCTAGCTGTCAGCACAGAGCCTGGTGTGGGGCTCAAACCCATGAACTGTGAGATCATGACCTGAGCTGAGGTCGGATGCTTAACCGACTGAGCCACCCAGGCGCCCCAAATATTTTTTAATGTTTATTCATTCTTTTAAGAAAAAATTTTTTAATGTTTTATTTATTTCTGAGAGAGAGAGAGAGAGAGAGAGACACACACAGCACGAGCAGGGGAGGGTCAGAGAAAGAGGGAGATACAGAATCTAAAGCAGGCTCCAGGCTCTGAGCTAGCTATCAGCACAGAGGACAACGCGGGGCTCGAACCCACGAACCGTGAGATCATGACCTGAGCCGAAGTCAGGCACTCAACCAACAGAGCCACCCAGGCGCCCCTAGATTTCATTTTTTAGAGCTGTTTTAGGTTCACAACCAAACTAAGAAGGCGAGTTCCCGTAGGCCCCCTGCCCTCTTGTGTGAAGCCTCCCCTGCCAGAGTGGGGGGTATAGGTGACGAACCTGCGTTCACACACAGTCACCCCCCTGCATCCACAGCTCACGTTAGGGCGCCCTCTTGGGAGTTGTACCTCCTACAGGTTTGGGCAAATGCGTGATGACGTGTCGCCGCCGTTACAGTAGTATTCTAGATTATGTTTTACAATTTCTTTTTGTCAGATCTTCTGATCTTTCAGAAGCGAGTGTGCTTTGATAATATAATTATTTTTAGTTAAAAGTAATTGTTTCGGGACACCTGGGTGGCTCAGTAGGTTAAGCGTTAAACACTCCGTTTTGGTTCAGGTCATGATCTCACACTTCATGAATTCAAGCCCCACATCAGGCTCTGTGCTGACAGTGCAGAACCTGCTTGGGATTCTCTCTCTTTCCTTCTCTCTCTGCCCCTCCCCTCCTCATACCGTCTCTGTCTGTCTCAAAATAAGTAAACTTAGAGAAAATAATTGTTTTAGGGGCACCTGGGTGGCTCAGTTGATTAAGTGTCCAACTTTGGCTCAGGTCATGATCTTGCAGTTTGTGGGTTCGAGCCCCACAGCGGGCTCTGTGTTGACAGCTTGGAGCCTGGAGCTGCTTTGGATTCTAGGTCTCCCTCTCTCTCTGCCCCTCCCCCACTTGCTCTGTCTCTGTTTCTCTCAAAAAATGAATAAACATTAAAAAAAAGAGAAAAGAAAATAATTGTTTTAAATTTCATACTGCTTGTGTATTTGTTCTGGAAATACATGAAAATGGTGAAATGTCTCACTGCATTTAGTCTCAGCATATTTCAGTGAAATTAGAGAACAGAGAATCGTGTTCTGCATATGGTGAAATCCAGGGCAGTGCATTCGCGTCTTGTGTAACTTTTGTAGTCAGCTGTTGAGTGGGAACTGAAATCTGGATTGACTGTTCATTTAAGACACTAGGTCATTGGCCTTACATTTATGGAATGTCAGCAGGTTAAAAAATACAGCTAAAATATACAGTTTGTGTGGGGCCCCCCAGTGGCTCAGTCGGTTAAGCATCTGAGTCTTGGTTTCATCTCCGGTGATGATCTCACTGTTGGTAAGTCTGAACCCTGCATTCGGCTCCTTGCTGGCACTTGGGATTCTCTGTCTCTGTGCCCCCCCCACATGTTTTCTCTCTCCCACCCCCCCAGAATAACTAAATTTTAAAAATACAGTTTGTAGGGGCGCCTGGGTGGCTCAGTCGGTTAAGCGTCCAACTTCAGCTCAGGTCATGATCTCACGATTCGTGGGTTCGAGCCCCGCGTCGGGCTCTGTGTTGACAGCTCAGAGCCTGGAGCCTGTTTCAGATTCTGTATCTCCCTCTCTCTCTGACCCTCCCCTGCTCACATTGTCTCTCTCTCAGAAGTAAATAAAACATTAAAAAAAAAAGTTTGTAGACATGCATTTTCCATTGTAGATTTCAACTGCACTAAACAGCATAAAAAGACGTTGAAGTGGTCATAAGCAAACACGAAGAACTAAAGCTTCAGTTCTCAGATCCAGGGAACTGAGAATGGCAGGAAGTGGTGAGGCAGCCTCTGTCTAGGCAGGAAGCTCCCTGATCCGGTCCAGTCTTCAGGCCACGCTGTGATAATTCCTCGGGGACATTAGCGCTTTGCCAGCCGTGGACTCCCTTAGCCTAACCTTCAGTCACGTCCATTGCAATAGTCTTGTTTTGTTTGATTGTATTTGTTTTCTCCATTTCGTGTTGTTTTTTGAAATTCGAGCTGGAGAGTGTGTTTGAGAAAGCACAACTCTAGAATGTATGTAAGCAGTTGAAATAAACATTTTATTTAGAGGGCAGATTTAGTTCATCCCTTAAGCATCTGAATCATTAACTTCTGTCCCACTGTTTTTTTTTTTTTAATTAAAAAAAATTTTTTAGTGTTTATTTATTTTTGAGAGAAAGAGAGAGAGTAAGCGCATAAGCAGGCAAGGGGCAGAGAGAGCGGGAGACACAGAATCCGAAACAGGCTCTGGGCTCTGAGCTGTCAGCACAGAGCCCGACGTGGGGCTCAAACTCACGAGCTGTGAGATCATGACCTGAGCCAAAGTAGGACACTCAACCGACGGAGCCCCCCAGGTGCCCCTCTGTCCCAATGTATTTTGTCTTGTGGCATTATCGACAAGGGGTGTTTGGGTTGAGTAAATGTTTTAGTAGAACTTTTGTTTGAGGAAATACAATCTAGTTAAGTGCCCCTAAGTTGTTCTCTTTCTTACAGGAAAGTCTCTGAAGTTATGTGTCACCAGGGAGATGCTCCTTCTTAGTATCACAACGGCTTATACAGGTAATGGGGTTAATGACGGGTTTGGATTTTCCATTGCTGCTTAATGACAGTGAGGGCCCAAAACAACCACTGCGTCATCGTTACTCTTCCTCACAGTTCTGAGCGCTGACGGGGCTCAGCTGAATGGTTCTTCTGATAGTCTTTTTTAAATGTTTTTATTTTTGAGAGAGAGAGGGAGGGGCAGAGAGAAAGGGAGACACAGAATCCAAATCAGGCCCCAGGCCCCGAGCTGTCAGCACAGAGCCCGATGTGGGCTCACCCATGAACGGTGAGATCATGACCTGAGCCGAAGTTGGACACTTAACCCACTGAGCCAGCTAGGGGCCCTGGACCAGAATTTTCTTAAAGCTTAGGCCTGGCCTGAGTCTGGTGCCACTCTCACTGCATTTCAATTTTTTTAAAATGTTTTATTTATTTCTGAGAAAGAGAGAGAAATAGCATGAGCAGGGGAGGGTCAGAGAGAGAGGGAGACACAGAATCCGAAGCAGGCTCCAGGTTCAGAGCTGTCAGCACAGAGCCCGATGCAGGGCTCAAACCCATGGACTGTGAGATCATGACCTGAGCCCAAGTTGGATGCTTAACCAACTGAGTCCCCCAGGCGTCCAATTTGTACACTTTTTAATAAATGGAACAAGCCCTGTGGCTCACTCCTGATAGTGGGTGGAGCACTCTGAGGGCTTAAGAATGACAAAACCTCTTTCCTTTTTTAAAATTCTGTCAGGGCACCTGGGTGGCACTGTTGGCTGAGCATCTGACTTCGGTTTAGGTCATGGTCTTACAGTTCATGGGTTCAAGCTCCACATCGGGCTCGCTGCTCTCGGCACATAGCCCGCTTTGGATCTTCTGTCTCCCTCTCTCTCTACCCCTCCCCAACTCTCTGAAACATAAACATTAAAAAAAATTTTTTTAAGTACTATCACGTTCTTAAAAAAAAAAGATCTTTAAAATTCAGTTTAAGTTTTTGTAGTGTTAAAGAATCCGGTCTTCTACTAATTGGCCTTAATTTTTTACCCTAATTTTTAAAACTTATTTTTCTGGGGAGAGGAGTTTAATTAAGCTATGTGCCTTTAAGCAAAGGTGGATGGTATGTTTTGGTTTTCCAAACCTACATTCCTGTTAACCTTGGAAAGCTATTAAGAAGAGTAACAAGCACTTTAGAAATCACGATAACAGACTTATGTACGTACTGTCCCTGGTCCAGCCCGTCTCCATACAGAGGACTATCGTTCACAGAAGGACGTTTTTGCTTATTTGAGTGGCGTACTTTTATCTGAAATACATGTCAGCTGCCATCTTGTGGCTAGTTCCGTTTCATCAGCAATGTAGCATCAAGCTATGAGGGAGTAAGCTGTCCACCTGAGTGGACTTTAGTGTGTACATACATAGGTCAAATACTACCAGCCACAGGGAAAAACCAGGAAACAGGCTGAGAATGTGTAATGAAATCTGATTTTTTTCCTCCAAAGGTCTGGAATTGACGTTCTTCTCTGGTGTCTATGGAACATGCATTGGTGCTGTAAATAAATTTGGAACAGAAGAGAAAAGCCTCATTGGACTTTCTGGCATCTTCATTGGCATTGGAGAAATTTTAGGTTGGTTTGAAAATGTGGGGTTTTTTGCATTAAATCAGTTTGTTGTAGTCATGCTAGATGCTGTAAGTAAGTATACTTCGTTCTCCTCCCTGCCCCTGAGGTTTCATTTCCTTGCTTATTTCTATTCACATGGCTATGTCCTTGTTTTTTAATTATCATTGTTCTAAGATAAGACATTTGCTATATGATTTGCAGACAAAACCATACATAGGAAAACATATATAGTCTCTCCCAGATTTTTCCATTAAGGTACTTAGGGAAAATGTCTTAGAATCCCTGATTTTCTTGTCTTTTGAATCTCTGACACCAGCTGGGTGCCCAGCCAGACCACCCACTTCTGACCCTGAAGTGCTAGAGTTTACCGCAAACTCCACAGGGCCACGGGCTCAGTCCCACAAAAATGCCCTCACTGCACATGCCACTTGTAAGTCCCAGGTCCCCGGGCCACCCTACCTGCGCTTCTGTCTGACTTGGTTGTGAGTCTGGAGGTTCCCATGAGCCCCCCAGGAAAACGCTGTAGTTACTATTAAAGCTTATTATAAAGGGTACAAATGAACAGCCAGATTAGAAGGCACATGGGACAAAATCCAGACGGGTCCTGAGCGCGGGAACCTCAGTCCTCATGGAGTCAGAGCATATTACCCTCCCAGTATGTGGAGTGTCCGCCAACCAACCTGGGCAGCTTTCCCAAACCTGTTGTGGAGGGGTTTCATTAGCGAGGCGGGGTCGATGAGATCATTGGCCGATGGCGACTGAACTGGGTCTCCAACCTCCCTCGCCTGCCCTGAGCTTGGAGGCTGGCCCTGAAAAGTCCAGCCCTCCAGTCAAGTCTTGGTCCTTCTGGCAACCGGCCTGCATCCTGAAGCTAGCTAGCTGCACTGCCCCTGACCCCCTGCAGAATTGCCTCATTCGCATCCGTTCTGGTCTGCTCCAAAGAGAGTTCCAAGGGAGAGCAAAGGAAGGACATGCCTGACATGGAGGAAAGCCACAGGGTTCTAGAAGCTCTGTGCCAGGAAGCTGGGAGGAAGGAGGCTTACAGGGCAAAGACCAATACGTGTTTTTACTGGGCCACACTGCGTATTCCTTTATATATACACATCTTACTCAAATTCAGTTAGTTAACATCCAGTGTGATACTAGTTTCAGGAGTACAGTGTAGTGACTGAGCGCTTCCCTTCAGCTCCCCAGTGCCCGTCACAAGTGCAGCTCTTCCTTGTTTGGCCAAGCTCGTTCAAGGCCCTCACCCGCGTATTGGGTGTGGTCACATACCAGGAGCTTCCCACGCTCATCAGCTAACTAATTGTGCGTCCACTGTACGAATAAAGACTGCCCGTCCACACGAAGTTAAGGCTTTGGGGAAGAAGACAGACAATAAAAAAACATAGGACCTTTAGAATGCCCAACGGGGATCTCCTGTGGAGAGAGCAGACTTGGGTGTTTTTTGTTCCCTGCTCTGTGACCACACCTGGAGGAGTACGAGGCGCTGAGATGCACGCACACGCGCATCGCGGGCCTCCGGTTGTTGCGGTGTTTTTGCTCCTCCTAGTACCTGTGACCGTTGTTTTCTGTTTGTTTTTGTTATTTTCTTCAACTTTATTGAGATCTAAGTCAACATGCCATATACGCCCCCCACTGTCCAGGGCAGTGTCTTCTGGTATGTCCACAGAGGAGTGCAGTCATCACTACCCTCTAATTTTAGAACATTTTTCTTGCCCTTCCCCAGGCAACCACTAATCCCCTTTCTCTATACGTTTGCTTATTCTGGACGCTTCCTGTAAGTGGAATCCCAGAACATATGATCTCTTGGGTCTGGCTTCTTTCACTTAGTGTAATGTTTCCAAGGTTCTTCCATATTCTAGCACGTATCAGTGTTCCATCTTTTTTTTCTCACTAGATGGTATTTAATTGTATAGATAGATCACAGTTTATTTATCCATTCATCATTTGAAGGACATCTGGATTGTTTCCACTTTGGCCATTATAGATAATACCACTGTGAACATGTATGTACCCTTTTTGTGTGAACGTATGTTTTCAATCCTTCGGGGTATGTAACTAGGACTGGAATTGCCAAGTGATAAAATCACTCCATGTCTGACTGCGTTTTCTCCTCATGATGGGTCCTGTTTTCATGGTTCTTTGCTTGGTAACAGTGGGGACAGCAGACACTGAACTTAACCTTGTGGGGTGCTGCCTATTTTCGTATTCTTGTAAATAGTCTCGAGCTTTGTTCTTGGCTGTGGTTTACTTACTTAGAAACAGTAGGACTTTTTCAGGGCTTGCTTTTAAGGTTTGCTGGACAGGACCAGAGCAGGGCTCAGACTAGCGCTCATTTTTCCTCCCTCCCGAGGGAAGACCTTTCCGTGCACACCCAGTGCCTGCGAGGGCTCCCGGACGAGGCACTATTCCTGGCCCAGGGCGGGGCGCTAACGCATCTAACCCTCCTGAACAGACCTCTGCTAACTTACATTATGTGCTGGTCAGCACTTAGGGAAGAGTCCGGGGGGCCCTCTGTAGCTCTCTGGAGTTGTTCCTCTGGGCAGCTTTCCCTTTTGGTAGCCCGTTCTGGACCTCTGTAGCCACCTGTGCATCCCCAGGCCCCGAGCTCTGCTCCCCCACTCAGGGAGGCTTTTGGTCCCACCTGCCTTTCCGCCCCGCAGCCCAGCCTAAGCCTCCCTCTAGACCAGGGCTCACCTCCTTTGCTGCCTCCTGTCTCAGAGATCACTGCCCCTTGGTCAGCTTATACCTTGTGTCTTCAAAATTACTGCTCCATATTTTTTTGTCCATTTTTTTAGGCAGGCGGTAAATACGCCCTGTTACCCCCACTGACCTAGAAGCTGGTTCTGATATTTAAAATTCCTTCTGTTTCTACATTTTTTATTTTTAACATTTGTGCTTTCTTTCCATTTCGTTAACTTGGTTATTGGTTTGTTCATTTTTTTTCAAAGAATCAAAATTTTGATTTAGTCATCTGATCTTGGGTTTTTCTGTTCTCTGCTTTATTGTTTCTGTAGGTGGAAGCCTCTTTGGCCTGCTGAGCAAGAACAATCGTTTTGGTAGAAATCCAGTTGTGTTGTTGGGCATCCTGGTGCATTTTATTGCTTTTTACTTGATATTTCTCAACATGCCTGGGGACGCCCCGATTGCTCCTGTCGAAGGAACCGATAGTACAGCTTACATCAAATCCAGGTATAGTGACTATCATTTTATTTTGTCTTACTTTTTTAATGTTTGTTTATTTCTGAGAGAGAGAGGGCAAGTGGGGAAGCAGCAGAGAGGGAGACACAGAATCCGAAGCAGCTCCAGGCTCTGATGTGTCAGCACAGAGCCTGACGCGGGGCCTGAACCCATGAACCATGAGATCGTGACCTGAGCCAAAGTCGGATGCTTAACTGCCCGAGCTGCCTAGGCACCCCATGACTGTCATTTTTTTAGTAATTCAAGAAAGCGTGGCAGGTAATGGGTGGCTAGATATTTAAAATGGAGCAGTTAATCATTTTCTGAAAGTCTGCTGTCTTTATAAGGTCATCTGTCAAATGTTAATGGAGCCGGAATTAGTTAAAATAGGAGCCCATAGAGAGAATCCCAAGTTTTATTTTTGGAATTGTCAGTTTTAACCATTCAGCCCTCCGAAATGTTTTTCTTGATCTATAAAAGCACGTATAAGTCTCTGATATGATTTTATGTGTCCACCTTCTCAGCGGTGAAGAGCGGTGAGGAAAAGGGTAATCGGCCAGCCGGGTAGGCCGTCTGGCCCGTTCACAGTTGATTACGTCCAATTCGAGGAGCTTACTGTATTGAACTCAACTCAGGTTCATTATAGATGTAAACATTTATGTCCATACCCACTATCCAAGGGTGGCCCTGCCCAAACACATCGTTTGCTCCCCAGGAGTTAGTTGACTGGCGTTTGCCAGACCCTGAAGCTGAGACTCTGAGCACAAATTCTTACTTTGTAGACTTCGGTATTTACTTCTTCTCTTGTCTCATAGTGTTTAAACTTGAAAGTGAAATGTTCTCATGGGGTAATGGCTTTTGCATTTGAAGTGGCTCTAACAAAGATTGTTAGAACACTCATTCTTAGTTCATTTTCCTTTTACGCAGCAAAGAGATCGCCATCTTCTGCAGTTTCCTGTTGGGCCTCGGGGACAGCTGCTTCAATACCCAGCTGCTTAGCATCTTAGGGTTTCTCTACTCGGAAGACAGCGCGCCGGCCTTCGCCATCTTCAAGTTTGTTCAGGTAATCTCGTTCTCAGCCTGGCCTGAAGTGGGCTCCTTTTCTGTTTAGTGCTTTTAACTTTGTTTTCTTAATGACTCTTCCATGACAGCCAGGGACAGCCTGTCAAGTATTTCTGATTGGAATTAGGAAGCAGTGAGGAGTGTGACTTGTTTAAGAGATTAAACCCTCTGGTCTTTAATTTTTTTTTTTTTTTTTTAATGTTTCAAAAGAGCAAGAGAGACAGCACGAGCAGGGGAGGGGCAGAGAGAGAGGGAGACCCAGAATCTGAAGCAGGCTCCAGGCTCTGAGCCGTCAGCACAGAGCGGGACCCGGGGCTCGAACCAACAGACCGTATGATCACAGCCTGAGCCGAAGTCGGACGCTTAACCGACTGAGCCACCCTGGTGCCCCATTTTACCCTCTGGTCTTACCGCTCAGATGAGAGGCTTCCTGCCTTAGATAGCCGAGTTCCTTTGTGATATAGACAAGCATATTTCTGTCTGCGTAGGTACATTATTTTATTACTCAGTTTCTCACAAGAAACTATTTTTTTGAGAGAGAGAAAGAGGGAGGGAGTGAGCACAAGCAAGAGACAGGGACAGACAGAGAGAGAGAGAGAGAGAGAGAGAGAGAGAGGGAGAGATAGAGAATCTTAAGCAGGCTCCACACTCCACGCAGAGGATGACACAGGGCTTGATCTCACGACCCTGGGGTCATGACCCGAGCTGAAATCAGGAGTCAGATGCTCAACAGACTGAGCCACCCAGGCGCCCCACAGAACATTATTTTAAATGACAGATTGCAGCGTACCTGGCCGCCAGCAGCTGTCAGCCGGAGTTTAGGCTGCACGTCTGCGAGCTAGGGGTGCGCGTCTGCTAGAGTCCCGTCTGGCTGCAGGAAAGCCCAGTCACAGAAAGCCCAGGGACTGGGGGTGGGGGGGGCGGGGGGCATCCGTGTGCGGTTTCTGACTTGTCGTGTTCGGTCTCAGTCCATTTGCGCAGCCGTGGCATTTTTCTACAGCAACTACCTTCTCCTTCACTGGCAACTCCTGGTCATGGTGATATTTGGGTTTTTTGGAACTATCTCGTTCTTCTCCGTGGAGTGGGACGCTGCTGCCATCGTCGCCCGGGGCTCCGACTACCGGAGTATCTGATCAGTGGAGCCCCTCCGGGCGGCACAGCCAGGTAACGGCCCGGCCAAGGCAGCCACCTCTCGGCTTCATGGAGTGTCGGACGCTGATCAGCATGGAAAACCGCGGAGTGGAGGCCGCTCGGCCTGCCAGGGCCGGGGCTCACGTTTACAGAGATCCTCTATTTAAAGCGAGGGAGACGCGTCCTGTTCGTTATAATTGTTCAAAGATGTTGTTTTTCAGTTCATCTGTCTCAAGTTCCTTATAATCATGGTAGAGAATGTAAATGTTTTCTTCTCCCTCCTGTTCTTTTTGAAAGCTCCTGCCCCCATCCAGGGTACGTGGCCATATGTCACAAGAAGGTTCTCGCCGGGGGGCGGGGGAGGGGGCGTATGCACTACTATGTAATAAGAGGCGCCGTGTGCTCGCCCCACATGTGCGTCTGGGAGTGACGTTTCAATAAATCATGAGATGCTGAAGTGGGATCTTTGTAAAGACTCGCACTTTCTTCCTCCTTAAAATATTTTTGTTTTGGTACGTTTTCCTACCTTGTCATTCAGAGCAGGGAGTGGCTGGTTGTAATAAAGTGAGGTCAGAATTGTCCGCAGTCTTAAAAATGAAGCTAACGTGCAAATGAACAAGAACACACGGAAAATGCATACACTTACCAGAGGAGGATTTTGGCTAGTATTTTCCTAGAAGATGCAATGCAGAAAAAAAAAAAAACAAAACGGCAGCTGCTCTGTGGTAGCAGGCTGCTGACAGAGAGCAGACCCAAGAGCTATATGCAGTACAACTACTTGGGGAGAGGTTTAAATGGAAACATGAACTTTTCTCCATAAGGGCCTGCTTGCAGATTCATTCTAATTGACATACAATTCAGAAACCACGAAATTCACCATTTTAAAGTGTAGAGTTTAGTGTTTTTTTTTTTTTTAAGTCTATCCACAGAGTTGTATAGCAATCACCAGGATCTAATTCTAGAACACTCCCCTCACCCCGAAAAGAAACCCCACGCCTTTGAGCAGTCATTCCCCACCATCTGGCTCAACACTAGCAAGCCCTTACTCTTGCTTTCTGTCTGGATTTGCCTGTTTGGACCTTCCTTAGGAACGGGAGCGCTCACTTTTAACTGTGATGGTTTACTGCACAGATGAAGTTTTATGGCGAGGTCACTTCAGCCAAGAGGACAGATGATACCTTGTGTTCTCTTGTTTTTTGAAGACCTCCTAGAAATGTGGAGATGTTTACAGTTGGCCTACAAACCCGAAGAAGTTCGATGCAGTATGATTTTGAGACTTCAGAGAGCCAGGGACGCTTGGCGTTGGCCGGAATCCTCAGAGAAACTCAGTTCGTGCGGAGCACGACCTCTTCCCTTCCTGGTTGTATACAGTTTTGGTTTCCTTTCTCAGAGTTGAGATAAACTCCGTTGTTTGCCGATGCTACATCCATAGCGTGTACGTGCTATTTCAGAATTAATACAGGGGCGTCTGGGTGGCTTAGTCGGTTAAGCGTCCGACTTTCGCTTGGGTCATGATCTCGCGGTTCGTGGGTTTGAGCCCCGCGACGGGCTCTGTGCTGACTGCCAGCTCAGAGCCTGGAGCCTGTTTCAGTCTGTGACTCCCTCTTTCTCTGACCCTCCCCCTGCTCACGCTGTCTCTCTCTCTCGTAAGAAATAAAAAAAAAAAAAACATTAAAAAAAAAATTAAAAAAAAAAAAAGATTTAATACAGACAGTTTCACGCTCGCTCTAGGCACACGGCCACTCACCCGGGTGTGTGAGTTTTCTGTCACCGGGTAACAAATGGCCCCAAAACATAGCCGCTTACCGTCTCTCGGTTTCCGTGGGTCAGCGGTGAGCGTGGCTGGGCCGGGTCCGCGGCTCAGGGTCTGTCCCAGGGCTGGGCTGGGCTCAGCCGGAGAAGGACCCTCTTCTGGGCTGACTGTTGCAGTTGCTGGCGAGAGCCGGCTCCTCGCAGGCCGCTGGGCAGGGGCCTTCGTTTCTCGTGGCTGTTGGTCGAAGGCCGCCCTCTGTTAGGACGCCGCCTGCAGCAGAGCCCGAAGCAAGAAGAGCCGGAGAATGCGAGCAAGCCAGAAGTCACCTTTGTAACTGCGTCTCTAACGTGACTTCGCCCCTTCTGCTCTAGCCACCGGCTCTGGGGGGATTATCTTGCCCCATTTGTTCCCAAGGGATCTGCACGGCGAAGCTGGTGGAAGTTAAGTAGCTTCCGTGAGGGACACGGCGACACGGAGTGCTTTCAGCCAGGAAAGCCATAGCGTCTCATCCCCACTGGGAGGACTCCTGGGAACCCAAGAAGGAGATGAGACGGAGTGAGGAGCGAGGTCAGGAGCGTGACTTCCGGCTGGATCCCGCGGGCCCGTGCGGTCGTGGCCGCCTGAAGGTCTGTACTCACGTTTCGTTTTCGGGGATTTGGCTTTTACTCAGTTTCTTTTTCTTCTACTTTTTTATAAGTAGTGTCGATCGTGGTAGTGTCTTAAATGATGGGTAACGTGAAGCTCATCGTAAATTTTTTTCATCATTTGAGTTAAAAAGGAAGCGTGAATGAAATAAAGAGTTTAACTTTTATACGTGTCTCATATAGTCTGTTAAATAATTTTATCTTCACATCTGGGGGCAGAAAGAGTCTTCGCTCACTTTCTTACGGCGAAGTGTGTGTGCAGAAATTTGGATGTCCTGTTCTTTTATCATACATTCCGTACGGTGTATATTGCAGTTTGGTTTAGACCTTGAGCAACCTTTCTTGAATCACCGGTGTCTTCGCTGTTAGTATGCAGAGCTCCCCCTCCCCCGCCCTCCCCCAGAGTCTTCCCCTCCCCAAATACTTGAAAACCTTTGGCAGGAATATAAAATGGTGCAGCCTTTATGGACTATGGTATGGCGATTCCAGAAAAAACTAAAAGTAGAATTACCATGTGACCCAGCAATTCTGTTTCTGGGTAAGTACCCCAAAGCAAGAAGTAGGAACTTGAGGAGATACTTGCCCCGCGGTCATAGCAGCATTATTCACAGCGGCCAAAAGGTGGAACACCCCAAGCGTCCGTCGACAGATGAGTGAATAAACAAAGCTGGCATGCCCACGCGGTGTGGGCAGCTATTCAGCTGTTGGAGGGTGCGAAGCGTTGACCCCCTACAACATGGACGAACCTGGACAGCAGAATGCCACATGAAATATGTGTGTCACAAAAGGACAAAGGTACAATTCCACGTATGGGAAGTACCTACAGTCAAATTCAGAGAGACAGAAGGTAGTGTAAGGACACAAGTCTAAACGTCTAAACCAAACTGACTCCATGACAGGCTTTAAGTTTCCCCTCTACACTAGAAGGCCTAAGTTTCAGCTTCCCCGAAACTATCAGGTAGTTGCACATTGCCCAAGGCAGGAAAAACCACCCTTGCAACACCCAATCAGGGAAGGCCAGCGACCACCCTCCACATTACTAAGGGAGAGGCCTATAGATAGACACTACAGATAGGACACGTTACCTAATGTTAAAGTTAACCTGTTAGTCGCCGAACAAGACCCTAGGCTTGCTCAGTGATGGTTGAATTGAAAGGTACTCTAGATGTTGTAAGTGGATCCCACCAAAAGTAACGAATACTCTAGACAATGTGTATGGTTAAACCCGCTGTCAATAATGTTGAATAATTATGACTGGATCACTGTTCCCATGTCACAACTTCTGTAACTCCCCTGTCACAAACCCCATAAAAACCCTACTCTGCCTTTGTTCGGGGGTCTCAGCACGGATCCACTGCGCTGGTGAAGTCTGTGAGCCCGAGCTCAAGCCCGTAATAAAGCCCTTTGCCTTTGCATGCGTGACTCGGTCTCCCCAGTGGTCTCTGGTCGGTGAGGATACTGCGATCTGGGTATAACAGTAGAAGACTAGTTGCCGGGGCCTCGGCGGGTGCAGGAATGCAGACACATGTTTAATGGTGTTAGAAGAAAACCAGGGGCCCAAAATGGCGTCACGTAAACTAAGTCGTGGACTCTAGACTCCATACCTAACCACCTGGCAGTGCCTACCTTCCTCACAAGTGCTGTCTTAAGGTCAGTTGCGAATTTTCTGATCGGCATCAGTGAGGTAATCTGTCACATGGGCCGTTTCCCAACCGGGAAGGGAGATAGGATAAGACCCGCTGGGCCTTCCTGCTAAGGAGGGAGATCTTGCCTGAAACAATCCTTTCTTTTCTTTTGCTAACTGACTTTTTGCCCCACCCTCCTTCCTGTAAAAAGCTTTTGTTTCTGTACAGCCCTTCTGCTTGCTGGATGGGATGCTGCCTGATTTGTGTTAATCTCTCGATAAAGCCAAGTAGATCTTCAGATTCACTCAGTCAAGAGTTTTACTTTTTGACGTGGGTGTGGAGCGTTGATGGGTGTGGAGAGTCATTTGGGGAAGATGACTTCTGTGGACAGATGCTGGGTGCACAGCGTGAATGTACTTAATGCCACTGCACGTGGGAGCCTCAGGCGGGCTGAGGGCAAAATATTCGTTGGGCACTCTGGCTGCCCAAGGACAAAGGAAAGGACAGAAAACAAATGGTTAAACTGGTAAGCGTCTCCACCAATTTACCAGAAAAAGGCAATCCCATCAATAGCCTAATCCCCAGTAACCTGAGGACTCAGTTTCCTGGAGCCCCAAAGTCACCCTCACATCTGTAGTGATGTGGGGAACAAAGACGAGAAGGAAAATGGCAGGGAAAACTAAATTTCTTTATAACCTGCAGCCCATTGACAAATACTTAAGGCAAATAGTATAACATTTCTCCAGGAACTCCCTATTGTCTTAAATGTTATTGCTTTGCTGGAGGGAAAAACAACCTTAGCTTGTCAGTAACTAGGCCTCCAGTAACCTGTGAGTCTTTAGCATATGAAAGTCTCTTTGGAAACTTCCCTTTTGACTTTACCTTCCCCAAGTCTACAGCGCATAACCAGTTACCCAGCACAACCCCAGTGCAGCCCTTCCTGCCCACGGGCCCTGTTCCTGTGTCTTAGTAAAATCACCTTTTTGCCAAAGGCATGTTCAGGAATTCTTTCTTGGTCATTGACTGGACCTCACAAACACCCCCATCACCCCAAAACTTCATCAGCTGGACTGTACGCTTAAAATGATCAAGATGATACATTTTACATGTGTTTTACTACAATTAAAAATAATAAGGGGCACCTGGGTGGCTCAGTCAGTTAAGCATCTGACTTTGGCTCGGGTTATGATCTCATGGTTCCTAAGTTCAAGTTCAAGTCGGGCTGTGTGCTGACAGCTCGGAATCTGGAGCCTGCTTTGGATTCTGTGTCTCCCTCTCTCTGTGGCTCCTCCCTACCCCCCAGCTCATGGTCTGCCTCTCTCTCAAAAATAAACATTAAGAATTTTTAAAAAGAAGAATAATAATAGGGGCTGGGTTGGTTAGCATCCGATTCTTGATTTTAGCTCAGGTCATGATCTCATGGTTTGTGAATTCGAGCCCCACGAATGGTGGGGGTTTTCTCTCCCCTGCTCTTTCTCCAAATAAATATATTTTTAACATTTGTTTATTTTTGAGAGAGAGAGAACATGAGCAGGGGAGGGACAGAGAGAGAGAGAGGGAGACACAGACTCTGAAGTAGGCTCCAGGCTCTAAGCTGTCAGCATGGAGCCCGACACGGGGCTTGAACCCATGAACCACGAGATCAAGACCTGAGCTGAAGTCAGATGCTTAACCAACTGAGCCACCCAGGCGCCCCTTTTAAAAAATAATAAAAGACTAGGGGGAGCCACATAAGTGTTTGTGTTTCAAGGGCCTCCAGGAGCAGCCCTCATTTGGAAGAATTACTAGAAAGAATCGTGGGATTTAGCTCATCAGCAACCCCATGGCTAAGGTTTATCATGGTGGTGTGGTAAGGATGGACCACTGGGCACAAAGACCCAGGCAGCATCTGGAGGAATCCAGGCACAGGCTTCCTTATGCTTTCCCTCCCCCTGTAGGTGGGGCACAGGGGTGCGTGGGCACCTGGCTCCCAGGGTCCCAAACAGATCAGGCTTGGTCACTTGCTGACCAAATCGAAAGCCAGAGAAATGAGTTGGGAGACAAGGAATGGATGTCAGTGAGGCCAGCATGGAGGAAGATAACGTCTCCAAGTGTCTCCAAAGTGCTGAAATCATGTTGGGGTTTGTATAAGGAAAATGTGGACCAGAGAGGTGGGTACGTGCAGGTTGGCAGCGAAGGTCAGATAGATGGCACTGCACGGGGTCTTGCTGGCTGGGGGCAGTCCTTATGCTTGAGGGGCTAGTTTTGTTTCCACCTGATGATGCTTTGCCTGCAGGGCCTTCTGCCTGCGTAAGAGATAAGCTAGAAAGGAGATCCTAATTAGAAAGTACAGACCGAGGTCAGAAGGGAGGTGGTTGATTTCCTCTTTCACCCTGAGGGGTCGCTCAGGGCTCACACTTTCCCCAGCAAGGAAAATGTGGCAAATGTGCAAAGTCTCTGCCCAGGGAAGGCCACTAGAGACAGCACCCAAGGTTTTGACTGGACACTGCCTGGCTCATACCCACATCCCAGACCCGCAGAGAGAAAGCATGCATTTATTTAATAGCATAAACCACATTGTTTGCTCTGACAGTCTAGATGCCCTGAGCCACCCTTACCAGTTAACTGTTGGCTAGAAATGCTCTGATTGCCCGCATGCCAGTCAAGGACCAAGTCTACCAATAGCCTTCTAAGGATGGTGGTATCAGGCCCGCTGTGTTGATCCCATAAGGCAGGGCCAAGGCAGTGTGAAGTAGGGTCGTCGTCTTTTTTTTTTTTTTTTTTTTTTTTATTTCTGAGAGAGAGAGAGAGAGACTGCTGCATGAGCAGGGGAGGGTCAGAGAGAGAGGGAGACACAGAATCTGAAGACAGACTCCAGGCTCTGAGCTGTCAGCACAGAGCCCGACGCGGGGCTCGAACCCACGAACCATGAGATCATGACCTGAGCCGAAGTTGGACGCTTAACTGACTGAGCCACCAAGGTGCCCCTCAATTTTTATTATAAAATAAGTCATTTAAATAGAATATGTGTATATTTCCTCAAATTGAGACATTTATTTTGTTTTTTATGTCTTTTTTTTCACGCTTTTTTTTAAAGTAAACTCCAGCCTGTGGCTTGAACTCAGAACCCCAAGATCAAGAGCTGCATGCCTTACTGACTGAGCCAGCCAGGTGCCCCTGAGACACTCATTTTGTAAATGAAAAAAAATACTCTTTGTCACATGGCATAAGTATCCATTTGTCTTTTGGCCCTCCAAGAAAATAGAGGTCTTGGGCAAAGTGGCTCAAATTCCAGCCAAGTAGTGGGACAGATGTAATACTGAAGAGATAATTAGGTTTGAAAAGCTAATGTCTCATTAAAATACAGCTTAGTTTGGCTTGTTTGGTTGGGTTCTTTTGGTTTAGTTCCCAGCAAGTAAAATACAGACAACTCTACAACTCTTATTCCTTTAGAAGAAAATTGTCTTTATTTTCTTAAGAAATATGGAAAGAGAGGCACCTGGGTGGCTCAGTTGGTTGAGCCTCCGACTTCGGCTCAGGTCATGATCTCCCTGTTCGTGAGTTCAAGCCCCTCATCGGGCTCTGTGCTGACAGCTCAGAGCCTGGAGCCTGCTTCAGATTCTGTGTATTCCTCACTCTCTGCCCCTCCCCTGCTCACGCTCTATCTCTCAAAAAATGAAATAAAGGGGCGCCTGGGTGGCTAGTCGGTTAAGTGTCTGACTTTCGCTTAGGTCATGATCTCGCGGTTTGTGGGTTCGAGCCCCGCATTGGGCTCTGTGCTGACTGCCAGCTCAGAGACTGGAGCCTATTTCAGAGTCTGTATCTCCCTCTCTCTCTGACCCTCCCCTGCTCATGCTGTCTCTCTCTCTCTCTCCTAGAAATAAATTTTAAAAATTAAAAAAAAAAAGAAAACGTTAAAAAGAATATGGAAACCTATTCCATGGAAATAACTCTGACTCTTAAAATTTTGTGTGATTTCTTTTTTGTTTCTTTAAAAAGAATTAAATTACTTTATTGAATTAAAAAGTAGACTTTTTTTTATATATTAAAAATATATACTTTTGTGTTTTTTTAAGTTTATTTATTTTGAGAGAGAGACAGAGTGAGTGGTGGAGGGGTAGAGAGAGAAGGAGAGAGAGAATTCTGTCCAGCATAAGGGTCAAACTCACAAACTGCGAGTTCATGACCTGAGCTGAAACCAAGAGTCTGACACTTAACCAACTGAGCCACCCAGATGTCGCTCTAGAAGAATAGACTTTAGGGGCGCCTGGCTGGCCCAGTTGGTTAAGCATCCGACTTTGGCTCAGGTCATGATCTCATGGTCCGTGGGTTCAAGCCCTGCGTCGGGCTCTGTGCCGACAGCTCAGAGCCTGGAGCTGCTTCGGGTTCTGTGTCTCCCTGTCTCTCTGACCCTCCCCTGCTCATGCTGTCTCTCTCTCTCTCTCAGAAATAAACAAAAACATTTAAAAAAATAGAAAAATAGACTTGAATTTTTAGCGCAGTTTGCGTTCAGAGCAGAACTGAGAGGAAGGTACAGAGATTTCCCCAAACCGCACCCCCACTCACGCCTCGTCTCTCCCACCATCGGCACTGCCCCTGGGAGAGGCACGGTAGCTACAGTCGATGAACCACCAGTGACACATGGTCATCGGAGTCAGCTGTTTACAGCAGGGTTCACCCTGGTGTACATTCTGCGGGTTTGGACAAGCGTATGATGACCTGTATCCGCCGGCGGAGGGTCGCACGGAGTACTTTCCCTGCCCTAAAAGCCCTGCTGCCTTTCTCCAGTTCATCCTTCCCTCCCTGCCAACCACTGATCTTTTTCCCATTTCCACACTTCTGCCTTTTCCAGAATATCATGTGGTTGGAATCATACAGTCTGTAGCCTTTTCATTATTGGCTTCTTTGATTTAGTGAGATGCATTTAAGATTCCTCCATGTCTTTTCATGGCTTGATAGCTCACTTCTTCTTAGTGCTGAATAATATTTCCTTGTCTAGGTTGTTAAAAAGAAGACAAGGCCGGGCCCCAAATTAATTCGTTTATGCTAAGTCTCAAGTCCCCTTCACCATTACTGGTTCAGTTTTCCCAGAAAGGGAATCTTAAGCCAGTTGATCAGGAATTGCCTGATGGGCCCCTTCTGTCCCCTAAAGGAAAATAACCTTGCAATAACCAACTTGCCGTTTTGTTTTTTTTTTTTTTTTTTTGCCTGGTTTAAGTCCCTTGTTGTGCTTCCTTCTGCCTATGAAAGTCTTTCATCTTATACAGCTCCTTGGAGTTCCTTTCTGTCTGCTAGCTGAGTTTAAACAGATTTTTGTCAAACTCTTAACAAGTTTAATATGCCTCAGTCTATCCTTCAACAGGGTGTACACACCTTATCCATTTCAATTGCTTCTAGGTTTTGAGGGTCATGAAGATAGCTTCTGCAAACATTCCTGTAGAGGTTTCTGTATGGACTTAAGTCTTCATCTCCTTCGGTAAAGCCCAACAAGCAGAACTGCTGGATTGTACGGCAAAGGGTAGGTTAGTTTTGTAAGAAACTGACAAACTATCTTCCAAAGTGAAAGTGCTTCCCCTCAGCAATGAAGGAAATTTCCTGTTGCTCTCACATCCTCACCAGCATTTGGTTTTGTGGGTTTTGCCGTTTTATTAGGCGTGTGCCAATACCTCATTGTTGCTTTATGTTTCCCCGATGCTGTAGTATGTAGAGCATTCCTCTGTCCCCTTCTTTGGTGAAGTGTCTGTTAAGGTCTTTGGTTCTTTGTATATTTTGAACACAGTCGTTTAGCAGGTGTATCTTTTGCAAATATTTTCTCCCAGTGTCTGTGGCTTATCTTATTATTCTCTTGAGTGTGGTTTCTTCTTGTTGACTCCTGATATATTACATTTTAATACCGGGGAGTATGTTTCTGTTAATTTGGTAGGCCAAGACACAATAGCTTTCAAACTATGGCTTTCACAGTGGCTTTCAAACTTTGATTTTCAGCTTTGTATACAAATAGTCTGAATAATCTGTGAGCACTCGTGCTCATCTGGTTGATTGCTGGTTTTCTGAGCTGCTGTTAAATCTGGAAGGTTTGATGTTTTTAGCAGGAGTAGTTCTGCCCTAATTCTGTGTGAAGTGAGACGGATAATTTAAAGAAAAAAAAACCTGATTGCCATTTTAGAGACATCACCTCCAAGAGACTCGTTTGGGAAATTTTTTTTTTTTTTTTTTTTTACTGTATTTCAATTCTTGGGTCCTCTTCTTTTCTTCCTTAAAATGTTGTCAGATATCTCCAATTCTTCCATCTTCTTTGTTTATGTTCTAGCTAGTCTATTTTTTTTTCTTTCTATTTTGCATTTTAAAAGGGATCTTTGGGGATAATTGTCACATGAGCTGAAAGCAAATCTTTTGATGACTCATCTTGTAGATACTGTGAGAACATTTTGAGAAAAAAGCAGATGATTTTTTTCTCTCCTTCTTTTATGTTGTTACAACTATTCAAATAACAGAAGAGTACAGCAAATGTTGACAGCTGGCGTGTTGGGTAAGTAGTCTGTCGAATTGATGGGACTCTCAGAGGAAGCCATGCAAGGGGATCTGAGCTCACTCGCCTCCTGGAGGTGGCTGGACCCAAAGCTACACTGTGTGTGTTTTATTCTGCGCATAATGATTTGTTTTGCACCCGGAACTTGCTTTAGTCTGAAGGTTGTCGTGGAGCATCCCAGTTGGATGGCGGCCGGGTGGTGAAAGAATTCCCCCAAGGCAGAACAAAAGAGATAGAAGCTTATTGAATACACTGCTAGGGAGCAGTGAGCAGGACAGCAGGGAGATTGTCTGCTATGAGGCAGTGGTAAGGGGCTATAGTGAGGGAGTAAGGTAGGGGCGGGGCAGGGGTGGGGAGTGGGGAGATGTATGGAATTTTCCCTTTTTGGTAATCTTAGGAACTGTGCCTGGTTGTGATTGCCCGTTGATCAGTTACAGCCTGTGGCTTAATGAGCATTTTTGCATCAGGTCGGAGGTCACTGTGGGGCATTTTGCTTCGTTCAGGTTTCCAGTGCTCAAGCCTGTTGCTTAAAAGCGGCCTCTACAGTCATCACCTTGGCCCCAGCAAAGCCTCTGACAATGTTACAGAATCCGGTCTTGATCACCCGGCGGAAGAACCAAGCCGCACTCGGAGATCTTGGGAGGCAGGAGGTTTATTTTACACCGGTGGGCTGAGGGGAGATCATTCTCCAGAGGTCTGAGTCCAGAGCACCAGCAGAGGGAACAATTTATAGCCTGTGACTTCTGCTTTCCTCATGAATGCGGGTGACAAGCAGGGTGGGAAGAAGAACCTGGAAAGGGGAGTCTTTGATCAGGGACCGGTATTTCCTTATCAGTCCTGTTGGCCGTCGTATAATGGATTTTTCCCTATCGCCAAAGCCACCATTTTGGCCTGTCTCATTACTTTGCAGGAGAGGGTGCGCTGTGTTTGGTGTACAGTCTGTTTCCTTCCTGAGGAGATCAGCTTTATCCTTTCATCTCTTTCTAGATCCATGTAATCATTGAACGTGAAAGTGTAAGTAGTGAAAGCATAAATGGGCCAATGCAGGGCATGATCATTGGCATCAATTCATGTTAAATACTGATATGCACACAGTGCCATCCTTACCCTCCACGGCTGGATTTCCCAAGATGAATTTTCTTTGTTTACAGACTTCACTATTACATATGGAGCCCTTAATAATACCGGGCACAAGTGTAAGTCATTGGTCCCATCCTGAGCTCTCTAGGAGTCCCTCATGATGGCTGGGCTCTCATTGGCTGGGCTGTGATTGTCTCTCTTTGGCTGGCTTGTTGCTGGGAGAAATGGAAACATTCCTTCCTTCTGTTGGCACGGTAGTAGCTAGCGTTAGTGCAGACTTACGCTGTTCATCTCTTCCTCTCCCTTTATTAATTTTCACACTATTAGTTGTTTTGTAAGCTCTGTGCCCAATGTGGGGCTTGAACTCACAACCCCAAGAGCAAGAGCGGCATGCTCTACTGACCGAGCCATCGGGCAACCAATCTTTTTTTTTTAAGAAAGGAAATTACACACATAATAGCCTGTTTGTAAAAGCCCCTTCGTTATACATCTTTGTTTCCTGACTGCAGAACAGTGAGTGCAGTGTGTAGCTGTCTATAAAGTTTTCTTGTTGCTACAGAGCTGATCAGCCGCCGTGACGTAAGCTGAGATGTATTCTATGTTCCAGTGCAGAAGGTATGCGTACTTGGAATTTTCTGTATTTGTGCCTTTATAAATACCATACCCATCCCAGGTGTGTGATTAGGCGATGGATGTAGTGGCCAAGGGCAAGTCTCCCCAAGATGGGCACTTTGGCCTGAAGATTATTTTGAGTTAAAAGCAAGCAAAACCCAGTAGATTCAGGAAAAGCCCTTTACCTCCCCATCAGTGCCTAAATTCACATTGGGCGGGAGAGACTGTGTCAGAAAGAGGACTATTAATAGAGATTCCTCTTTACCTAAGAAATCTATCTGTATAACAGGGCCATCTTTGTTTTCCAAGCATCTCTATGGGTTCTTCCCCTTTGTATCCACAGGCCTTATCCTTCTCCTTAGCTCATATAAGCCTCGTGTTACCTGGCTGTCTTTGGAAATCTCCTGTCTGTGTGGGGTCCCCATATGTACCAAACTAGATTTGATTTTCTCCTGGCAATCTGTCTTGTGTTGATGTGATTCTCAGTCTAGCTAGAAGGACCTTGAAGGGCAGAGGACTTTCTCCCCTCGCTCCCCACCATGGACATGGTCAGGGTCTGCAGTGATAATTGTAGGTTGCAGTTTATTAGTGAGCAAGAGTAAATGAGTAAATATGGCAACTTCTGACATGAAATACATTGCATATTAATGAAAGTTCACCTCAGAAGGAGGAGAATTTCATCCCTCAGGTGAAATGGACAGATTCCTAGAAAGTCACTGTAATGGGCTGAAGAAGAATTAGGAAATCTGAAAAGACCCATGCACTTAATAATTAAAAAGCTTCCCACAAAGAAATCTCCAGGCCCAGATGGCTTCATTTGTGAATTTTATCAAATATTTAAGGAATAAATAGTACCCATCCTTCACAGATCATTTCAGAAAATAGAGGGGGAGCGGAATCCTACTCATTCGATGAGGCCAGTATGTCCCTGATACCAAAGCCAAAGACATCACGAGAAAAACTACAGTCACATATTCCTCGTGAACACAGAGGCCAAAAATATTAACAAACCGAATCCAGATAAAACAAATATGTAAGAAAGATCAGTCTCACTGGGATTTATCCCAGGAACGCAAGATTAGTTTAACATCCAAAAATCAAAATAATTGTGTCCTTTTCCAGCACCAGTAATTTTCCAGCATCAACTGGATGTCGGACAAGGCAATTCAGTTCTGACACTAACTACCCAGAGTTAGTACAGGCTCCATAGCTTGAAGGCTCAGCCCCGGACAGCCCCCACTTCAGATCCCAGGCCCATGTCTTGGCCGTCCCCACGGCTCCCACACTTGCGCCTGACTGAGCACAAATTCAGGGATTCCTACGACCCTTCCCTCAGTTTTGAGAATTCACTAGAGCAACTCACAGAATCAGGGAAGCCTATACTTAAGAGTGCAGGTTTTTTTTTAAAGTTTTTATTTTATTTTATTTTTTTCATTTATTTCTAGGAGAGAGAGAGAGAGACAGCGTGAGCAGGGGAGGGTCAGAGAGAGAGGGAGTCACAGACTGAAACAGGCTCCAGGCTCCGAGCTGGCAGTCAGCACAGAGCCCGACGCGGGACTCGAACCCACGGGCCGCGAGATCATGACCTAAGCGAAAGTCGGACGCTTAACCGACTAAGCCACCCAGGCGCCCCAAGAGTGCAGTTTTCTTTTAAAGGATCCAACTCCCGGACAACCAAATGGAGGAGATGAGCAAGGGCGAGGTGGGGTGGGAGGCGTGTTGCTTCCGAGTCCCGTCTGGGCATGCTGCCCTCCTAGCCCACTGATGTGTTCGCCAGCCTGGAAGCTCCCTGAACTTTGTTCAGGAGTTTTTGGCAAGATTTTATGACGTAGGCACGACTGATGAAATCACGGGCGTCGGGGATTAACCTCCGGCTCCTCTCCCTGCTGTTGTCGGTAGAAGAGGTAGAGCTGAAGTCCCAATCCTCTAATCCTGTGGTTGGTTCCTCTGGGAATGACCCCCCTGTTCTTTTTTTTTTTTTTCTAAAATTTTTTAATGTTTCATTTATTTCTAAGAGAGAGGGAAACAGAGTGAGTAGCGGACCGTCAGAGAGAGAGGGAGACACAGAATCCGAAACAAGCTCCAGGCTCTGAGCTAGCTGTTAGCACAGAGCCTGACGTGGGGCTCGAACCCACCAACCGTGAGATCAAGACCTGAGCTGAAGTGGGATGCTTAATCCACTGAGCCACCCAGGTGCCCCGAGCCCCCTGTTCTAAGCTATGAGGGCGCCCCCTGAGTCCTCTCATTAGCAAAACCTCAGGTATGATCCCCAGAGCCCCGTTTTGATAACAAAAGACATTTCTAGCACTCAAGAAATTCCAAGGGTTTTAGGGGCTCTGTGTCAGGGATGAGGGACAAAGACCAGATATATATACATTAAAGATTTTATTATTATTATCTTTTAATCTTTATTTTTGAGAGAGAGAGAGAGACAGTGCGAGAAGGGGAGGCACAGAGAGAGAGAGGGAGACACAGAATCTGAAGCAGGCTTCAGGCTCTGAGATGTCAGCACAGAGCCCGATGTAGGGCTCAAACTCACAACCTCAAGATCAAGATCAAGAGTCACAAGCTTCATTCATTGAGCCAGAGAGGCACCTCCACCCCAGTATATATTTTTTAGTATGTCACAGTAATACACCATATAAATAAAATAAAGGATAAAAACTACATGATCATTCACACTACAGAAAAAGCACTTGACAAAATCCAATGCCATGATTAAAAACAAAGAAACAAAAACTAAGTACCTTTCATTAAAGTAGGAATAGAGAGTTTCTTCAACCTAATAGAGGCATCTATGCAAAAACCCACAGCTAACATCATGCTTAACATTCTTTCTCTAAGATCAAGATCAGGGTAAAATGTACATTTTTGCCACTTCTGCAATAAGGACAAAAAAAAAAAAAGACATCCAGATTATCAGAGGAAACTGTCCATCACAGGTAACATAATCTATGTAAATAATCCCAAGAACACACACAGAGACCATAAACCTACTAGCTACTAGACCTAATGAATTTAGCAAGGTCAGGATACAAGACCAAGATCACTATATAGACTGTATTTCCGTATACTAATACTGGGCAATCTGCAAAGGAACTAACACAATTTCGTTCATAATAGCATCGGAAGGAAGAAAATTCTTAGTAATAAATGTAACAAAAAATAGAATTCTTATTTGCTAAAAACTACAAAGCATTGTTGAGAGAAATTAAAAATATAAATAAATGGAGAAAATTTCCATATTCATGAGTTGGAAGGCTCAGTATTGTCAAGAAGGCAATTCTTGGCGCATTGGTCTGTAAATTCAGTGCAATCACTCTTAAAATCCCAGCTGGGTTTTTTTTTTTTTTCCCCGGAAATCAACAAGCTGACTTTAAGAATCGTAGGGAAATACAAAGAACCATCGGCAAAACAATGTTAAAAAAGAACAAATTTGGAAGTACTTTCAATGTTTTATTTCAGACTTACTGTGAAGAAATCATTATCAAGACAGTGCAGTGTTGACGTAAGGATAGATCAAGGGGAGATCATTGAGAGTCCCGAAATCCTTACATTTATGGTCAATTGACAAAGGTACCAAGATAATTCAAGTGGGAGAAGATAGTCTTTCCCATAAGTGGTGACGGGACAGTTGGATATCCACATGCAAAAGAGGTGAACTTAGAGGGGTGCCTGCGTGGTTCAGTTGGTTGAGCGTCTGACACTTGATTTTGGCTCAGGTCATGATCCCAGAGTCATGGGATTGAGCCCTGGTTGGGCTCCATGCTGAGCATGGACCCTGCTTGAAACTCTCTCCTCCTTCTGCACTCTCTCTCTCTCTAATAAAATTTAAAAAAAAAATTTTAAAAAGATGAACTTAGATATTGAGATACTTTCATGACTGCCTCTGGTAGATTGTTCTACACAAATACTCTTACGTCTTTTTTTTTTTAATTTTTTAAATGTTTTATTTATTTCTGAGAGAGAGAAAGAAACAGCGGGAGCAAGGGAGGGTCAGAGAGAGAGGGAGGGAGATACAGAATCCAAAGCAGGCTCCAGGCTCTGAGCTAGCTGTCAGCACAGAGCCTGATGTGGGGCTTGAACCCACGAACTGTGAGATTGTGACCTGAGCCGAAGTCAGACACTTAACTGACTGAGCCACCCATGCGCCCCTCTTATGTCTTTTTTGTTAAAAAAAGAAAATGGAATTCAGGACACCAAGGGAAGATCTATTCTCTTGAAGTACAGTGAGGAGTGGATGAACACCGCATTTATTGATGGAATTCGTGCTAGGCCATTAGTATTTATCAATGAATACACATGTGACTTGTTTTCAAGACATTGGGCCTCTCCAGCCTTTGTTCATATCCTCAGGATTGTTTTCTTTTCTTTGTAAATGTTTGTATTTTTTTTGAGGGAGTGGAGGGGCAGAGACAGAGGAAGAGATAGAACCCCAAGCAGGCTCCAGGCTCAGAGATAGAACCCCAAGCAGGCTCCAGGCTCAGTGTGGAGCCCAACATGGGGCTCAATCCTGTGAACCGTGAGATCATGACCTGAGCTGAAACCAAGACTCAAGACACTTAACTAACGGAACCACGCAGGCGCCCCTGCTTTCTTTTTCTTTGGCCTGTTTATTTATTTTTTAAAAATTTTAATGCTTTATTTCTGAAAGAGAGAGCGTGAGCAGGGGAGGGTCAGAGAGAGGCAGACACAGAATCTGAAATAAGCTGCAGGCTCTGAGCCTGGCAGTCAGCACAGAGCCCGACATGGGGCTCGAACCCACAAACGATGAGATCATGACCAGAGCCGAAGTCGAGCCACCCAGGTGCCCCCTCTTTGGCCTGTTTAAACCCAGACCTGTCAACATGCATCAATTCCTGACCCAAACCAAGAGTAACCTGGGGAAAATTCGGACATCAACTCTGCCTCGTGCAGATATTGATAATGAAGGGACAGTAAGGCATTGGCCGCTGTATAGTGTGGGTACCACACACCCGCACGGGAGGGTAGCAGGACTTCGGTTCTGACTCGGTTAAGCTATGAGGGACATTCTTGCTTCCATCAGCATCATGCTTTCTCCTGGCTAAAACACACATGCCTTCCCCCCACGGCAGGGAGCGAATCTCATTCCTTTTATTCCTAAAGATGCAAAATGGCCAGGTGAAGTTGTACGCTGAGTCAAGTGCAAGTCACAGAATTGCAGTGAGGACTCACCAGCTGAGTCAAGTTCGGGTTTGGACTGCATTTTCTCCTTTGCATTCTGTGTGGGGCAGGCCCCGAGGCCCTTTCCAGAGCCTGTGCCTTCTCTGGAATGAGGCTGCATTTACTGAACCCGACTTGGCAGAGCATTTTCAAGTCCATTCTCACCTGAGCCTCCCCAGAACTCAGCATAGAAGTTCAGGGCGAGGGATTGGGGATTCCCATCTTAAGGCTCGGACCTGAGCCCTGGGCGGGCTTCCCTAGGAGGGTGGATGGGGTGGGCACACCCGGTTCAGCGTACACTTCTCCCCACTTGGCTTGGCCCGGGTGCCTCTGGACACAGCCTTTGAATCCCTTCTTGGCCTTTTGGCTAAGATCAGGTGTGAACACAGCCTTTGCCTGGGCGTCCGCTCCTCTGTTGGATTCATAGAAGTTGGATTCAGAACATAATGGAATCTCTTTTCTTTGATACAGTACAAGAGGATTTAGTTACCGAGCCTCTCAGAGAAGCTTGTGGACACATTGCGCTACCAGGATGTGGGGGGTATATTGTCACCTGAGGCCCGGTCTTACGGACGGTCCAGTAGAGCTGGGGAGTA
Source organism: Proteles cristata cristata (assembly GCA_017311185.1). Lineage (NCBI taxonomy): Eukaryota > Metazoa > Chordata > Mammalia > Carnivora > Hyaenidae > Proteles > Proteles cristata. The sequence goes on along the minus strand of JAESUZ010003315.1, from coordinate 1,019,662 downwards.
ATATAAGGAAAAGGGGCAGGAAGATTTCTGAAGCCATTTAGGAAGGAGTCCGTTGTCTGAACCTCCCTGGTGCCTCAGAAATAAAGCTCGGGGCCGAGACGCCAGGCAGGTATAGTGGTTCTGTGGGTCCGGCATTTGCTTCAGCTCCCAAATTATGCTCTTTTGTGCAGATTTTTTTTTTTTTTTTTTTTTTACCACTTGTCTCTCTGTGTTATTGGAAACTGCAAGCTATCCACAGTAAAGCCAACTGAAACCCAGTCAAGCCTGCAAGTATTAACACTCGGGCTTGAAAATAGGGAAAATGGCAGAGGCTGCTGAAGAAGGTCTCATTGCGCGCTTTGCCAGTGTCGCCGAGGGGGTGAAGGATGACAAATGACCTCCGGGGATTGAGGGGGCAGGGGCGGGGGTGGGGGTAGGCTGCAGAGTGGATTTCATTTCATGCAAAGAAAAAAAATGAGATTAAAAATGTTTCTAGGCGGGGCGCCTGGGTGGCTTAGTCGGTTAAGCGTCCGACTTTCGCTCAGGTCATGATCTCGCGGTTCGTGGGTTCGAGCCCCGCGTCGGGCTCTGTGCTGACGGCTCAGAGCCTGGAGCCTGTTTCAGAGTCTGTGTCTCCCTCTCTCTCTGACCCTCCCCTGCTCACTCTCTCTCTCTCTCCTAGAAATAAAAAAATATTAAAAAAATCTTTCTAGGCAACAGAGTACCTTCAAGTGTCTGCCCCGGGCAAGTAAAGCAGCAGTGACAGGGCAGAGCAGGGTCTGGGTGGCCTGGGGGGTCGGGGGGGGGGGTGGCCTCAGGGCCCAGGGCATTTGGAAGGTGGGAGTCACAGAGAAATGCAGTGTGGCTTGGGGGTTGGGGAGTGCTGGCCTCCCCCGCCCTGTGTCTTCAGCCCATTGGTGGATCTGAATTATCTCTCCCAGCCCGTTGGCCCAGAGGAGTGTGAGGCATCTTTCCCTCTTGTGACCCAGAGACCCGCCCTCGAACGTGTCCTTTTCTAGATTCTAGAACATGGTTTCTCAGCCCTGGCCCCTTTGACATCTGGGCTGGATCATTCTGTGTACTGGGGCCATTCAGTATAGGACACGGAACTACCCCAGCCTCTACCCACTGGGTGCCAGTAGCGCCCCCCTGCCCCCCCGTCAGGGGTGACAACCCAAAATATGTCCAGACATTGCCAAATGTCCCCTGTGGGGCAAAGCAGTGCCTAACCCTTTGCACTAGCACCTCTGTTCTACAAGGAGGCAACAACGAGCTGAGGCTGAACGCATTCTGTATTGGAAGGGGCTGCCTTGCTGAGAAGGGGCCAAATTAATCTCGTTGAGTAAAATTATCTCCAGATAATCTGTCACTTAATAGTTTGGTGAATGCAGCACACAGAATAACGGTCACCCAGGGACGCCTGGGTGGCTTAGTCGGTTAAGCGTCCGACTTTCGCTTAGGTCATGATCTTGCGGTTCGTGAGTTCGAGCCCCGCGTCGGGCTCTGTGCTGACTGCCAGCTCAGAGCCTGGAGCCTATTTCGGAGTCTGTGTCTCCCTCTCTCTCTGACCCTCCCCTGCTCATGCTGTCTCTCTCTGTCCTAGAAATAAATAAAAAAAAAAAAATTAAAAAATAAAAGAATAACGGTCACCCAAAGACGTCCGCGGTCTGAATCCCCAGGATCTGTGAAGACGTTCAGTCCACACTGCAGAAGAGATTCTGCAGCTGAGATGAAGCTAAGGATCTTGAGATCAGACGATGGTCCTGGGTGATCTGGACAGGACCCCTGTAATCTTAGGGTCCCTGTAAGAGCGAGGAGGCAGGAGGCTCAGAGCCAGGAAAGGAGAAGGATGTCAGAAGCAGAGGTGAGTGAGGGGGAGAAAGAGGGGGAGAGGGGTAAGATTCTGCACGGCTCGTCCTAAAGATGCAAGAAGGGGGCCCTGAGCCAAGAAACAGCCCTAAGAAGGTGGAAAAAGCAAGGACACAGACTCTCTCAGAGCCTCGGGAAGGAACACAGCCCAGCACACACCTCAATGTTACCCCCGCGGGACCCATTTCGGACTTCCCACCGCTGGAGCTCTAAGAGAATAAATTCGTGTTGTTTGGAGCCACTATGTTTTTGGTGATTTGTTACAGTGGCCCCAGAAATGAATGCAGTGGGTGCCCCTTGTCGTCTAGCAGGGCCACAGCGTCTGAGGGTGGGGGTGCACCCCGGTTTTCTGCACCAGTTCCGTTTGCTGGTGAGTCCCCTCTGTCCCCCCCTCCCCTCCCTGGTGCCTTGGCCACAGGCACCCACCAGCCACATCTCTGTTGGGGCCCCTGGGACTTGTCTTCCTGAGAGTCGGCACTCCGGGGTCTCAGATGCAGGTTGGGTAGTGTAAATGTGGGGGCCTTCTCTCTACCGTGGGGGTCAGACTGTGCAAACATTTCCCGATTTCATACATTCGTTAAGTTTTACTTTAAGTTTTTAAGAAAATATTTTAATAGACAAACTTAGAGCGGTTTTAGGTTGATAGCAAAATGGAGTGGAAAGTACTAGAGAGTTCTTATATATCCCGCCCCCCCCCGCAGACTATTGACATCCCCACCAGAGGGTGTGTTTGTTACAGTCAAGGAGCCTGCACGGAGGGGTCGTCATCACTGCCTGAAGCCCGCAGTTAACACTGGGGTCTGTTCACTCGGTGCTGCGGGGCCCCTGGGTCGTCACATGCACACGATGGCGTGTGTCCATCACCGCACCATCATACGGTTGCTTTGCGGGGCCGACCGCAGACCTGCCCTGTTACCCGTCAGGATGGGTTTGCTTGGCAGATATTTGGTATCACGGAGCCTCACCCGGCACCTGCAGCTTTGGGGAGTTAGCTATTAAATATTCATTTTTTTGTTATAAGGAGGAACCGGAGGGAGAACGCAACCAGGTCAGTGGAAAATCCTCCCAACTTTATGAAAATATACCTGTATATTTTCCTTTCTTCCTTTCTCCTTCCTTCCCTTCCTCCCTTCCTCCTTTGTTTCTTTTTTCTGTTTCTTCCTTTTTCTCTTTCTTTCTTTTCTTTCTTTTTCTTTCTCCTTCCTCCTTTCTTTCATTTTCTTTTTTCTTTCTTTCTCTTTCCTTCCTTTTCCTCTTTCTCTTCTTTCTTGCTTGCTTGCTTGCTTCCTTCCTTCCTTCCTTCCTTCCTTCCTTTCTTTCTTTCTTTCTTTCAAATTTATTATTTATTTTGAGGGGGGTACAGAGAGAGAAGGAGAGAGAGAATCCCAAGCAGGCTCCACATTATCAACACGGAGCCCAACAAGGGGCTTGATCTCATGAACCATGAGATCATGACCTGAGCCAAAATCAAGTCCGTCAGTCGGTCACTCAGCCAGCTGACCCACCCGGGTGCCCCACAGCTGTCATACATTAGGGAGGAAATGTCGCAGAGCTCCGCTGTCCCAGAACTTTAGAGCTTGGCAGATGTGAGATACAGATGAGGCCTGCTCCGCTGGAACAAGGCGGCGTGTGCCCAGGTAGCCCGCCTGGGCTGCAGGTCCTGCCCGGCGCGAGGCCAGGCTCCAGACGCCGGAGCGCGGGCCAGGTGCTCTCTCCCCAAGGCCCTTCCTTCCTCCTGGGATCGTTGCTTAGTCTGATGGGCACATGAGGAGCCTGGGTCTGGTCCGTCCCGGGGACCCAGGAAGCAGGTCATGGACTCTCTGAGACCGAATTTTCTCACCTGAAAATGTGCTGTGAGCACGATGGCGTGGAGGGCTTCTGTGACCCAGGACAGACTCTGACTTGGACACAGGTTCCCACGTCCCTGGACACCAGATAGCACCAGGCCTTAGGGGGTAGCTTCAGATGAATTCCCAGCGCTTGGGCCAAGTTGCAGCCGAGGCCCCCAGCCCCTGAGTCCGGCAGTGCGAGCAACACGGTCAAGGGGCGGTCGGCCCGGGGCTCTTTCCAGCCAGGGGTCTGTAGGGATGATGGCGCCCGTGTGCAGGCTTGCAGGAGAGACGTCTGCAGGGGCAGAAAGGGGGCGCCTGCCCTTGGCCCCCTGCCCTGGACATCTCGCCCTTGCCATCGGCCTCTGTGTGCCCGGAGGTCGGGGCCTCCTCTCGCCTGGCTTAACACGGAGGGCGGGGGGGGGGTGTGGGGGGGGAGAGGAGGCCCACGCCAACGCACTGCGAGCCCCGCTCGGCCCTCCCCTCACGCGAAGCCTTCTCTGCGCGGTTCTGGCGCCGCTTACACCATCTCCTCCTCTGCATTCATGCCGGTGTCCATCCTTAGTCTGTGGCCTGTGGCCGTTTTCTGACGTGCCCGTCTATATCCCCGAGTTCCCGGATCGTCCGGATCTCTCATCCCCTCCTTGAAAGGCACGGATGACCCAATGTGTGGAAAATTGAAAACCTTTCCACATAATACTCTTTTCAAAGTGTTTTTGCCCAAGAACGTAGTAACATGCAGGCTCCAGTAAGGGTGGCTCGTTTAGTTCTTGATGCCCTTGATCTAGGAAGAAAATACAAGCAGAAGAGCTGGACAGTAACATTTGAAATCAATATGTAAACTCATTTTAAACCAAGTCTGTTTCTCCCCAGCTCTAGAATATTCTTAGAAAGCACAAGAGAACAGGAATATGTGTATTTTGCTTCGGAATGTTTCCTGTTGCTGCCCATTGCCACGGGGGGGCTAGAGGGCTAAATGTGGGCTCAAAGGAGGGGCCCTAATCCACCGTCACCACGTTTACGGTGGAGCACTCACGCCCAAGGAGAAAGTCAGCGGCCTTTCCTAGCCCTCTGTGCTCTCGGAGGACCCCTTGGCTTTCTTACTGAACACAGCACGGGAGCCCTTAGGCTGGCTCCAGGGGCCCTTTGTCCGCTCCCCACACCCGCTGTCACAGCGTCCCTCAGCACTTGCCCGAAGAAAGACTCGGCTGCCACCCACCTTTAGCTGCGCTGGGACCTAGGTGACTTTCTCTGTCTTTTTTTCAGGATAAGCCTTCTTTTTTTAGGTGTTTGTTTATTTTTGAGACAGAGACAGCGTGAGCGGGGCAGGGGCAGAGAGAGAGGGAGACACAGACTCCGAAGCAGGCTCCAGGCTCTGAGCTGTCAGCACAGAGCCCCACCAGGGGCTTGAACCCACAAACCTCGGGATCATGACCTGAGCCGAAGACGGATGCCCCACTGATTGAGCCACCCGGTGCCCTGAACCAGTTACCCTTCTGTAGTGGGTTGAATAGTGGCCCCCCGCAAAGATATTCCGTGTCCTGGTCCCTGATAGCTGTGAATGTGACCTTACACGGAAATAGCGTCCTGGCGGATGTAACTGAGGATCTCAGGATGCAGTCACCTTGGATTTAGGGCCCCGAATCTGACAGCTGGTTCCTTCTAAGAGAAAGGAGGGGAGTGAGACCCAGGGGCCCAGAGGGGAAGGCGTGGGAAGGCAGAGGCAGGATCGGGAGCGATGCACCCACCAGCCACAGGACGGCAGCGATTGCCCGTACTCCCCGGGAACCAGCAGACAGGCCTGGAACACTCTCCCTCGGAGCTTCCAAAGAAAGGGGCCTGGTGACAGTTTGACCTCACACTCCTGGCCTTCAGAACCACGTGAGAACACATTTCTGTTGTTTTGAGCCCCCTGGTTGATGGCGTTTCGTTACCAGAAACGTGCCCTGGCAAGATGATTCCACCTCCCTCACCTCAAGCCCTCACAGTGGGGCCTGTCCGCAGGCTTAGCTCGGGTGACTGTCCCCGGGCCAGGGTGTGCCTTTCTTTCCTTCACCGGGTGGGTCCCTGTTGTTTTCTCCTACTTTGTCCTCAGTTCTCTGAGCAGATTATTTATTTGGAGAGAGAGGGAGACAGAAAGAATCCCAAACAGGCTCCGAGCTGTCAGCATGGAGCCCGATGTGGGGCTCAAACTCACAAACCATGAGATGCTGACCTGAGCCAACGCCAGGAGTTGGGCCCTTAACCCACCGCGCCACCCAGGCGCCCCTAGAATTGACTCTATCTTTTGATAACTTCTCAGCTTTCGGTAATTGCTTGGTCCCGGACTGTTAGGGAGAGAGGCTGGGAGCCCGTAGGCCCTCCTGTGGGAGCAGGTGACAGGGCAGCGTCGTTGCAGAGGGTGCCGGCCGGGGTCCTCTGGCACAGGTGAGCCCCTCTCGGAAGGACACTCTGCTCCCTCTTCTGCTCTGACCTGGGGCTGAGCTCTGAGCCAGCAGGGAGCCCTTCTTCTCTGAGATGCCGTCTCTGAGTTGACAGTGACAGGCCTGAATGGAGGGGATTGAAAAGGCCCAGGTGTGGGTCTTGGGAGGCCTCCCACCCTCCCCCGCTCTCCCAAGCTGCCCCAGGAAGCTCCATGTGGGCAAGATGAAGGCACCAGGAAGTATCTTCCCCTTCACTCCCTGAACAAAATCAAGTGTCTGGACTTGGGGGGCGGGGAGAGGGGCGCTGACGCTTCTTACCCAAGATTCTAAGAGGAGCGCTCCCTGTGGATATGGTCTCTCTAGCTTCTCACCTTGTAGGACTGGAATCGGTTTTATTTTTATTTATTTAAAAATTTTTTTACTGTTGAGAAAGAGAGAGTGAGCAGGGGAGGGGCAAAGAGAGAGGAAGACACACAGAATCTGAAGCAGGCTCCAGGCTCTGAGCTGTTAGCACAGAGCCCGCCGTGGGACTCGAACTCACAAGCTGTGAGATCGTGACCTGAGCTGAAGTTGGACACCCAACAAATTGAGCCACCCAGGCACCCCTGGGATGGGTTTTATTAAGGGGGATGGCAGGTTCCTGACACACAGGCACCCTGGGGCCTCGGGAAGGAAGGAAGGGTGGAGTGCAGTCAGCATTAAGCCAAGAAAATGGAGAAAATGGGCTTGCTCACACCCACCTGCAATTGCCGCAGAATGAGCTAGAAAGCAGAACTTAATTAGAAAGTACAGACTGAGGGGCGCCTGGGTGGCTTAGTCGGTTAAGCGTCCGACTTTCGCTTAGGTCATGATCTCGCGGTTCGTGGGTTCGGGCCCCGCGTCGGGCTCTGTGCTGACTGCCAGCTCAGAGCCTGGAGCCTGTTTCAGAGTCTGTGACTCCTCTCTCTCTGACCCTCCCCTGCTCACGCTGTCTCTCTCTCTCTCTCTAGAAATAAATAAAACATTAAAAAAAAAAAATTTATAAAAAAAGAAAGTACAGACTGAGGTCAGAAGGGAGTGGTTGAAGCCCTCGTTCAGCACTGCGTGGTTGAGGGGACTCAGGGACAGGCAAACCTGGCTTCAAATTGATGAGGAGCCTGAAGCCAGCGGACACCCCACAAATGACCCCACCCCCATAGGTGTGACAGCCCTCAGGCCCTCCTGGCTGCCCAAGGACATAGGAAAGGGAAAGAAAACCACTAGTTAACGGATAGAGGTCACAGTCATGCAGGCCCTGAGTCTCCATCAGTTTACAAATATTTTAGTAGTAAACAACAAGAAAAAGGTAATCTTATCAACAGGCTAATCTCCTTTGCTAGAGGAAAAAACAACTTGACAATAGTTGGGCCTCCAGGAATCTGTCTTCTTTAGTATGGAAATCCCTTTTTTTTTTAATTTATTTTTTAATTTATTCTAGGAGAGACAGTGTGAGCAGGGGAGGGTCAGAGAGAGAGGGAGTCACAGACTGAAACAGGCTCCAGGCTCTGAGCTGGCAGTCAGCACAGAGCCCGACGCGGGGCTCGAACTCACGAACCGCGAGATCATGACCTAAGCGAAAGTCGGGCGCTTAACCAACTAAGCCACCCAGGCGCCCCTGGAAATCCCTTTAAGAAGCTTCCTCTTGACTATATCTCCCCCAACTCCAGAGTATATAACCAGTCACTCTGCACAAGGCCACTGCAGCCCTTCCTGCCCCGGTCCTGTCCCCTGTCCCTGTGCTTTAATAAAATCATCTTTTCTTGCACAGAAGATGTCTCTGAGAATTCTTTCTTGGCCATCGGCTCCGGGATCCCCCACCCCCACCCCGTCACCCCAAAAGCTCATCAAAATCATACTCTGCCACTTCCTCGATGTCATCCTGGGCAAGAGGGTTAACTTCTGGGGGCCTCCGTTTTATCTGCAACACTGGAGAATGGTCGCTCCAGTGTCATTGTGCCCATTGCCCAGTGAGGCTATAATGAGGCGTGAGGCCACCTTGCACAAAATGTCGCATTCATCTCGCTCTCCCAGGTGACGGAGCACGTTGACAAGTATACACCGAGGTTGAAACACGGCTGATCCTTCCTGACGGTGGACTTTGCCACGGGATCCCAAGATGGGTCAGGAAGGGCCGGGTCTGGATGGGAAGGGTGGCGGGGTCACCCTTGGCTGCGGCCCCCAAGCTCCGGATCCAGCAGATGAACAGCAGGTGGGTTTCTGTCCCTATTCTGTCTCATTTTCTGATGCTGGGGACAGCTAACCGCCCACTCAGCGTCATTTAAAGCTACGTTCAGAGCCTGTGGCCTTTAGGGCACTTCACTGTATGCCCAGAAGACATTATGTCAGAGCCCCGCAGGGCCTTCGCAGCCACCTGCTTCACCCTCTTTCTTGCCGCTGAAAACGCGGTGCAGTGAGATGACCACACAGGCCACCTGCTGGGCCTTACGGAAGCAGGCACCGAGGAGAGAGGGGGCGGACTCCCCTCCTTGGGGTATGAGCCTGGGTATTAGGACGAGAACAGTGGAGGAGGTGGGTGTTGGCAAGTGGCAGGAAGGGTTCGGAAAACCTGGCATTCCCACCTCCATGCCTTGAGGACTTTCGAGGAAATATATATGTATATATATGTGTATATATATATATATATTTTTTTTTTTTTAAGAGAGACGGAGACAGCATGAGTAGGGGAGGGGCAGAGAGGGAGAGAGAGAATCCCAAGCAGGCCCAGCACTGTCATCACAGAGCCCGACATGTGGTCGAACCCATGAACCTGCGAGAACATGACTCTTGAGCTGAAACCAAGAGTCAGAAGGCTCTGGGGTGCAGCGCTGTCTACACTCTGGGGTTGGGCTTCTCTGGGTGAAGGGGCTCCAGGGGCTGCTGGTCAGAGGGGATTTCAAGACCAATACTCTGCCCTTGATACTGTTTGGATATGTTGTATTTTTAATTAATTTCTTCTTCCTCTTCCTCTTCCTCTTCCTCCTCCCCCTCCTCCTCCTCCTCCTCCTCCTCCTCCTCCTCCCCCTCCCCCTCCTCCTCCTCCTCCTCCTCCTCCTCCTCCTCTTCTTCTTCTTCTTCTTCTTCTTCTTCTTCTTCTTCTTCTTTAATGTTTTACTTATTTCTGAGAGAGAGACAGCATGAGCAGGGGAGGGTCAGAGAGAGAGGGAGACACAGAATCCGAGCTCTGTGCTCTGAGCTAGCTGTCAGCACAGAGCCCAACGCTGGGCTTGAACCCACGGACCATGAGATCATGACGCAAGCTAAAGTCGGATGCTTAACTGACTGAGCCACCTGGGTGCCCCTATATTGTATTTTTAATTGAGCATGTCGTACTTTTAGGATGAAAACAAAACAACCCTCGATTTAAAAATGTTTATTTAAAAAGTCAAATTACTTGCACAGCATTGTGAGTATACTAACTGGCACTGGATGGAGCACTTGAAAATTGTGTGAATTTCATCTCAACAAAAGCATTTTTTTTTTAACATGGAGGGATGTTACCATAGACTGAAAAAGATTAAAGAGTAATCCAATGAAATTAATAAACCTAGAATAGACACCAGTTTGAAAAGAAGTAGTTATAATAGACGTTGTTGGGAAATTTTAAACATGTAGCTAGGACTAGACGTTAGCTGACTAGGTAGATCATTAGATGAGGTTATGACACTACCGTTAACTTTCTAATGTACCATTACGGTCTTTTGATTGTATTCGAAATCGTCTTTATAATCGATTATATACATGAAACGCATACACTGTATATGAAATTGTCCTTATACTTTGAAGACTTCTGTTGACATCGTTAGGGATGAACTGTCCTGACGTTTCCCACAGACTCTGAAATTGTGCTGCAAAAACATAGGAGAAAAATAAAGTACATGTGGCAAAGTGCCCAAAAAAGGTCAAATCGTTCTTTTGACGACTTCTCCCGAACATCCTCCATATTCTGCAGCCAGCCTGACCTGCGCGTGCACACATGTGCGCACTCAGCACGTGGCTGGATGCACGGACAAGGACACACGCATAAAACGTACGCGTGTGAACACATGCACGCACGCACGTGCACACATGAGGACACATGGACGAGGACACACGCACAAACGTATGCACGTGAACGCCTGCACGTGGACGCATGCACACACGCGGACACACACTAGTGCGTGGATACACCTACACACACGCACGCGCGGACGCACGCATGTGCACGCACAAGGACACATGGACGAGGACACACGCACAAACGTACACATGTGAACGCCTGCACGTGGACGCATGCACACACGCGGACACACACTAGTGCATGGATACACCTACACACACGCACGCGCGGACACACGCACGTGCACGCACAAGGACACATGGACGAGGACACACGCACAAACGTACGCATGTGAACACCTGCAGGTGGACGCATGCACACACGCGGACACACACTAGTGCGTGGATGCACCTTCACACACGCACGCGCGGACGCACGCATGCGCACACCTGCCCGTTCCCGCGGGTCGCGCACTGACGGCTCCTCCATGGTCAAGCGCGGCTGCAGCCCGTCCTGCGATAGCGCTGATCTGCTCAGGCTCCGTCCGAGTCTGACGCAGCCCCTCTGGCCCCGTGTCTCCAAGCGCTGCCTCCAGCCTCCTGGCACTCCCTCCAAGGGGGGCCCCTTCTCCCCTTGGTTCCCCAGCTCAGCACCAGCCTGCCTTCCCTTTGTGGCCTCCGTTCCCTCTGTGCCGGCCAACCAACCGAGGGGCCCCCCTTCTCCAGGCGTCTGGAGGGCCACCCGTCCATCCATTCCTGGCCTCTCACGCGGGTGCGACTGGGGAAGGGGGCGCATTAGTGCCCCGGGGGCTACGGTTACAAAGTACCCCAAACGCGTGGCCTGAGCAACGGGAATTTATTCTCTCACAGTTCTGGAAGGCACACAGCAAAATCAGCAGAGCCCGGCTCCCCTCCAGGACTCCAGGGGAAGGTCTTCCTTCCTGCCTCTTGCAGCCTTCGGTGGGCGTGGGCTGTCCTGGCTTCCTGCCGAGCCCTTCCAGGCTCTGCTCCCATCTCCTCCTTCCCAAGTCTCCCTCTGCCTTTCTTACAAGGACACTTGTCACTGGATGTGAGCCCAGCTGGATAATTTAGGAGTATCTTGAGACCCTTACTTAATGATGTTTGCAAAGAACATTTTTGCAAATAAGGACACATGCTCAGTTTCCAGGAGGTGGAGGCATTTGGCGGAAGCGACCACCAGGGAAGTGAGTGTGCACTCGTGAGCAGCCCCTGCTGATTCTGAGCTGTCCTTCCCTCTGTTGCTCTGAAACCGTGTCGCGGAGCTGGCTGGGTGTCACCGGAAGCCGGCTGTCTGTGGAGGGCGCGAGACTGAAGAAAGAGGCGGCCACTCCAGGTTGACAGGTGGCAGTTGTAATCAGCAAAGGGAACTTCATGAGAGGTTGTCTGGGGCGGTAAGATGAATGGGTCCCTGCATCCACCTGTCACATCTTAGAAGTTTATAAAGAGGCAGTGCCTGGGTGGCTCAGTCGATTGAGCGTCGGACTTGGGCTCAGGTCATGATCTCACCGTTCGGGAGTTGAAACTCCGCATCGGGCTCTCTGCTGTCTCGCAGCGCCTGCCTCGGATCCTCTGTCTCCCTCTCTCTGCCCCTCCTCTGCACTCTCTCTGTCTCTCTCGCTCACAAAAATAAGTAAACATGAAAAGAATTTACAAAAACGTTTATAAGGAGGCCTTAACTGGGTTCAGGCGTATGTAGTGTGCAGGTGGCCTCCATACCACATCAGGATCTCATCTATCCTGGGAGGGGCCAAGAGAAGCAGAACCCATGTTCTAAGGACAGGAGTCAGGGTGCAGAGCCTCTGAGTGCCTGGGTTCAAGCTCAAGGGTTAATTGGCCGTCACATGTTTTTGATGACCTTCCCCAGCACCTTGCCAGGACTCCCTGAAAGGTGGCCCGTCCGAGCGCCTGGCGTCCTCTGTCACATCTGCAGACCTGGGCGGGCCTCGCCTCTACCCCTCACTGGCCGCCTAGCGACGCTGAGCGAGGTAGGTCTCGTCCGGGCTTTGGCAGGCTCAGCTGCACCCTGATCGCAGACTGGGGACGAGGAGGGGTTGACCGGGACGGAGCATCGGCAGGTGCACGGTGCCTCTTCTGCGGGAAGCGAGTCCTCCAGACGAAGGCGAGCATGACTTCTTCCTCTCCCCGCTCTGCTCTCAGTGTGAGACAAGGGGGTGGGAGGTGAGGCCCAGCGCTCCCGAAGCCCCCGGTCTGCAACTTAGAGCAGCCTCATCCGTTCAGTGTGGCCGAGAGTTTCTTCCTGTGAAGTCTCTATTTGCAACCCCGGCATGGAGCGCTGGGTAATGAGGTTTGGCACCTGCTGTTTGCTGGCCGGGGTGAATGTGCCTGTCTGCTGATGAAATTCTGTGTGGATTAATTAAAACGGGAGAAAAGCATCTCTCCTGAATTATTTACCGGCTTCCAGGGGGGCAAACATTCATCGCGGCATCTTATTATTGACGCGCGAGAGAGCCTCTCTTTTGGGGGTGCTGTTCCAAGCCTGGGGTTTGGGGTCGGGCGGCGGGGGGCGGGGGGGGGAGGAGCCGCTTCCTTCTGTGGTTTTGAACAGCTTCATCTCAGGAAGCCTCAGGATGGTCATTTGTCTCATCAGAGGGGTGCTTAATCCGTAACGCTGGAAGGGAAATGCCCTTCATGAGGCCGGTGGGACGCTGTAGAAAGTCCCTCCCACGGAGCCTCATCTTCCTTTCTTTCTCCCCCACCCCCAGCACCACCCCCAAGAGGGCCCACCTTTTCCAGGGCGGCCCCCTGAGGCTGCGCTGTCACCCCAGTCATGCTCCAGGGGGAAGTGACTCAACTGTGCCCAGCGCAGGTCTGGGTGCGAGTGTGGGTCCCCGTGGGCTTCTGGGCAGCGAGTGCCCAGCACTCTGGGTGGTGTGTGCTGCCCCGTTGTCTGCCTGCGGAGAACCAGCGTGAGCGTCCTGACCATCGTCTGTGTGCACGTTTGCAGAGCGCTTCTCTGCTGTGGGTGCGGGAGAGGTGGTGCCAGGCCACGCCAGCCCCTCGCCAGCGACTCTCCCTGCCTTCAATCACTCTCAGCACTGGGAAGAGTCAAGGACACTGCTCTGAATCTTTAGGTTGGCCCTTCAGTCCCGAAATGATTCTTTTTTTAAATTTTTAAAAAATTTTTTATAAACTAATTTTTTAATTTTTAAAAAAAAATTTTATTTCTGAGACAGGGAGAGAGACAGCATGAGCAGGGGAGGGTCAGAGAGAGAGGGAAACACAGAATCTGAAGCAGGCTCCAGGCTCTGAGCTGTCCGCACAGAGCCCAATGTGGGGCCTGAACCCATGAACCGCGACATCATGACTTGAGCCAAAGTTGAGCTTAACTGACTCAGCCACGCAGGAGCCCCGGTGGCGGTGTGGCGGTGGCGATCTCTTTTTAAGACAGACTGTTATGTTAACACTCCTGCCTTAAAAAAAAAAAAAACTTATTTTCAGGATGATGGGTACTCACAGGTGTCACCAGGGATACAGACTTAATCCTAAAGCTGGTGGGGCCTGCCTGGCCCAGAGGAGTCCCTCTGGGTCTGGGCAGATCAGATGAGGCCACTCTCTCCTTTCTGGGCTGATGCCTGCAGCCGCCTGGCCACAGGAGGCAGACAGTGTCTGGGGTAATTTGGCTTGGAGCTGAGTTTGATGAAATGTTTAGGAGTCTGTTTTGCGGGCTGATTCTTCTCATGCATTTAAGATATGCAAATTCAAATTATCCTTAAAACCTTGAATTAGAACGAGAAATAATGTGCCCACAATAAGCAGGGTGGGCGCCCCTTTGGCCGCCACTTTAAGTTCTCCCAGACAGGCTGCGATTTAGGTGGGAGAGGAAGAGAGTCCTCAGAGGGGAGTCAGACTAGCCAGGCTTCCTGGCTTCAGAAATCCAAGAGCAAAGGATATCTGCCTTCCTCACCTCCTTTCCTCTTGCCGCAGGCCAAGTGATTCCTCTGACTTTGGAAGAATTTGGAAAGTTCTATTAAAAATTTTTTTGGGGGGGTGCCTGGGTGGCTCAGTCGGTAAAGCATCCGACTTCGGCTCAGTTCATGATCTTGCGGTTCGTGGGTTCAAGCCCCGCGTTGGGCTCTGTGCTGACAGCCAGCTCAGAGCCTGGAGCCTATTTTGGATTCTGTGTCTCCCTCTTTCTCTCTGACCCTCCCCTGCTCATGCTCTGTCTCTCTCTCTCTCTCTCTCAGAAATAAATAAAACATTAAAAAATTTTTAAAAATTTATTCTGTTCTGATATTCATTTATTTTTGAGAGACAGAGACAGAGCATGAGTGGGGGAGGCGTAGAGAGAAAGGGAGACACAGCATCCAGAGCAGATTCCAGGCTTTGAGCTGAGCTGTCAGAACAGAGCCTGACGCGGGGCTCCAACCCATGACCTGTGAGCTCATGACCTGAGCCAAAACCTAGAGTTGGATGCTTAACCAACGGAGCCACCCAGATGCCCTTCTCTTCCCTTTCCTGAACAAATATATATTTAAAGCAATTCAGAATCCAGGGAATTCAAAGCACATGCTAAATTCAGTTTAACTAAAGGGGACTCCCGGGAATGACCACTTCTGGTCAGGACCCTTGGTCAGACTCTACTTCCACTCTCTGCCCTACCCCCAACAATCTGTTGCTCTTTGAGGGAGCTCCACCCAACCAGAGGAAGTCTCTGGTTCTTCTGGGAGTGTGATGTGGTAGAAAGTACATGACTTTGGGATAGGACAGACCCTTTGGGATCCTGGCCTTATGACTTCCAAACTGTGAGACCTCAGTTTTTCTGTCTGTAAAATGGGGGATAGTACGACTTACTAGTGAGGTTATGTGATGATTAAATAATTTATGCAGAGAGGAATTACAGACATATCATGGCCATGTGAAATAGCAGTTCCCTGCTCTCTTTTCTCTGTCCCCGAGACTAAAGTCTCTCTGCTTGGCAATTTATTACAGGAGCACCTCCCTGCAAGTGGTGATACTCTGGGCAGGCAGGACCTTATGCCGCAGGGGGCCCTGCTACATGACAGAGTCCCCTCCCCAGTGCCAGCCCCAGTCCATTCATTCCTCTGCAGCGACTCATGCAGCCAGGCAGCCTCCCTGGTCCCTTGTAGGGGGGATGGTGGTGAAGGAGCCCTACAGAGTGTTTTGGCCAGATTATGTTCCCCCAAACTCACAAAGGAGGGTTCACCCCGAGTGTGATGGTATTTGGAGATGGGGTTTGGGGAGGTAATTTGGTTCGATGAGGTCGTGACGATGGAGCCTCCCTGATGGGGTCAATGCCCTTGTAAAAGAGATACCAGAGAGCTTGCTTTCTCTCTGTATCCTGTGAAGACCGTGAGAAGGCGGACACCCCCAAGCCAGGGAGAGGATTCCCATCAGAACCCGACCTCGCCGGCACCCTGGTCTCAGACTTCCAGCCTCCATGACCGTGAGAAAATAAATTTCTGCTCTTTAAGCCACTCAGTCTATGGGATTTTGTTACGGCAGCAGAGCAGACAGCCTTCCTGACTGTTCCTCTTGAAGCTTCTGCCTTGCATGGCGGGTGCTACCTCTGTCATCCCAGGGCCTCTGTGGACTCCGGGGTGGGGGTGGGGTGGGCAGGCCGCACCCCTGCTCGCTGTGCCCTGGGGAACTTGTTCCCCACCCCCACGTGGCCAATCAACTCTTGCCCTTCCTGAAAAGATGCTCTCTTTGTTGTTAAACTTATTTTCTTCTTGTCTTTGCTGATTTAGGCTTTTTTTCTTCCTTCGCTTGCGTCCGAGCAGGCACAGGGAAGGGGAACCCCCCCCCAAAAAAAAAACGGAAAAGGGTTTGCTCCCATTGCGTCCACACAGTGCACATTTCCTTTGTGTGTTTGAAATGCCTGGGAGTCCGAGCTCCGAAAGCTTGTCTTAAATGGTCTAATTGCACGATCTCAACCCTGACGTGGCGCCTTGAATTTGGCTTTTTGTGGATTTGGCTTGGGAGGGGCAGTGGGGGGGGGATGGCGGGGTGGGGGGGCTGCCTAACTGACGGATATTTTTAGCAAATCGAAGTTTGTTTTTCTGGGTCGATTCTATCCATCCCTTATCAGCCTCTCGACCTGTTGTCTCAAATCTTGTCACGTCCCTTTGTCTCTAGGACCTAGTAAAAGGCCATCCCTGTGCTGCTGAATTAGCGACAGGGCCGGCACGATCCTGGCAGTGTTCCCTGGGGACCCAAACCAGGAGCACCTGCCCGGCCCTTCTCACAGCTCCTGTTTGTGCTGCATACTGGGTGCCGCGTGACAGACAGTTCCCAACCGGGGTCCCCATGAAGCTCTAGCAGTTTTTCTTTACACGCTTCAGTCGAAATTGGCCAAATGCAGAAACAGACACCAGAATCCAGTTGGCTTTGATTAACCCAGGCACTAAAGAGATTTGTGCTCATGTAAAACAATACCTTTCCGGGATGCCTGGGTGGCTCAGTAGGTTAAGCCTCCAGCTTCAGGTGCACGATCTTGTGGTTCATAGGTTCAAACCCCATGTCAGGCTCTCTGATGACAGCTCGGAGCCTAATTCCAATTCTGTGTCTCCCTCTCTTTGCTTTCTTCTTACTTTGCTCTTGTCTGTGCTGATTTAGGCTTTTTTTCCTTCCTTCGCTTGCCTCCGAGCAGGGACAGGGAAGGGGAACCAAAAAAAAAAAAGGGAAAAGGATTTGCTTCCACTGCGTCCACACAGTGCACATTTCCTCTGTGTGTTTGAAATGCCTGGGAGTCTGAGCTCCAAAAGCTTGTCTTAAATGGTCTAATTGCACGATCTAAACCCTGACGTGGCATCTTGAATTTGGCTTTTTGTGGATTTGGCTTGGGAGGGGCAGTGGGGGGTGTGTGTCATATCCCTTCCCTGCGTACACTCTGTCTCTCTCTCTCTTTCAAAAATACACTAAAAAATTTTTAAAACAATACCTGTATTTTCAATATAATTGTTTTGTTTTGGAGACTAGAATTTTTTTTCAGTAAGAAATGTTACTTATGGTAATGTGAAATGGTTTACTGCATTTACTATTTTTAAGGAGTTAAACAAAAATTCAAATTTCTCAATTTTAATTTGTAATACAGTAAATATTGATCAACGCCATGCATGTAAACAAAGTTCTTTGGGATCCTCAATAATTTTTAAGAAGGTAAAGGGATTCTGGGGCAAAATGTTTGAGAACCGCTAATATAAGTCATATCATATCCAACCACTTATCTGGGACGCAGTATTATTCCCATCTCACAGATGGAAAAGTTAAGCCCCTGACAAGTGACTGGCTCATGGTTTCACAGCAAGTGGTTGACTTGGGGCTTGAAAAAAATACTTAATTAAAAACAACAGTTAATATAGACTAACTGTAAAAAAAATATATATAGACTAACTGTAAAAACAAAATTGGAAAACAAAAAAGGTGTAACCCACTTCAAAGTCCGATTGGTCAATATTTTGCAACATTTCTTTCGTCTCCAAACTGAATTCACATAACTTGGATCATTACAGCTGGCAGAGGATATGAACCCAGAGCTGGGTCACGGCGACAGGCTGAGATTGTGTCTCCCGGCGAGGCGGAGGGCAGCTGGCTGTGAGGAAGGGGCTCCGGCCTGTGCTCCCTCCTGTCTCGAGAGTGTCCGGGAACAGGACCCGCGGACTGTGCGTCACAGGCTGAGCTGTGTCCCTCCAGAGATTGTGTGTGGGAGCCCTAAGCCCCAGCGCCTGGGACTGTGTGTCGGGAGACAGGCCCGCAGGAGCTGAGTGAGCTAAGATGAGGTGGGGGAGCTCATGCTGTCTGTCCGGTGTCCTTAGAGCCTGGGAAGCACCAGGGGTGTGTGTGCCCCAGAAGACACCCCATGAGGCTGCGGCGAGAAGGCGGCCCCCAAAGACCCGGGAGAGAGGTGTCGGGGGAGACCCGCCTGCCCCCGCCTGGATCTCAGATGTGCAGCCTCCAGGACGTGGGAGCGGAACAGTCAGCGCCTCACCTCCCTCATCTGTCCTGCTCTGTGAGGCCGTCCCTGCAAAATAACACACTGGGTCTATCCCCTCCACAGTGGGGACTTCAGACGAGCCGGGCTGTTTCCCTGTGGGGGAGCTGCGGGGTGATGGCCACCATGTCACCCGATCTTAGAGTCCCGGCCCAGGGCCTGCTCCCGGGGGCTCTGTTCCGCCTGCTCGGGGCCAGGGCCACCACCTTTGCCCTGAGCTCCAGGTGCCAGGAAGCAACACAGATCCTTGCAGGTCCGCCGCCGTGAGAAAGCTCTGGCCCCACGGACACGGCCCTGCCGGCCTAGGCCCCTGACAACAGCTCCGTCGCCACCGAGCAGCTCAGCCTGGCTGTGGAAGAGGGCCAGCGGCGATGCGACCGGATCTGGAGCAAGCAGAGAGCAGAGTGCCAGTCCAGGCCAGCCCCTCCCCTCGCTGACTCCCAGCCCCTCAAGGACACCTGGAGACAGGCGCGGTCGCGCAGCCCGCTAAGTGGCTGTCCGGCATCGTCCCGGACTCCCGGTCCCGCCTCCTTAGTGACCACATTCACCCGAGCGTCCTTCCCGCCTGCTGGTTATCATGTTGAGCTAACACCCATGTCTTCCCTCTTCTGTCCACACTGCCGCGCCTCCCGTGCTCTTTACAGCCCACTCCGATCGGCCTTGGCCTTCGGTGGCTGGCCTGTCTGTGCCGTCTCACGCATGTGGGCTCCCCCTTCTTAGAGCACCAAGTTTCCGGGGTTTCCTTCCTGGCCACGCCCTCCTTCCCTGGTCCCCAGTGCAGGCTGCCCGGACTCGGCCCCAGGCTGTCCCCTCTCCACACCCCAGCACTGCCCAATAGAACTTTCTGCGATGGGGGAGATATCCTCTGTGCTCTGTGCGCAGGGCAGTGCGGGAACCCTGAGCCCAAGTCTACATGCAGAGTGACCAACAACTGGGGTTTCCTTTATATTTATTTATTTTTTTAATGTTTTATTTCTGAGAGACAAAGAGAGACAGTGTGAGCAGAGGAGGGTCAGGGAGAGAGGGAGACACAGAATCTGAAACAGGCTCCAGACTCAGCTGTCAGCACAGAGCCTGACGCGGGGCTTGAACCCATGAACCATGAGATCATGACCTGAGTCGAAGTTGGCTGCTTAACCGACTGAGCCACCCAGGCACCCCCCCATTTCATTTTAATTAATTTAAATGTAAATAGCTATGGAAGCTGCTGGCTACCCTGGCTGTGGACAGCGGCACCCCAGGGGCCTGCGGACATCTGCTGCTGTCTTCCAGATGTCCATTCCCGGCTCTGACGCCTGTCCTGGGCTCCACAGCCATCTCAAGCTGCCTTCCAGACAGCCTATCCGGGTGCCTGCCAGGTGCACGGGCTTCACCAGGCCCAAACTCTTGCTCTCCCCGCCCCTGCTCAGAGAGCGCACCCCGCGCCCCACCCTGCTCGGCCCGCACGTTCAGGCGGCTTATCTGATTCCTTCCTTCTCTCACTGTTAACATCTCTGCCCTGAGATGGGCTCTTCCCTCCAGACATATCCACAGCCGGCCTGCCCAGCTCCTCTCTCCTGCGCCCCTCCTCTTCCCAACAGCCTGAGTGATCCATCTAGAGCATGAATCCTAGCACCTCGCTCCCTGCAGCCCCAGAGGGACCAGAAAAATCCAGCTCAGACCATGGCCTGCAAGCCCGCCTGTGACCTGGCCTGCCTGCTTCTCTACCCACCCCCACCTCCTTGTAGTGCCCCCTTGGTGCTTTGGCCTTTCTGCACGCGCCAGCCTCACGGCCCCAGGCTCCTGCGTATGTTCCTCTTGCTGATGCAGCTCCGGACCCTCCTCCTCAACTCTGCGTGGTCTCCTCCCTCACTTCAAGCGGAGCTCACCTACCCGGAGAGTTCTCGTCCCCCAAGCAAAGCCCGCAGGCTGCTTTTTAAATTTTTTATTAAAAAACATTTTAATGCTTATTTACTTTTTGAGAGAGAGAGAGAGAGATGAGCAGGGGAGGAGAGAATCCACAGCAGGCTCCAGGCTCTGAGCTGTCAGCACAGTCTGACCCGGGGTTCCAACCCACACACCATGAGATCATGATCTGAGCCAAAGTCGGACGCTTAACTGACTTCCCCGGGGGGCCTCTTTACAGACCACGCAGGCCCCGGGATGGGGTGTGGGGCTGGCTGCCCTCAGGGCACCAGCAGGGGCTCTGTCCGGCTCAACTTTGGGCTCCCGATAAATATAATTGACTGGCCCTGGGCTGGGTCAAGTTCATGCTCTCTCTCCTTCTCTGCACCCCCGCTGGCTTGGCTCTGCCCTCACTGCCTCAGACACTCCCCCTTCTCTCCCTGGTTCCCCTCTTCTGGGCAGAGGGTAGAAGGACGGAGGGAGGAACTCCTGAGTGGGAGAGGTGGCCGTCACGTCACCTGTGTCCCACGCTGAGGTTGGGACTTGCTGCTCATGCTGTGTCCTGCAAAGGGGATCTCACGCTGCTCCGTTACTTGGCCTGGCCCCGCCCCCACCAGGAGCGTTCTCGGGAATATTTCCTGTGAGACCCAGTGGGGCCAGGGTGCCTAGATGAGTTCTTTGGTATCTCTGGGTTTCGAACGCCCCCTCTTGTAGCTCAGGGAGCAACTCCAGCCGTTCTTGCGGAGCGGGGCTCACCCGCCTGCCCCTACGGGGTTGGAGCAGGTGGCCAGCCGTCCTCTCTTAGCGGGAGGAGGGGGTGGGCTTTGACCAGGGGGCGTCCAGGGGCTTCAGGACACTGTCACCTTGATCCAGGTCTGTCCTGAGCCACATGCGAGGACTTGGCTGGAGTCTGCCTCCTTCCGCTGCCTCCCTCCCCATCACGGAGCCCCCGCCCCAGCCCCACGGCGGCAAAGCCAGCTCCTCCGTGAGCACTGTCCCACCCTAATTACAAGGCAGGAGAGCGCCTGCTCCCTCAGCCCTGACGTTAATTTCTCTAATTATAGCTGAGCCTCCGAGCAGTATTTCCCCCTTAATCTGCTTAATGCAGACACCCATACTCCCCCCTCCTCCCTACCTCCCTTCCTTGGCTTCTCATTTTAACTCCTTTGCTGCTGGGGGGGCACCTGTCATGGACTGAATTGTGCCCCCCCACCTTGCGTTCACATAATGAAGCCTTTTTTTTTTTTTTTAATTTCTAGGAGAGAGAGACAGTGTGAGCAGGAGGGTCAGAGAGAGAGGGAGTCACAGACTGAAACAGGCTCCAGGCTCCGAGCTGGCAGTCAGCACAGAGCCCGACGCGGGGCTCGAACCCACGAACTGCGAGATCATGACCCAAGCGAAAGTCGGACGCTTAACCGACTAAGCCACCCAGGCGCCCCCACATAATGAAGCCTTAACCACCCCACCTCCGCCCCCATCACCGCAGGATGTGATGGTATTTGGAGACTATGAGGAGGTGACTGAGTTATACTGAGGTTGGTAGGGTGCATCCTAGTCAGTATGACGGGTGTCCTTGTGAGAAGAGAAGTTAGGACAAAGACACAGAGGGGAGACTGTGTGATGGTCCCACAAACCAAGGAGAGAGGCCTCTGATTGTGGACCCTGCCCACACCTTGATTTCAGACTTCTGGTCTCCAGAACGGAGTGCTGAGGGCTCGGAGCCCGGAGCTGCTTTAGATTCCGTGTCTCCCTCTTGCTCTGCCCCTTCCCAGCTCGTGCTCTGTCTCTCTCTCTCTCTCAAAAATAAATAAACATTAGGGGCGCCTGGGTGGCTTAGTCGGTTAAGCGTCCGACTTTCGTTTAGGTCATGATCTCGGTTCGTGGGTTCCGCCCGCGTCAGGCTCTGTGCTGACTGCCGGCTCAGAGCCTGGAGCCTGTTTCAGTCTCTCTGACCCTCCCCTGTTCACGCTGCCCTCTCTCTCCTCGAAACAAATAAAACATAAAAATAAAAAAAAAAAAAAAAGAAAATACGCACATTTAAAAATTTTTTTTATGTTTTATTTATTTCTAGGAGAGAGAGAGAGACAGCGTGAGCAGGGGGAGGGTCAGAGAGAGAGGGAGTCACAGACTGAAACAGGCTCCAGGCTCCGAGCTGGCAGTCAGCACAGAGCCCGACGTGGGGCTCGAACCCACGAACCACGAGATCATGACCTAAGTGAAGGTCGGACGCTTAGGTCCGGGGGGGCCACCCAGGCGCCTCGAAAATACACACATTTTAAGTGTGTCAATCAGTGTATTCACCTTGTCACCAGCGCCATAATCAAGATACAGAGGGTTTTTTTCTCCAGACTTACTGAGGTATAATTGACAAATAAAATTGTAATATTTTTAGAGTGTATAGTGTAGTGATTTGATGTAGTAAACATCGTGAAAGGCTTCCCACCATCGAGTTAATTAACAAATCCATCACCTCGAACATTTACCTTTTTTATGTCAGAATATTTAAGTACATCTCTTTTAGTAAATCTCAACTATACAATACAGTATTATCAACTGTACTCACCATTTTATACATGAGATATGCAGACTTTACAACTTTTTCATCTTATAACTGGAAGTTTGTACGTTTTACCAGCTTCTCCCTATTTACACCCCACCCCCCCCAGGCCCTGGGTTCCACGTTCCACCTTTCTACTCTTCCTTCCTTCCTTCCTTCCTTCCTTCCTTCCTTCCTTCCTTCCTTCCTTTCCTTTTGAGAAAGAGAGAGATAGGAAGCAGGGGGAGGGTCAGAGAGAGAGAGGCAGACACAGAATCTGAAGCAGGCTCCAGGTTCTGAGCTGTAAGCACAGAGCCCGACGCAGGGCTCGAACCCATGGACCCTGAGACCATGACCTGAGCCGAAGTCAGACGCTTAACCGATGGAGCCATCCAGGCGCCCGTCTCGCCAGCGTTCTCTTTTCTCGTGGCTGATGGCCACCCTAACGGATGTGAGGCCCTCTCTCACTGTGGGTTAGATTCGCACTTCCCTGGTGGTCAGTGACGCTGGGCACCTTTTCATGGATCTGTTGGCCCTTTGTGTGTCTTCTTTGGAAGCGTCTATTCAGGTCACTGCCTATTTTTAAATTGTCTAATTTTTAAATTATATTTAAAAAATTTCATCCTTGCTATTGAGTTGTATGAGTTCCTTGTATATCTTGGATATTAACCCCTTATCGGATAGGTGGCTTGCAAATATTTTCTCGGATTCCATAGGCCGTCTTTCGCCTTTGTTGACAGTTTCCTTGGCTGCGCAGACGCTGTTTAGATTACTGTGGTCGCCCTTGTCTATTTCTGCTTTTGCTGCCTTTGCTTTCACAGCGCGCCTTTCTACGAGATGTCAGAAAATCAATCGGCGTCTGGTCGGGGCGGGAGCCGCCGAGCTGGGCTTGCGCCTCCTTGAATGTGACCGTCCCAGACGATCTGCTCTGTGATGAGAGAATGGGGAACAGAGATTGTGCTGGAGCTGATGGCTGAGCTCCAGCACCCGGCAGGCCAGGTGCTCCCTGTGGCCACCATTCCCCACGGTCACAGCCGCGCCTGCCCGGTACTCTCTTTGTTGGAGACCTTCTGAAGGTCACCGCCCACTTGTGATGCCCGACATGCATTGTGGGTCAAGAGGAGAGGAGGCGAGTCTTGCCCTTGACAGTGACCCTCAAGAGCAGTCACGGGCGATGAAATGTATTACAGAGGTCACCGGGGAAGACCTCCCGTGGAGAAGGTGAAGGCCTAAAGAGAATGGGCGGGATCACGCCCCAAGGCCTGGGGCGCTTCTATCCTAACAGTGGAGAATGGCTGGGGGACCCACAAAGAATAGACTGTCTACGCCAAGCCTGACTTCCCGCTGGGACGCTGAGCAGTTTTGTGAAGCCTCGATTGCCTACAACGTCCCTCTGAGATTCCGTTCTACATTCTGCTGTTGCACCGATCACCTGAGCAGTCCCTTGCAGGCTTCCGGGACTGTTCTGTAGAAGGGCCTCTAAGGTTTCAGAAATTTATAGCCAAGGCAACCCATAAATACAGCACAAATGGATTCCTGTTTCGGATCCAGACAGTTTTTATTTTATGTGTATATACATATATGTACATATATGTATACATATAATAGAATCCATATATGTATGTATATATAATGTATTTTAATGTTTATTTATTTTTAAGAGAGAGAGAGAGCGCACAGGCAGGGGAGGAGCAGAGAGAGGGAGACACAGAATCTGAAGCAGCTCCAGGCTCTGAGCTGCCAGCACAGAGCCCGACGCAGGGCTCGAACTCACCAGCTATGAGACTATGACCTGAGCTGAAGTGGGATGCTTGACCGACTGAAGCCCCCAGATGCGCCCTGACAGTTTTCATTGGATTCCCATTTACTCTCATTCTCTCCCCTTGGTTCCCGGGGTTCTGGGGTCCCTGAGGCTGCCCCCACGTTTGGTGATTCACTGGCAGGACTTCTCATGTAGTTGTGCCCACGGCTGAGGTTTATTACAGCAGAAGGACACACAACAGTATCAGCAAGGAAAGAGGTGCGCGCAGGGGCGCCTGGGGGGCTCAGTTGGTTAAGCGTCCAACTTCAGCTCGGGTCATGATCTCACGGTTTGTGGGTTCCAGGCCCGCGTTGGGCTCTGTGCTGACAGCTCAGAGCCTGGAGCCTGCTTCGGAGTCTGTGTCTCCCTCTCTCTCTGACTCTCCCCTGCTCACGCTGTCTCTCTCTCAGAAATAAGTAAAACATTAAAATAAAAAGGAAAGAAGTGTGAGTAGGCTTCTGATGCTCCCTTGTGCCCTGAGGGGGCACACAGAGCAAAGAGAGACATACGTATGCGATATACCTGTCCAGGGATGCCCATTGGAGACTCAGCTCCCAAGGAAGCTCCTGGGGGCTGTCATGGAGGCATCTATGCTGAGCACCTACCAAACTCCAGACTCCTCCAAGCAAATCCAGCTCCTCACGAACCACATTGTTTGTACAAACCGTGTAGGTGCAGTAAGACTTCCTTATCGGCCAGGACAGGGAGGGAGGGGTCAAGTGCTAAGTGCCCAGGTGCCACCTCCAAACCAATTTGCCAGTAGAACCTTCTTTTTAAAAAGCTTTTTTTTTTTAAATGTTTTATTTATTTCTAGGAGAGAGAGAGAGAGAGAGAGACAATGTGAGCAGGGGAGGGTCAGAGAGAGAGGGAGTCACAGACTGAAACAGGCTCCAGGCTCTGAGCTGGCAGTCAGCACAGAGCCCGACGTGGGCCTCGAACCCACGAACCGCGAGATCATGACCTAAGCGAAAGTCGGACGCTTCACCGACTAAGCCACCCAGGCGCCCCTAAAAAGCTTTTTAATGTTTATTTTTGAGAGTGAGAGAAAGATAGGGTGCGAGAGGGGAGGGACAGAGAGAGAGAGGAAGACGTGGAATCCGAAGCAGGCTCCGGGTTCTGAGCTGTCAGCACAGAGCCCAACATGGGGCTCGAACTCACAGACCACGAGATCATGACCTGAGCTGCAATCGGACGCCCAACCGACGGAGCCGCCCAGACGCCCCTCCAGCAGGACCCAGTCAGCCCTCTCAGACAGCTAATCTCTCCCGCCCTCGCCTTCTTTTCCTAACGACCTCAGCCCCCTCTCTTCTTCCACCAGTTGTGACCCCAGCTCTTTGCCATGGAAACTTCTACTGTGCTTCTGACACCACTATTGCCCGGGGATTGCAGAATCTAACCCCCCGCCCCCCACCCCCCGACTGGCTACTCTTCTGTCTCACTACGTGCCGGTCACCTATAGCTGTATTCATACCATTTTCTATCACACTGGGGACCTTTTCCTGACTAATTCCCCTCCATAGGGTCTTCGCCTCGGAGGCTTGGAGTCTTTCTTGAGGGAGGTTCTATCTAGTGAGAGAAGGACCCCTTTCTGGCTGAGTACCTCTTCTGGTGCCTTCCACAAACCTTCAGTTGACAGAGCTGTGGGCTCCTGCTGTAGTTTTCCATTGCTGTGCTGCAAACGGTGTGTAGAATGGAAAGAGGCATAAGAAACTGGTACCATAAGTTGTCTCCACGGAAGAAACTGGGTGGCTGGGGTGGGGGGGGGAGGCCAGGGGTGGAAGTGGACAATGCACAAAACACCCTTTGAGAACCTCTTAAGTTTTGTGTTGTATGAAAATATTACTTTTTCAAACAAAAAGAAGAGGAAGAGGGGGGGTGCATGAGAAGTAGGGGAAGGGAAAGAGGAAGAGGAAGAGGAGGGATGGGACCACTCGCAGCAGCCAACTGGTGGAAGAAACCCAAGTGTCCATCAGCGAACGGATGCATAAGCAAAATGTGGTCGGTGCCTACAATGGAATATGGTTTGGCCATAAAAGAGAACAGAATTTGATACACGCTACAATATGGGTAAGCCTCGAAAGCATGCTGCTAAGTGAAAGAAACCAGTCACAGAAGCCCACATCCTATATGATGATGCTGCCTGTATAAAACATCCAGATTAGGCAAATCCACGGAGAAAGAAAGCAAATGAGAGGCTCCCAAAGCCTGGCGGAGGGGAGCGTGGAAAGTGACCGCTTAGTGGATGCGGGCTCTCCTTGTGGGACGATGGGGTGTTTTGGGGACTAGATAGAGATGGGGGCCACGTAACAAGATGAACGTACTAAATGCCCCCCGCCGGGTTGTATCTTTGATACAACCATAAATGGCTAACTTTTATATGATATGAATTTCACTTCCATTTCAAAAAGAAAAAAAACATGAGGCAGGAAGAGCCAGCTCAGCAGCGAGGGCTCTGTCTGGATACCATGGATTCTAGAAGGACAGGTGTCCTGGCCAAGCGCACCCTGCTGTCCCGTGTCTCCGCTCATTGCTCGTTCTGCGTCTGGCTTTCCCGGGTTCCAGAAGCAAAGTGGGGATCTGTCGACCGTACACTTCCACCGTGCAAGTTAAATGTAGCGGAACCCCACAGGCGACCAAACTAGCACTTCGGGGAAACCTCCCAGCAATGCCCTACAAGCAACTGTTTTCAAAATGCGTCAGGATGTGGCAAGGTCTGCTATTCAGCTCAGGTTCATGGCAACTTCAGGCTGGGGGTTTGCGGCAGGATTGTGCTGGGGGGAGGGGTCACCGGGATTACTCAAGGAGGCAACTGCAAGACCGATCCGCCCTCGGGCCCCTCAGCTCAGTGCCTGCTTTCCCAGAAGAGTGTATTCATCTCCACCGGTTAGGCTCGCAGACGACCTAGGTGATAAACCGATCACATTAGGAGAACGGGGGCATCAATACCCGGTGGATAGATCCCGCAGGAAGGTTTCCTGCCATCTGCCATCGAGATTAAGGTTCTAGCTGTTTAGGAAGAGATGGCAGCAGGATCCTATTGACTCCTCTGTTGGCCGAGGGCAGAGTTACACTCGGGACAGTTTTTGTAGAGGCTCTGGGGAGAATCCATTTGCTTGCTTTGTTCAGCTTCTCGAAGCCACCTGCGTTCCTTGGCTCGTGGTCCCTTCCTCCATCTTCGAAAGAAGCCATGGCCAGCCCGGTCTCCCTCACACCTCATCAGTCTGACACTGACTTCCGCTGCCTCCCTCTTGCATATTTCAGGACTCCTTTGATGACATTAGGTCCACCCAGACAACCCAGGAAGATCTCCCTATTTAATGCAGCGGATTAACAATCTTAATTCCATCTGCAACCTTAATCCCCTCTTGCTGGGTTACGTATGACATAATCACAGATTTCAGGGATCAGGACATGACCCTCTTTGGGAGACCACGATTCTGCTAACCCCTCGTGCTTGCTCCCACGTGCCTGCACCCGTGGTGCAGTGGTGCAGGGGACAGTGTCCACAAAGAAAGGGGGTCCTTTTTTTTTTTTTAAGTTGCCCAGGTTGAGCAGATTTAAGTAAAACATTGGTGTCAACATGGTAACGTCTTTAAAATCCCTGAGTCATTTCCTGGCACATAGTAGGTGTTCAGTAAACGGGGTCTCATGATGTTAAATGACGAGCTCACCAGTGTGTCCGGTTGCTGGGATGGGGCCCACTTGGGAAGGTCCCCTGTCTCGCCTCTCCCCTGCTTCCCCGCCCCCCACCCCCCACGCACATGCACCCACACATATGTGCATGCGTGCAGACACAGACCTGGACCCAGACACCGCAGCTACCTTCCCCGCAGAACAGGCGATGTGCTATAGCTGCGTGCTTGCAGCGCCCACGAGCCGCGCGGCAGAATGGCCTTCTGGCACAAATAAAAATAAACCCCAGACGCTGCTTTTCAATCAGAGGATTAGCCTAAATGTTGTGAAACAGAAAGCGTGAAACATGCATCGGAGAAATAGCTCTCTCCGCTCCTGGGCCTCGAAGCATGGCTCAGGGCGTCCGGCGTCCACGTGGGGCCGCCCGTCCCTGCCCGGAGAGGCCGTTGATGATTTGTGCACGGTGTCAGTAAATGCTGTTATGACATTATTAATGCTCCGCACTCCGGCAAAGGACAATGGCCTATTGCCTCTTAATGTGCTGTCTGCTGCTGCAGTCGGAGCACATTAAATGAGGATTTCAAAAACCGTCAACTGTGTGTTTCTTTTTTTTCCTCTTTCCACCCAGGCCTGTCTGGGAGCTCCAGAAGCAACCTTGAAGCCTTGAGAAGGGGGGGAGGGGCATATTAAGGCTCCAATATGCCCAAGAGGCTTTGGTGGGGGGGCAGGGAGAAGGCAGGGGGTCTTCGGGGAGCCCCTGAGTGCATGTAGGAGCGCTGACCTTCCTCCAAGGGCAGCGAGAGGTGCTTGCAGTGGGGCCCTAGAGAAGCAGGGCTTGTGGTGGGCAGGGCTGGTGAGCTCCCCGCTTTGCCCCCTGCTGACACCCCAGGGGACCCGGAAAGCAGGCCTCCAGTGGGTTTTACTGGTCTTGCATAATGTTCTAAAAATACCAAGTCCACGTTTGACAATTATGCGACTGCTTGTGGGAAGTCCAGATTTCCGACTCTTGAAATAACTGGATCCATATTCACACAAGCAACGGTTCGTGTCCCCTGGGGGACTTTGGGTCCTTGGCAATGCCTAACCCCTCCGGCCCCTTCCCACCAGGTCCCTGTAATAGATTGAACACTATGTGCTCCTCTCCCTCCCCTGCCCAGATTCATGTCCGCCTGGAATCTCAGAACACAATCTGGTTTGGAAATAGGATCTGTGCAGATGTAATTCCTTAGGATGAGGTCATACCGTGGTAGGGCGGGTCCTTAACCCAATGACCGATGTCCTTATAAAAAGAGGAGAGGACACAGCGGGACACACACAGGGAAGGCCATGTGACAATGGAGGAGAGGCTGGGTGATGCAGCTGCCAGCCAAGGGTCGCTGCCCCCCGCCCCTGCCCCTGTCCCCAGACCCAGATTCCCCCTCGGGGCCTCTGGAAGGAACCAGCTCTGTCAAACCCTTGATCTAGAACTTCTGGCTTCCAGAACTGGGAGAGAGAATCAATTGCTCCTTTTTAAGCCCTCGGTCTGAGGTAGACCCTGGAGACCACTGGAGTCCCTTCCCTTCTTCACCTGGACTTTGAGCACGCACCCCTGCACAATAGTGCATCACCCACTTCCCCCAAATCCCTTCCCCAGGGTGCTGCTCCCCTGTTTTCGGACAGAGGCTCTCCAGCCTGGCCAGGGTATCCTGCTGCCCTGGGCTTCTGACCTTCCAGCCAGGCCGCAGGCCCACATGGAGGGCAGCGGGGGACAGCCAGGAAGTGCCCATATTCAGATTGTCCAGGCTGGTGCAGAGCTACACCCCGACACCCGTGTCAGCCTAGCTCGTGGTTCTGTTTGTAGCCTTGAGAGAGAAAAACAGCGGAAAGGGGATGCTTTTAGACACCTGCTGTGTCGGTCCTTGGGTGTGGGCCCCCAGCACGTGTGCCCCCAATTCCTGCTCCCTAATCCCTTCTAGCTCGGAGTGACTCTGCCTCCTTCTCCGAAGGCCATGGCTCTCCACCCTGGCCGGTTACATTGACATAACCTAAAGCATCAACAAAACCCAAATGTGCCCCGGCCCCATCTTCGTACCGAACCAGGGCGGGGAGTTTCTGTTTCATTACGTTCTGCAGGTGAATCTGCTGAGTCAGGGCTGAGAGCCGCTGGCCTGTAGGGCAGGGTCTTGGCTCGGGTTCCCTGGAAGTAGATTCTCAGACAAGGATGCGAGTGGCAGTGGTTTATTTCGGAGGTGACCCCAGGACCATGGACAGAAGAGTAGAGGATGAGGCCGGGAAGGGAAGGAAGCCAGCATGGGGTGCACTATGGAGCCAGCCGCTGCTGTGGGCAGGGAAGCTCTGGGAGCACTCCCCCTGCGGGAGCGGGAGAGGGGTATCTGTCCATTCCTCGAGGGCTGCACCAGGGCATCGATTTCCTGGAGCTCTGTCTTGCTCTTGCGTGTTCGAGCATATTCGCACAGTCAGAAATAAAGCTTCCGGCCGTGTTGCATGTGTTGTCAGTAACTTGCCTTTCAGCCTGCAGATGCGGATGTTGAGGGATGTTGGGAGGGCCCTGCAGCATCCACAACAGGCAGACAGTAAGAAGAAAAAGCATAACCGCCATGCCGTGAGGCCTCATAGGCGCCAGGCAGTGGCTGTTTACAGGCATCCATGGGTTAATTTTCAGGTCTCCCTAAAGAGCCTGATTGAGGGGCGCTTGGGTGGCTCAGTCGGTCAGGCGTCTGCCTTTGGCTCAGGTCATGATCTCACGTTTTTGAGTTTGAGCCCCACATTGGGCTTTCTGCTGTCTACACAGAGCCCACTTCAGAGCCTCTGTCACCCCCTCTCTCTGCCCCTTCCCCACTTGCACTCTCTCTCTCTCTCCTTCTATCTATCTCAAAAAAAGAGCTTGATTGACAGCCAAGGAAGCTGAGGCATAAAGAGGGTATGTCTGAGGTTTCATGACCGGAGATTCACAACTTCCTCCTAATGTCTACAACAGGCAGCGAGCAGAACCTTTTACACGGATCTGGGCTGTAGGCAAGAGGCTGACAGAAGGGAACAGTCTGAAAGGAGGTGGCTCGCTGGTCTGGCTCAGAGGGTATCTTTGACTGCTCCTCGTCTCCCCGCCTGGCCGCAGCAAGCTGTCGAATGGCAGTGGGCACTCTCCCCTGCCCACCTCAAAGCCCACATGCAGGAAGGGAAGGCCCAGAGCAGGTCGGGAAGACCCTCGCCCACCTTCTGGGCCAAATCAGACATGGCTGCACCCCTCCTCCTCTTTGGAAGTGCCAAAAGCATAACCCTTAAGCTCACATGAGACTCTTAGAGGGGCCCTTTCATTCCCGAGTGTAGATATGGCTTTCACCGTGACATCCAGGGCTTGAATTAGTGCCTGGGTGTGTGGCGAGTGTGGGCCTGGCAGAGACCCCTGCCCTCAGATGGTTCTCAGGCCAGCCTGCCGCGATGCCTGAGTTTCCCGCCACCATCCATCACTTCTCTGCACGGAGGCTCGGTCGACATGTCCTTGTTCAATGCAAATTTGCTACCTAGCTGGAGTAACACATTAATCCGCCAACACCAATTCATCACTGGCTTTCACATTAGCAGAGAGCAAGGCGATGAGATAATAGACCATGGGACAGGTGAATTCTGATGAAGAAGGGGCGGGAAAAGCAGGGGCAGGAGTCAATCCTGGTGAGGAGTGGCTCAGAAGTACAGCCAGGGGGTGCGCTGGCAAAGGGGAAGGGGGTGAGGGCCCCAGTTGGAGGGGACCAGGGCCGGGTGGGTGAGAAGAAAGGTTTTCTCCTCTCCTCAACCAGGCTGCGGAATCACTACCAGGAATCGCTACCAGCGGTGGAAAGATTCTCAGGGTCATCAGATCCTTTTAACATGGCCTGAGGCCGTGGGCTCTTCCTAGCAGGTGCTTCTATGTCCTCAGGGTCAAGGTCTGGTCTGGCACGTGCTGTTTCTGCCTGAATGTTTTCTCAGATGCAGGCCTGGCCCTGGGAGCCGCACTGGCCTGTGGGCTGCTAGAAGCCGCTGACAGGTTCCTGCAGTGGCAAACACATCTCCAAAGTCAAGAAGCAGAGGGGGTTGGGGTCGAAGGCATGTAAATGCATTACAGAGTTGGAAAGAGCCTTAGCCAACTTCAGGTCACTCTCATTTCAGAGTGGAGAAGCCAAGGCTCTGCAGTCTCCCTGATCTGCCTGCGTCACCCTCTTGTTCACCAAATGTCTGAGACTAGAGCCCGGGTCTGCACAGCGCGCCTTGGCTTCTTCTGGGCTCAGTGGATGCGCCTAAGCTTGAGAAGCGGAGTTTGAACTTAGCTCAGTAAGCAAAGGGCAGCCGCTGCAGTTTCTGACCAGAGAGGGCCAGAGGATGGGTGAGGGCTGCAAAGCGACTTCGGAGGTGGAGTGAAGGGGCCAGGACAGAAGCCCACCGGGGGAGGGAGGGGCAGAGGGAGTCTGGAGGAAGGGCCCAGACACCGGAGGAAGTGGCGGGTGGGGGGTCTTCTCCCAGCGCCAACCTTTTCTGTGCTCCGCAGGAGCCCAAGCGGGGCTGGGGGCCCGCGGGACGCTCCCGAAGGCCGCGCTGGGGAGGTTGCAAAGCTCGGGGGCGGGGGGAAGAGCAGGGACCCCCGCCCACCCACCCGGGCCGAGAGGGCGCGCTGCCGGGCCGCAGCCACGAGGTGGCGCCGGCGCGCCGAGGAAGCGCGGCGGCTGCTCCCGGGCCGCCCCAGCAGCCGCTCCGCCGCCGCCTCCGAGGAAACAATGCGGCGCCTCCCCGCGTAGCGCGCGGGGCCGGACGCCGGACGCCCGACACCCGAGCGCGGGCAGCCGAGCGAGGGGCGGCAGGGAGCGCGGGGCGCCCTCGCCGAGAGCCATGGCGCGGCGCGGCGCGGGGCCGGGGAGCGGCGCGGCCCGGAGGCTCGGGCGGCCGGGACGCGGGCCCGGGGCAGCCTCTAGCCGGCACCGCGGGCGCGGGTCCGGGGATGAGGGCGCCCGCGGCGGGGAGCCCGTCTGCGCGCCGCGGCGCCGTCCCGCCCAGCGAGCGAGCCCCAGCAGGCAGACGCGCGGCCCTGGAAATGTGAAGCGGGGAGGGCGGAGACGCAGAGACGGCCCGGCTGGGCGCCCTCGCCGCGCTCCGGCAGCCGCGCCGCTCCCCTGCCCCGCGCGCCCAGGCCGCGCCGACCCCGAGCCGCGCGTGCCGCCGAGCCCCCCACGGCCCACCGCCGCCTCGCTCAGACCCGGCTTCGGCCCGCCGCGGGTTCGCCGCCCGGACGCGGCGGGAGCAGGGCCCGGGACGGGGCGCCCGGCCTTGCCCGCGGCTCCTCGCCCAGACAAGTTTGAACAATGATTGCAGTCAACCCGGAGGGGAAGATAATGGTCAGAAGATGCCTGGTCACCCTGAGACCCTTTCGGTAAAGTTCTCTCCCGGGTGGCGCCGGGAGGTCTTTTTATCCGAGGGGGCGCGGGGTCGGGGGCGGGGGCGAGGTCGTTCCCCGCGAGGGTGCGCGCCCCAGCGGGAGAAGGGGGGCGGCTCGCGTTGCTGATGGCCCGTGGGGCTGTAAAAGGGATGGAGACGAGGTTCGGGTTCGGGTGGGGAGGGACGTGTAATTCTGAGACATGTCCGGAGTTGGAGAGGACTCGGGGTGCGAGGATGGCCACGGAGGCAGAACGCACGCGGGTTGCGGCCCTGGGCTCGGGGAGTCGCCCCCGCCAGGGTGCCCCTTCCGCGCCCCTCGGGGCTCTCCCCACTTCTCAGCCGGCCCCACCCCGGCGGCGAAGTTGGTGCGCTGGGCGGCGAGGCTTCCCCACCCGGCGTGTGAGTGGGGCTCCGGGCTCCGTCGGCCACCTCTGCCACCGCCTTGCCCTCGCCCTCTGCTTGCACCCCCGTTCGCGCGGCGGGGTGCAGGCCTGTCTCTACCGGAAGGTTCCCCGAAACTGAAGCAAGGACAACCCCCTCGCCACCCCCCACCCCCCGCTGGGGGTGGTGGAGAGTTGGTGGCAGGGGCGGCTCCCAGGGTAGCGGGAGCCGGGGACCTCTGGGAACGTGCAGGCAGGATGCCCCCACTCTCCACCCCAACCTCGGGCGGCCAAGTCTAGGTCAAGTCTAGCTGGGGCCACGCGGGGCTGGCTGGGCTCTGATGAACCCATCCCAGGGGCCCCCAGACCCCAGCGGGGCTGCTCTCCCTAGACCCCGCGGAGCCCACCTGCTGCCGGGGTTGGGGAGGAGATGCTAAGCCGTGGATGCCCAGCGGGGTCGGAGAGCCACTTTGCCCTGTGTGTGTGTGTGTGTGTGTGGGGGGGGGCTGGATGGCAGAGGCCGCGGAGGGAGCGGGAGGGCCGGGCGGTGGTCGCCCTCAGGCTGGGGCCACAGGGTCGGTGTGGAGGAGGGTCCTTTCCGCTGGGGCAGGTACGAGGCAGGAAGAGGCGCAGGGGGGTTGCGGGAGGGTCCAGTTTTGAGCCCCTCCCCTCCAGGCCTTTGGCCAGGGTCCCCGCCCCTTCCATCAGGTCTCCTTCCCAGACAGAGAGACTGCGGCTCAGGTGGCTCTGGCCTCCCCACCACACCTCCAGCCCTTGGATGGGCTGGGCCTGTAGTGTGGAGCTGAGCACACTGCCTTCCCGACGGCAGGGCTCACGATGGACCGCCGGTGTCTGGTGTCTGGTGTCTGGAGGATGCGGGAGGGGAGGATCGTAGAGTTAGTGGTCCCAAGGGTACGGCCTTGGGCAGGAGACAGCGGGGTGGCTTGACCCAAGGTTAGCCTGGGAAGAAGGGCGGGAAGTGGGTGTCTCGGGAAAGGGCCTTACTCCTCCAGCGAAATCCTGTTTGACGTTGACCATGGAGAGGGTCCTCTCCCCGTCTCTGCCACCCCATGTCTTCCCGCCCCCCCAGGTCATGGGAAGGCCTGCCAAACCACCTGAGCTCTGGCTGGACATTTTCTGGTGCAATTGGAGGGGTCTGTTGCATCCAGCACCATGGACAGCGCCCGCTCCCCAGAGCCGCTTCCCTTTGGGGTCCTGGCTCTTTCAAAGGCTCTTATCTGAAGCCAGGATTCAGAGGTGCTATTGCATAGATTCCCCTCCCCTCGAGTTCTGTATATTCACCGAGGGTCTCCCTAGGCTCCCAGGAACTCAAACAGCCAGCAGTGGAGTCCTCATGTGCCCTTTAGACATCCCGGGGCTGGCCTCTGACCACATCACCCCTACTTGCTAATTTTTAAGGGCAGGCTGGGAGCCCTGTTCCCTTTAGTTTTCCCAGAGCTTCTTTCTGTAGTTGCTCCTGGAATATTCTTTGAATGGATACATGGGCGGACAAAACCATTTTAACTTGAGTCCACCATAAATGGCCCTGGGACTGGGGTCTGGCAGAGAGAGAGAGATACAGATAAGGTGTGTTTGGGGTTTCAGATTCTGGGCTAAAAGTTTAGATCCCATTCTCATGGCAGATTTTTTTGGGGCCCTGCAGCCCAAGTCCCCAGCTCTAAATACAATCCCAAGGCTGGGGAGGGGGTTTGAGGGAGCAAGAGACAATAAACTTGAGGAGTCCATCCTTGTCCTCAAGCTGAGGGGACAACAGTTGATTCTCAGAATCTTCCTGAGTGAACAACCCCCCCCCCCCACCTCCTACACTGTTTCTCTGGCTGCTGTCCTGAGACCAACCTGGCTTTATCTTGGGGTCCCAGGGACCCATCCTCAAGCTCGGTGGAATTCAGTGAGGGACCCTCAGAAGGGAGGGAGCAGTGTCATCTTGTGCCATCTCACCTGTCCTCTCTGTCGCCTCCTGGGGGAAGCCCCCAGCGCTTTCTCTGCTTTGAGGTTGTTCTCCGTCTCCAATTTAATCTCTAACAGCTTCATTTAAATATGGGGTGGGGAATTTTGTTGTGCTTTTATTTTCTTCCGCAACCGTGTGTTTTCTTTAATGGGCCAAGTTTTAATTAAATACTGCTCTGCCAGCTTCAAATAATGAAGATTAAAATGCATAAAGCAAGGGGCGCCTGGGTGGCTTAGTCGGTTAAGCGTCCGACTTTCGTTTAGGTCATGATTTTGCGGTTTGTGGGTTCGAGCCCCGCGTCAGGCTCTGTGCTGACTGCCAGCTCAGAGTCTGGAGCCAGTTTCAGTCTGTCACTCCCTCTCTCTCTGACCCTCCCCTGTTCACGCTGTCTCTCTCCTAGAAATAAATATAACGTTAAAAAAATTTTTTTAAAAAAATGCATAAAGCAAGCCTTGCATGGCGATACAAAGAAATGTGGGGCTAAGGGTGGCGGGTGGAGGTGAGAGGGCTGGAGGTCTCTAGCAGGACTTTTGGGGCTCCCTGTGGTGAGCCCGGCTCCACAGGAGGAGGGGTCCCTTCCCCTGACCAGACGGGGGGCTCCCCTTTCAGCTCTGCAAGTCCTCTGATACATGCAAGGTCCCTGAAAAGCTGCCACCTCTGGCCTTCCTGAGACGGTGCCGGTTAGCTCAGTCTCTTACTGGAGGCTCAGCACCGAGTATGCGAATAGCAGGAACCTGGGAAATAATCAACTATGTGTTGAAGGAATGAACGAGAGTCCTGTTTGGGCCAGCTGGGTCCTGAGCTGTGCGGTAATGTGCTCCCCAGACGCCACCCCGTGCACAGGTGTCCACTCACCCCGACCAATCAGTCCAGCAGCTGCCAACGACTGTGTGCCTGCCTGGTGACGATGTGGGTCAGGAATAGTCTGGGCCCAGAAGGCGGCTACATGGCCCTGGCCTTGTAGATCGTACCCTCTGGGAGGGATGGAGGAGGCACACGCCACCCGCCTCGAACATGAGAAGGAGGTGTTCGAGCCAGCTCATGACTGATGGCCTTGGCAAGACCTGTGTGCACAGCGCTAAGCTGAGCCCAGGTGATTGATGGGATCCAGGTGGGTTTTGTCTGGACCAAATCCTTGCCCTCTGGCTGGCATCGGGTCCTGCTGTTTCATCGACACCGGTGGTTCTCAAACTTCAGCATGTATCAGGGTTTCCTGAGGAGCTTGTTAAAACATGTTGCTTTGCACCACCCCCAGACTGATTCAGTAAGCCTACGATTGGAGCCCAAGACTTTGCATTTCTAGCAATTCCAAGGTGATGCTGTTGCTGCTGGCCTGGGGACTGCATATTGAGGACCTCTGCTTAATGAGCCAGGCTCTATCTGGAGTCTTGAACTTGGCCTGATCTCTGCCTGTATCACCGTCCCTTGGGGTTTTGTGTGGGGCTCGTGGCCAGCTCCCTGTAGTCAAGCTGTCTTTATTCTGCAGTGACGAGAGACCTGGCCAGGAGCTCAGCCCCGTTTCATCCGCACGCCCTCACCCAGTCATTTGTACAGGGCCCTTGCTGGGTCGGGGTGCGTTCCGCCGACCTGTTTCCGACCCGCCCTGTTGTTCACTGCAGGCTCTTCGTCCTGGGCATCGGCTTCTTCTCACTGTGCTTCCTGATGACGTCTTTGGGAGGCCAGCTCTCTACGCGGCGCCCGGGGGACTCCCCCTTCACCATCCGCACAGAAGGTATCTTGCTGGGGAAAGGCGAGTCAGAAATGGGCGCGGGGGTTTGTGGGCTGGGGAGAAGGAGGCCTTTGAACCTAGCAAGCTCAAGGGACTTTCTGGGTCTCTGTCCCAGGGATCCTGGCCACCTCATCTACGGATGTGTGCGTGGGAAGGGGCTGTGGCTTGCGCCGCATGACCTTCATCTTTGGCTTTGGTGCCAGCTGTGATCATCAGGCTTCTTCTGGAGAAGACTCTCAGGCCAGGAAAGGGCCTTTGAGTTGAGGTCTCCCAGGCATCAGAAGAGGCTGCTTGAGTTGTTTCCTTAGTGTGTGTGTTGGGGGAGGGGGGAGTGTTTCTGAATATGACACTTGTCCCTTTGAGACACATATTCTCTGTGCTTTTGACCTAGGCTGCGGCCACTGCTCAGGGGGTGGGAGGTGGGGGCCAGAGTCAGAGGGAAGACCGTCCATGGCTCATGTGTCTCGTATCTGAGCTCTTGGGACCCAGTCCGGACCTTCGTGGCTCCTTGCCCACGTAATACATGTGAGGGAGTCGAACAAGATTCAGAGCATGGGCTTTGGGGACCAGATGGACCTGGGTTGTACCCTGGTTCATTATCTCCTGGCTGCGTGTCATTGGCCGAGTCACTTAGCTCACCTACAGAGAAGGACAGTAATGACCATGTTCGGGGGCTGGATTGAATGAGCTCATTGGGGGGATGACGGGGCCATGACCAGGGAGATACCCCAAAGATGGCCCTCTTCCCCTCTCTTCCTACTCAAGGTCTAAGAGTGGTGAACAGTGTAGAGGCTCTTTTGGTGACCCTGGGCAGGAGGAACCCAACTTAGTGGGGCAGCTGAGACAGATGAGGCTTCTGGAACTATTCATCAGGCTGGCTCGGTGGGCTACTCTGCAGAGATCTCTGTCTGAAGTCCACTTTCTCATCCCCCCACCCCCGCCTCCCACCAGGGCTCAGCTATGTGGCTCCCCTGTTCCCAATGGCAAATGTACCCTAAGTAGAATGGGCTGTCATTCAGGGTGGATGCTCTCAGGGGCCCCGGTTAGGCCATCTAGTGTCTCATCATTAGATTTCTTCCTTTGGTTTCACATGTATTTCTTTACACTTGCAAAAGCCCCTGGCAGGAATTTCACATTTATTAGTCATTCAAGCCTGGATGTAAATGAATGTATCCCAGCTCTGATTTGCAGAGACTTGCTTCAGTCTCCCCGAGCTCCTGTTTTCTCCTCCGATAAGTGAGGACGATACCTGCGCTCCCAGGGTGGCCATGGGTGGTATTAAGGTTACACACGTGAAGGGGCTCTCCAAGCAGCTGGCACATGGTGCTTGCTCCATCCATATTTACTGGAGGTGTTCAGTCTGAGACGGGGACACAGGACAGTGCAGAAAAGGTTGTTTAGGGAAAAGGGCCGAGGAGGTGCTGGGATTTCTACACTGGAGATACGTGTGCATAGAGGCTGGAAGAGGAAGGGCGGGGCCATTGTGAAGGCGCACTTGAGGGGAAGCTTGGGGAGGGCTATGAGGTCATGGGTGGGGGTGGGTGAGTAGAGAGGTGGAGCGTGAGAAGGTGGGGTGCACGGATGGATGCTCATACTACCTGGCTGCCACTCCCAGAGAGGGGGCATGTCTGTCCGGGTGGCTAGGATGAGGGGCTTGTGGAGGCTGGACCTCCGGAAAGGTTAGGGATCCAAGAAGGTGGGAACTGGGGCTGGGGGAGAAGGGGCATATGTCTGGGCTCTGGTCCTTCTGCTCATCTCCCTGGTCAGGGCTGGGTCCAGTGGCCTGGGGGCTTGCAGAAGCCCTGCTGTGCATGCACTCTGCAGTTTTGAAAAAAAAATTTTTAACATTTATTTATTATTGGGAAATAGAGAGAGACAGAGCGTGAGCAGGGGAGGGGCAGAGAGAAGGGGAGACACAGAATCCAAAGCAGGCTCCAGGCTCTGAGCTGTCAGCACAGAGCCCTACACGGGGCTTGAACCCACAAACTGCAAGATCATGACCTAAGCTGAAGTCGGACGCTTAACCGACTGAGCCACACAGGTGCCCCTCTGCAGTTTTGCCTGTAGAGGTGGCAGGAGTCCAGCGCCAACCAGATCTGTGTCCTAGGGGTGGGCAGAGCCCTAGAGGGGAGAGGACTCGCCCAAGGTCATGCAATTAGATTAGAGGCACGTGTGTGTCTGTGTGTGCACGCATACCCATGCACACGCTTACACTTTCTAGTGGAGTGTAGTATCCCCAGACTGAACGCACCCATGCACCCAGCAGCCTAGATCTAAGAACAGAACGTGCTCAGCCCCCCCACCCCCCACCCCGGAAGTGCCCTCACGGCCCCTTCCGCTGACGACTGCCCCAGGGATGTCCGGACCATACCTTCTCCCAGCGCAGAGGGGTTGTTGTAGGGTGGAATCGCGTTGTGCGGATTCTGTGTGTGTGCCTTTTCCTCTCATGACTCTGTGTGTGAGAGTCGCCCCTCTCCTGGTGTGTGGTTGTAGGCATTTGTCTTCACAGCTGTTGTGTGAATTCCATTGTGTGACTGCCTCACGTTATGTTTATCCACTCCTGGGGCGGTGGGCATTGCGTTGTTTCTAGTTTGGGTCTGTGTGGATAGCGCTGCTGGGAACATTCTGGCACCTGTCTTCTGGGGGACACACGCAGGCATTTCTGTTGGGTACACACCAGGGAGTGAAGTTGCCAGGTGTCCTGGGGGTTGTGACTTCAGTTCTCCGAGCCACTGCAGCCTAGTCGAAACGGTGTCACATTCCCCGGGTCCCCGGGCTGGAAACTAAGCTCTCGGAACACTGACCTACAGGTGGGTGGAGGGCGGGGTGGGGGGAAGAGATGGGTGAGGAGGGAGGCATCAGAACCCTGGAGAACTGACCCTGACTCAGTTCATATCCCAATTTTCATTGCTCCCCTCCCCCCACCCCCCCATTTCTTTCATGCTGTTGGATTAAGTTGATTTGTTTGGAGATGCCCAAAGCAGAGGCTTGGAAGAGGCCCAGGTTTACCTTGTGGGTTTAAAATCCCGATCCTGCAGAACACGCCTCCTCAGATGACACCCCCACACTGTGCCCCAAGCAGCCCTGCTGGGGGGTGGGGAAAGCTAGGAGGAGCCACGGGAGCAAAAGAGGAGCTGGCGGGGGCAGGTGGGAGGGGCCTGGGGAGGGACCCCAGAGGGCAGGGCCGGGGTGGGGTTGTTGCAGCCTTCTGTTCCTGGTGTTTGAGCAGCCCCAGGGCAGAATCTGGAGAAGGAAACCCAGGAAGGCGCTGCCATTTAGGAAACAAAAAAAAAAAAAATCCGTGCATCGGTCAACAGAACCATCTGAGCCCAATTGCGGAAACAGTCTGCCCTCTCCCGGCCTGTGAAGCCTGGGAGGGAAGTGGGTCACCCCAGGACTAGGCTGGGGAGGGGGGCGGGTGGAAGAAGGGTGTTCTCCAAAAGGAGGGGGCTGGCCGTAGCCTCTGTGGACGGAGATCTCCCTGGGGAGGCCCCAGATACCCTTCTAGGCCAGATTATATTTTGTGATGAAGTTTTCTCTTTGGGGGATAAAAATCCCCTTCTATCTTCTATGCACTCGTCTGCCGATTCAGGGAGAAAGCTGGTGGGGAGCATGACTGGGAGAAGTCTAACCTCATTCCCTCTAGCTGCAAGTGGCTTGGGCCCTGGGGGAGGGTTTTCTGCATGCCCCTCCCTCTTCCCTGCGGGGGCCGGATGTGAAGTTTCGTCCTCCTTCCCGATGTTGCTAGAAATTCCCTGAGCCTGTGCATTCCTGGCTCTGTGTTGACTTGGAGAAGCAGGTGTTGGAGGCCGTCTCTGGGGAGAGGCCTGTAGGCAGGGGCCTTGGTTCATCGATGTGGCTGACGTAGGGTTACCGCGTGGCCTGGCCCCGCCAGACCTTCCTGCGCGGCCCGTCCCCAACCCCCTCCCACCCCCCCCACCCCCCCCCGGCCAGGATTTGAACTTGGGGAACATCAGAGAAACATTTCCTTGTTCTGTGGCTGTCTCTGGCCTCGGACCTCGGTGCTAGGGGGCTCTTTCTCTCAGAAGCTGGTAATAGATGGGTGGGTCAGGGAGGTCTCTTCCCGGGGCTCCTTCCATTTCCAGGACTCAGTGAGAAAGAGTGGGGTGGGGACAAGGGAGGATGGGAGAGACAGACAGACACAGTGTGTCCGGGGAGGGGAGCGGAGGGGCCCCGGGCGGGAAATCAGGCACCTCTGTCTGTATCTCCTGGCATCCCAGCTTTCCTTGTTTATATGGAAATATGGAGAAAACGCGTGTGAGTTCCGAGCTGTGTCTCTGGGGCCTCACATTAAATACCTTTCAATTCAGCCGACAGCGAGAGCGGTGAGGTGACTCAGGGCCAGCCACGGCAGGAGCTTGCTCCGCCAGCGGTCCCTGGGTGGGTGGTGGAAGCCAGGGAGCTAGCCCGGTGCCCCAGGAGCTCCTCAGGAAGTGGTGGGGACGGCCTGTCTGTGTCATTTGCAGACAGCAGGGGCCGCCCTGAGCCCCCCAGGGGCTGGGGACCATCTTGCAGTCTTGGTCTAGTCTGATGGCATTAGCCTTACAGACTCATCGGAAAGGGGGCAGTCTGTCTCCTTAGCCACGTCCCTAAGCCCCCGGGTCTCCTGAGGTCACCCTTTCTGTTGACATTAAAAAAATTTTTTTTTTTATTTTATTTTTGAGAGAGAGAGACAGCATGAGCAGGGAAGGGGCAGAGAGAGAGGGAGACACAGAATCCGAAGCAGGCTCCAGGCTCTGAGCTGTCAGCACAGAGCCCGACGCGGGGTCGAACCCACAAACCGTGAGATCATGACCTGAGCCGAAGTCGGACGCTCAACTGACTGAGCCACCCAGGCGCCCCTCTGTTGACATTTTTAAAGAATTGGCTTAATCCTTCCTATGACGGGCAATCCAGAGCCCCATATATCTCTGAGGACTTTCTGGGGGACTTTTGTTTCCCTGGACACCTCTTGCTCTGATCTCCTGTGTCTCCCTCCTGTGTCCTCTGTGTCCCTGGCATTGACCTAGAGGGAAGGGCACGCTTTCCCCGAGGCCCCTGCGCAGAGGTGGGGGTAACGGCATGGGCGCTGCGACCACTGCTCAGCAGAGCAAGCGGAGGGAGGCTTCCTCCTGCATCCCTGCAGCTGGCGTGCTCCCCCACCCCTGCACGGCCCCTCTGGCTGTCCCGCCACCCCTGCCCTGTCCTCGCTCTCCCTCCTCCCCTCCCAGGAATCTCCCCTCTTCCTACCTGAATACGCAGGGTCATTTAGCTTTCTCTCTGTCCCTCTGCTCTGGGCCACCCTGAGCTCTCTCTCCCTAAGGGGATTCCGCCAACTTTGAGAGGGACAGTTCTTTCTTCTCCTATGACCCTCATCTGGAGACGGGAAGGGCCAAAACACGAGTCCCAGCCCATAGCATCTCAGGGTCCGGTAAGTCCAACGCCCTCATTTTAGAGGAGGGGAAACGGAGGCCCAGAGAGGGAGGGTGGCATGCCTCTGTGTGCCGCACCGAAGCGGCTGGTGGCCGAGCAGGTGGAGTCCAGCTTCGTGACCCCCGCCCTGGCTTGCCCCAGGCCACTGTGCTCGACTTTTGGGGTCGCCGCGTCTCCGGCTGTCGGATGGTGCAGATATTGGCCCCAGCAGCGATTTTGCGGCCTGTGCGGTGGGACTCAAGGTGTGTCTGTGGGGAGGCTGCGTCAGGGAGGTTCCAGGGAGAGGCTTGGGCAGTGAGGAGGAGCGGAGGAAGCCTGAGGTGAGCCCAGAGAGAGGGGCGGCCGTGTGCCAGGCCCGAGGCCTGCCTGGGAGCACAGCACCACTCCAGAAGCAGTGACGTGGGCTCAGCATCGCTGGGGCGCCCCGTCTGCAGAAGCCAGCTGCCGCCCAGACTCTGTGGTCCTGTTGGGCCTGAGTGCTCTGACCAGGTCATGGCTGGGGTGGGGGTGGGGGCTCTGACTTAGGGTGTCCCCAGCCGTGGTCTCATTCTCCTTTTTGCATCTCACACCTTTGGGAAAGAGGCCACCCCGGCTTGAGCTGTGTGCATTGGCTCATGAGGGCTGCCCAGGGAG
Source organism: Proteles cristata cristata (assembly GCA_017311185.1). Lineage (NCBI taxonomy): Eukaryota > Metazoa > Chordata > Mammalia > Carnivora > Hyaenidae > Proteles > Proteles cristata. The sequence continues at coordinate 976,118 of JAESUZ010003315.1, read as the reverse complement.
GCCGTGCCGGCGGCGCACTGCACAACTCAAGGAGTGGTACCAAGCAGCGGCCAGATCCGATCATCTGATGGTCCCTTATTTTTCTAGCTGAGATGATGGGAACCCCCTCTTGTTTTACTCTGTGCTCCAGGCATCCCTTCAGAGCCAGGTGTTACATTTTGATGATGGGCTTGGGTGGGGGTCTCAGGGATGAGAGTGATTTGAAAGACTAACCATTGGCCCCGATTCTGTGGAGTTGAAAGAGAATGGAAGCTATTTATATACCTTCCTGGACTGATTGACTGGTTGAGTACCCAGTGAGTGGGGCGGGGCAGAGTGTGGGAAAAACTGGCTTCACTTAACGCAATGGTGAAATTTCCTAATCCCAACTGGTTTGTTAAAAATCCACTCAGTTTTCCAAGGAGGAGAAATGTGGGAAGATCTCTCGTGATTTCAGCTACTGGTGCGGAGATGGGGTAGAGACCGTGTGTCTTTTGTGTTTTCTCCAGCACCGTCCCCACCCCTGTTCTTGGGCGGCTCCGTGTGTCTGTGTGTGTCAGTGTGTGCCTGTGTGTGTGCTTTGAGCCCGGGGTCCTAGCTTCTTTAAGGAAGCTGCAGCTCCCTCTGCCCTGGACTTGATGGCCAGCTGTCACTTCCATAGCACGTGACTGAGCCCTCCCCCCTCCTGGTGGCCTCCCTTCTGACCTCAGGCCCTCGGGTGGGCTCAGCTGGCAGGGGACCCCAGCCAGGAGGTGACTTAGTCAGTGAGAGGAAGTGGTAGCAGCCGCTGGGCCAGGCCAGGCTCAGAGCCAGGGAATACGGGGGACAATCCAAGCAGAACTGTCACAAGCAGCCTTGGTGACACAAAGCCTTCTTGGCCTCCCCTCTTCAGCTCAGTCCTAAGCTTGGAACAGGGGAGATCAGCCCCCTCCTGCCTCCCCTCTCCGCCCCACCCCTGCCCCCCAACTTCTCCGTGGCCTGCCAGGCTCTCTGCTGTCCCCTCTTGGCCCTGTGACATCAGTTGGGGACGCAGAGGCCCATATGTTGCCATGACTCTCCCTTGGCCACACGGCCACGTTGGAGATTGGTGGCAGGGACAGGCGAGAGCCCTTCGGAGCTCACTGGGTCCCAGCCTTTCCTCCCTGACAAGCGAATGCTGCTGGTACCTCACCTCTTGGCCCTCATGACACCGATGCACTCGGGCCAGCCTGGTGACTGCACTTCTTTGCGGGGGGGGGGGGAGGGGGGAAAGGGGGAGCTTCCTGCGGCTGCTGAAACCAGCCATGCCGCCCCCCCGGCGGGCGGAGAGTAGCAGAGGTTGGCGGTCTCTGGGAGCAGAGCCCTCAGCAGTGACCGCAGGAGGTGGTGTGCACGTGCCCCGGCACCCTCGCCCCCCACCCCGGGCACAGTTCTGGGGACCCAACCTAAGGCCCCCCCCGGAACCCCAGGAAGCATTCAGGCCTCCGTAAATGGGGCTCCTTTGCCGTGAGAGGGTCAGAGCCGGGCCCCTGGGGACCAACATGGAGCCCAGCAGGGGGCGCAGCACCTGGAACCCAGTACCTGTGGACCCTTTGGAGGGGCCGTTAAAACCGGCACATGATTTGGTTGGAAAGGAAGGCGGGGACCGCTCTCCACCCTCGTGCGTGTGGCACCAATGATCGGGAACCGTTTGAAAGGAATCTGGGCTGGTTAATGGGATCTTGGTCGAAGCCCCTTGCTTTCAGTTAATTTTATTCTTCACAAGGTCTCTCTTGCCCCTCAGCCCGGGATTTGATGTTTTGGGAGCCCAAAGGCCAACTGAGAGTCAGGACAGATTCACGACGGTTGGGGTCCGGGGGAGAGGAGTGGGGCGGGGGCCTGGTGGGGCCCAGAGGCCAGCAGGAGAACAGCGCCCCCAGCCCCTTGACCGGGGATCACAAAGTCTCCTGTGTTGCACACCGCGTGGGGGGCAGGCAGCCTGGAGGTCCCTGGGCCCCGCGCCCCAGTGATGTGATCGGCAGACGGAGACTAGGGCCTGAGAATCTGGATTTTAACAGCCTGGCCAGGACAGTCAACAAAACAGAGGCCCAGAGAGGTTAAGATGATCTCATTGTCACCCAGGTGGTAGGGAGCAGGTTGGCCCCGGGCTCTGTACCCCAGCACAATGAAGCGCGGGGGGGGGGGGAATTGCCCCTGTCCTGCAGGGATGAGGCAGAGGAGCTCACTCTCCTGACCCCTCTTTGTTGTTTTTTTTTTTAAATGTTTTATTTATTTCTGAGAGAGAGAGAGAGAGACAGCGTGAGCAGGGAGGGTCAGAGAGAGAGGGAGACACAGAATCTGAAACAGGCTCCAGGCTCTGAGCTGTCAGCACAGAGCCCGACGTGGGGCTTGAACCCATGAACCATGAGATCATGACCTGAGCCGAAGTCGGACGCTTAACCGACTGAGCCACCCAGGTGCCCCTCCTGACCCCTCTTTGGCCTGGGGGAGTGGGAGTGGGGCTGGAGTCTGAGGCACCCGGTGGCCACGGGGGGCAGGGGGGGCCCTCCACGCTGCAGCTGCGCCTGACCCTGACCCTGACCGTGCCCCGTCTGCAGTGCTGGGAGGGCCGGAGTCCCGAGGCGTCCTGCGCAAGATGAGTGACCTGTTGGAGCTGATGGTGAAACGCATGGACGCGCTGGCCCGGCTGGAGAACGGCAGTGAGCCGCACCGGGCTGCTGGCGACGGGCACCTTGCCGTGGACAGGTAAGGGGTCCCCGGACGGAGGCACTCAGAGTGGGGGAGGGGTGGACATAATGCCTGCGGAAGTGGGGGGAGGGGGAAGAGGCGGCTGCCCTGCAGCCTCCAAATGCCCTCCCAGAGTTGGGGAGGGGGGCACGATCAGTCAGCCCCCTTTCCGCTAACCTGCAGAAAACTAAAGAATACGGAAGCCACACGGTAATACTACCAGAGCACATTTTCACCACCGGATTCAACAGCTGTTAACACTACGTCATGTTGGTGGCCTGACTCCCTTTTGTCCTTCTTGGTAAAAACCACAGGTGAAAGCTGCAGGTGCTTTACCTCCACCCCCGTGGAGACAAGGACCATCCTGAGTTTGGCCTCAGGGCTTCCGGCCCACAGGGCACGTGGAGGTGTGCAGTGTGTGGGGTTCACGTGCCACACGTGACTGGCATCCCACAGTGCATTTCCCGCAACTGCTGTTTTCGCTCAACACGGCGGTTTTGAGCCGTGTCCATGCTGACCGTCCCGTATGGGTGTGGATGGGATGGCCCCGGCGACTATCCGTCCTCTACCAATGGGCCGAAAAGCATTTCTTGATTTATTCGTTCTAAATATTTCCCCACTGAGTCCAGAATATCCAAAGATGTCCAAGAGTTTGGGCCACTGTCCCATGTGCCCCAGCAGCGGCCTGAGGAGCCTGTGGTGTGAAACCGGATCACGCGTTAGGTGTGTCAGGGATCGGAACCCCAGAGAATGAGGAAGGGTGAAGTCGGGGCTTGCAGCCCTCTCCCCTCCCCCATTCCAGGGAGATGAGCTTCACCTGACCTCGTTTCCGTTTTGGGGTTCTCTCTAAGGGGTGTTTGCTCGATGCGTTCTCACTGCTAAAAAGTAAGTTTGAAACCCACACTTCACACAGTTTAGGGAAAGCTATTCCTCGGCCAGTGTGACTTGCCGAGAATGTTCTAGTGCTGAAAAATCTAGTGGAAATCCAGGCTTCCAGGCAGCGTGCGGGAACGCCGCACCTCAGCCAGCACGTGCGAGGTGAAAGGCAAGGCTCCAGGCACCCGCTGCTCAAGGGCTGGCGGTCAGTCCTGGCCATCGGGGGGCCCTGGCTGGCCCGAGGGGGGCGTGTACAGGATGGACCCCTCCTTTGGAGTGGCCTTGGGGTCCTCTGACATAGCTTGTGGGGGCTGGGCTGCCAGTCCCGGGACCCACCGCCCACGGGCCTTACTGACTGAATGTCCTGGACGTCGGTCATCTGATGCTCAGTACCCTCACGCCACGTGGCACTTACTGAAAGCTGGCCGAGCACCGGCCACCATCCTTATTGCCTTCCCTCAGCGGCGATGTCAGTTCCACCGCCACTTCGCGGGTGCTTTAATCTCTGCTGTGCCGCGGAGGGAACTGAGGCACAGAGAAGTTCAGGAACTCACCCAAAGTCACACAGCAGCTAGGGGGTTGGGCCTGGCTCTGGGCCGAGGCCCACTAAGTCCAGACTCCACGTTTCTAACCACTGTGCTTTTCATAGCCGTTTATTGAACATGTGGCTGCGTGTCTGTTAGTTTTTATTCCTTTGCAAGACTTTTCATATCAATTAATACACAGCTCAGGGGGAGAGTGTCCGTCATTAGATCTTTGCCTTGATTTCGTTTTTTTTTTTGGTTTGGAAAATGCAGGCACTAGAATGACATTCTTGGAGCCCGGTAGCGTAAGGAACCGGCCACACTGCTTGACTCCTGAGTCGGCTCCGTGGCTGGGTGCTGGGTACTGGGTGCCTGGTTAGACGTTCTCTCACCATCCCGGGATGAGTGTCTGACAGAGCAAAGCTAGACAGATCCTGTCATGAAATCTAGTCTGGACCTACTAAGGGCCAGGCACTGCTACCCGTGCTGGGGACACAGTGATGAGCCTTGTCCCCGGTCCTGTGGAGGAGACAGGCAGTACTGAGAAAAAGAAGTGAGATAACGTCAGACACTGATATGTGCTCAGAAGGGTTTTGGGGGGGGAGGGGTTTGGCTAGGAAGGTGCTGTTCATACAGAGCAGTCTGGGAAGGCCTTTCTGAGTTGGTGACATTTAAGCTTGATTCTGAATAATGGGAAGGAGCCGACCACACGAGGCGCTGGGAGCAGAGACTTTGAAGTAGAGAGCACAATAAGTGCAAAGGCCCTGGGGTAGGAATAAGCCTTAGTGTGTTGGAGGAAAAGATCCAATGGGAAAGCCAACTGGCGGAGCGTGGGGACGGATAGGCCAGGCTGATAGGGCAGGCGGCGTAGGGCGTTGTCAGCTGTGGTGAGTATTTGGGACATATTCTAAGAGGTGTGGGAGTTTGCTGGAGGGCTCACAAAGAGGGGGTGATAGATCTGGCTTCGTATTTTTCCTTTTTTTTTTTTCTTTAAGCCTAGCTCTAACTGCTGTGTGGAAAAGGGAAGCAGGGGGGCTGGTGGCAGAAACGGGGAGAGGGAGGTAAAGGGGTTGGGCTCCTCCGGAGTTCCTTCCCTCTGGGGCACGAGATCATTTTCTTCTCCGTGTGCCTGGGGTCCACGTTCTTCTGTGCTGCTGCCTGAGTCCCTCTAGTCCAGCCCCTCGCCCCCGTCTCCTCCTTTCCCTGTCCTGCTCGCCCCCAGCTGTGCCGCAGCCCCTCGGGGGGGGCTGGGGGGGGGCAGGGAGAGCTACCGTCAGCAGTTCAACGCCTCTCTGGCCTCTCTGGTTTCTTCCAGGCCTGGCCTGCCCCTCCTCCCCCGCCCTGCCCTTCATCTCCCGCGGGAGGAAGGGGCGTCTGCGCCACCTCCCAGCTCCATCCCGTCCCAGGGAAATAGCAACAATCCATCAAGACCAGCAGAGCCCATCAAACCCCGAAGGCAGGGCCGTCAGTTTCAGGGACACTGTTGCTTCTCGGTTCAGGGAGAGAAATGGTGGGTGTGTCCAGGGCGTGCATGGTGGGGCGGGGAGGGGCCGCCGGCTCACACCTCCCGTGTGCACAAGCACTCCAGCCCCTGGCCCACCTCACCCCGCCCCGGGCTGACCTACCTGCGGTTAGGCAGGTGAGGATCCTGCAGACATGCTGGTGTGTTTCCAGCAAGCTCTATTCACCTGCGCTTGGATTCCTCGCTTCGGAATGATTTGTGGCCCAAGCAACCCCCACTGTCCCCCCACCTGGCCTGCCGGAAGCTTCTGAACGGTTACCTCCTACCCGTGGTTGGCATGTCCTCCGGGAAAGCATATTTTGCTTTTTTAGCCTCGGAAAACCTAATTAGGGGTAATTTGCAGATTTGCTGCAAATGGCATCCTATTATGTGCCCTAAAGCCAAACAGTAATGATCTCTGAATTTCCCACAAGGCTTCTCTGCAGCAGCAAAGATGACCAATGTTTCAGGCTTATCTTCTTCCTTCGAGTCATATGGGAGCCTGCAGCTTCCGGACGCTTGCTGTGTGTGGAGTCTGGGCCGGGGTTTCCGGAATGGGCGGAGAGGACACGGGCGACCAAGGGTGGCGCCCTGTTCTCTAAGAGCGGCGTGTGCGCCTGCCGGGGAGGGGACCCACACCTGGCCCAGGACACAGCCGGAGAAGTTCCGGTAGCTCCCAGGGAGTGAGCCCCGCAGCGAGGGTCTGAGTGGTGGCCGCTGACGGGCGCGGTGGCCGGCAGCACTTCCTGTGACGTCTCGGAGCCCCGCTGTCCGCATCGGTCGGGGCGAGAGAACACGGGAGGGTTAGCACGTGGAGGACCTGGTGAGTGAGGGGGAGCGAGCCCCCAGCTTGATGGCCGGGGACACCGCCTGCAGACTCTCGACTCCCCGGTGGATGTCTTCAGCCTCAAAGCTCCACCTGCCCGCCTACCCGGGTGTCCCAGGAGTGACTCAAACGCAGTGTCTCCTGGACACACCCAAGCCCCCCGTCTCCCCAGCCCCCCCCCGGCCCAGGCCACGCCAGGCCCGTTGTTTCCACGCCCGGACCCCCAACCTGGGAGTCGGTCTTGACCCCCTCTCTCTCACTTGTATCCAGTCCACGAGCAAATTGTCCCCACCTTCAGAATGTGCCCAGAACCCCACCTCTCCCCACTGCCCTGTCCCCCGCCCCCCGCCGATTCCCAACTTAGCAACCAGAGAGATTATTTTAAAATACCGGTTCAGGAGCGCCCGGCCGGCTCAGTCAGTTAAGCATGTGACTCTTGATCTCAAGGTTGTGAGTTCAAGCCCTATGTTGGGCGTGGAGCTTACCTAAAAATAGACACCGATTTTGGCCAGGCGCCTTCTCGGTTCCCCACCTCCCCCATGGCTCCCGATCACACCCAGGACCTGTGACCCCCGTGTGCCCAGCCCTGTTGTGCATCTGGATCCTCCTCTGCCATCTTCCATCTCACTCCCTGGGCTTTAGCCCACCAGCCTCCCTGCTGTTCCTATAGCACGGTCGTCTCCCTCCGGCCACAGGGCCTTTGCACAGGCTGTGCCCTCTGCATGGAATGCTCTTTCCTCAGATCCAGCCAAGTGAATCAGTTCTCTCATTCTCGTGGTTTTCTCTGGTGTTTGCTTAAGTGTCACCAGTGAGTCCCTCCCTGAGGACCTGTTTCAAGCTGCACCCACTCTCCCGGACTCCCCATCCCTTTTCGCTTATCGCCACCTCACCCTGTGTACTTTCATGATTTGTTTGTGCATCGTCCGTCTGCCGAGCTGGAAGGTATGTTCTGTGAGGGCAGGGGTTTTGCCTGTTTGACTTTGGGTCCCAGAGTTCACTAAGTGCCCGTTGAAGAAAGGAAGGGGGAGGGGGAGGAAAGGCAGGTAGTTTGCGTGCCCTTGGGCGCCGGGGACTTGTGAATGTGTCACCGCGTGAGCGTGGCAGGGAGACAGAAACCACGTGCGCTCTGCCATCCCCGCCCCGTACACGGAGGGGGCTGGCCCACACGGGGGTGCCTAGCTGCTGTCTGAGGCGCCCGGGAGCAGGAGCCGCTGGAACCCAGGGGCCGCCGGCCGCCGTGTGAGGGTAGAAGCGGAATGCGGTCTCGGCCCTGGACCTGGTGGTGTTGTGCTGGGAATCCGTCTCAGGAGAAGAATCATGACTTAGAGACACATTTGAGAACATGTTGGCCGTGGACATTTTTTATAGCGTCAGAAAGTGTGAGCAACGGGGCGCCTGGCAGCCTCAGTCAGTGGAGCAGACGACTCTTGATCTCGGGGTTGTGAGTTTGAGCCCCGTGTTGGGTGTAGCGAGATTACTTGAAATAAAATAGAATCTAGGGGCGCCTGGGTGGCTCAGTCAGTTAACCGTCCGACTTCGGCTCAGGTCATGATCTCACAGTTCGTGAGTTCGAGCCCCGCGTCGGGCTCTGTGCTGACAGCTAGGAGCCTGGAGCCTGCTGTGGATTCTGTGTCTCCCTCTCTCTCTGCCCCTCCCCTGCTCATGCTGCCTCTCTCTCTCCCTCAGAAATAAATATTAAAAAATTTTTTAAATAAAATAGAATCTAAAAACTAAAAATCTTTGAACAACACTTGAAATGTCTGCCAGGGAGGAAACAGTGCCCAGACTGTGGCGACTCCACCCGTGGGGCTTACGCCGCCATCAGATGGGACGTCGGCAAGGACCCGCAGGGATTTTAATAAGTGACAATGTGAAAAGAGCAGGTTCTGTAACTATAAACAGAGTCCGACTGTGAATGTGCACGCAGGACCCAGTAAAATGAGACTAACAGTAAACAGTGCAGCAGAGGTGGCCGGAAGGAGGCGTGTCGAGGTTCTCGTCTGGGAAACCAGAGGGGTTTTTTCCATTTTAAAAAAAGAAAAACTCGAAAATGCTCCTAGATGCTGTTGGCCACCTGCGCGCAGGCAGGGCTGAGCCTAGAGGCCCCGGGGTCTGAGTGGACAGGTGGGCATGGAAACTGGGGAGACCACTTCGGGGGCCGCTTTTAAAGGCCTGCCTCAACTGTGGCCCCCCCCTGCTGTGCGGGGCCCCTCCCTAACAGGACAGCCTCCTGGTGGAGATGGGGAGGCACGTGTCTGACCCCAGGGCTGGTGGGGAGGGACGGGCGGCTGGTGACACGGGCAGTCAGGCTTCCAGGGCGGAAACCTAGCAAACATGAAGATAAGTGTGAACAGGTCAAGTGTCCTGACAAAGACAGATTCTCAACATCCAGGGAGGTGCTGTTTGCAGGGCAGGCAGGGTGCGCTTGTACAGTGTGATCTCCGTGGGTCCTCAATGCAATACACACGTGAGATATTAAAAAAAAATCCTCCGGGCCCTGGGGTGTGGGGGCGGGAGCCGGAGTCGGGCTCCTGCACCCCTCAGGCCAGCTTCAACACCCCACTTTGTCCCCCTCACGCGGCACTGATCCCTTCCCCGCAAGCCGAAGCCACGCACAGCCCGACTCCCGCTCCGTTCCCGTCCGTGGTGGGGAGAGAGCCCGTCTGCCTGCCTGTCTGCCTGCCTCTCGCTCTAACCTGAATATATGTGTGTGGATACATGTGTGTATTTCTTGGTGCAGGAGGCAGGTGCTCTCTGCCCTTGCTCGGGAAGGGGCTGGCAGACCCGCCGTCAAGGTCAGAGCCCCCCACAGAGCCCCCCACGGCGTCACGGCGGGGGCGAAGCGGGCCAAAAATCAGAGGAGGAGAGCGATCGAGTTGCAGGGAAAGCCGGCGCTGGGGCAGGGGTTTCTCGCATCCGGGGGGCGGGTATGTGTGAGCGGGGAACAGACGGGGAGCCGGTCACAGAGAGGACCCGTGTCCCCGCCCACGGCGCTCGTGTTTCTGGCCGTGCGTGCCTGTCTCTCTCTCGGCAAGCGTGTCTGTGGGCACCTGTGTGCAGAGCCTCGTTTCGCAATAAAGTCACAGCGCGCAGCAGGCACGCTGGCCAGCTGTGCGGGGATCGATGCCCTGTTAATTGAATGCAACCCTCGTAAATCACCGGAGGAACACGAAATTCAACCTCCTTCCCCAGGCATCCGGGAGGGCTTATTCAGGGGGTCAGGGATTGAGGGCCGGGAAGGTGATTGCCTCAGGGGCCGAGAGGAGGGGCTGGGGCCTCAGGGGACCTCTCGGTGAGGGGTCGGGGGCTGTCCTGGCCGGAAGCGAGCGGATGACCTGGAGTGCGGCGGAGGGTACGTGTATGGGACAGCTGGGCCCCGGCCCTGTGACTGGCGGTGCTGTTGGCTGCATCTCTGGGGGGGCCTGGGGGGCCGGCCGGCTCCAGGAGGCCACTTGTCCTCGGCGGAGGGGCTCGTGGTCAGCCCGTGAGTGCGAGGTGAGGGGCGCTCAGGCAGGAGAACTCGAATGCCGTGGATACTCGAGTTTCCTCCGAGTGGCTCCCTGAGGCTGGGGAGTAGGGTGACCAGAGGCCTGGCTCGGCCTTCTTTCCCTTTGCAGGTACGAAACCACAGGCGGAACGGACTCTTGCTTCCCGGTTGTGCAGAAATCACACAGGCCCGTGTCTCGAGCTCCGGCTGTGCTTTCGTACCTTGCAAATGTCTTGGGAAGGGTTTAGTGCCCGAAAGGCAGTGTGATGGGTTTGGGCACCCCGAGCGGGGGTGCTCCCCCGGGCAGGGCAGGTAGGAGCTCCTAGGGGCGGGGTGGGGCATCTGCTGGCCCCTTCCCGTGAGGCAGGGGCATCAGAGGCCTCCTTGGGAGCTTGCCTTCGGGTCCTGGGTCGCGCGTTCCCCCCTCCCCACCTCGGCCCTGCCTGCGGTCTGCACACTTTGTGTCTCGGGCTGACTCAGGCCGCCTTGGGCCCCTCTGCTGGGAGAGGGAGGTTCAACACCACGCCCGGGGTGGCCCCCCGCCCCGAGGGCTGTGTCCCGGCTCCCAGTGGACTTTGTTGGAGAGCTGGCTGAAGCAGCCGTGATAATAGTTAACGATGGTGATAAATAGTAATAGCAGCCTCCCTCTGTTGGGTACTAATTACGTACTTCGGGCTTGACCGGTGGCCCAGTGAGGAAGGTCCTGTCCAGGCCTGTGGTTCGCAGATGAGGGAAGCGGGCTCAGGCAAGGAAGGGACTGGCCCAGATCATAGACCTGGAGGGGACGGTGCCGGCCTGCGTCGTCTGCACAGCCCTGTGGTCCCACGGCAACCACGTGACCACGTGCGGCGGGCATGCGGGATGTGAAAAGGTCCTGTGATTCCTCGTGGAGTGTCTGCCTGGCTGGGAGGGATGGTGGGACCCGGCCGGCTGGAGGCCCTGCTGGCCCCAAGAGCTGCCCCTCTTTTCTGCCCCTGCCTGGCACCCACGGCTTGCGGCTGGGGCAGGAGAACCTCACTCTCCCCTCAACGGCTGCTGTGCCATGCGGAGCTGAGGGGCCTGGCTCAGGAATAATGTCGCTACGGGGTTAAGTGCAAAGGCGCCTCCTCCTGGGGCCTCTCTGAACTCTCCAGCCCGCCCTCCTCCCTCCCCCCTCCCTGACGTGGCCCTGGGTCTCCGCTCCTCGCTCCTCACGCTCAGGCTGCCCCCTCCCAAGCCCACCCGTTCCAGCTCATCTGGCTCAACCACCAAGTGCACACACCAAAGATAAAAAAGGAAAGGAATAAAAATGTGCACCAAGTAGGAGGGATTAAAAAGCCCTCTGTCACTCGCACCAGCACCAGCAGGAGGAAGACTGGGCGGCGGGGTGGGAGGGGCCGTGGACGTGGGGGCCCCTCCATCCCCCTGCCGGGCACACACCTTTCCAGGTTTGTACCTGGTGACAGGCCCTCGGGGTCAAGGTTGATGTTGGCAGGGACGTGCTTTCTGCGATACCACCTGCGGGGGCGGGGCGTTGGCGGAGGTGGTGCTGAGGGTCCCACCCCAGTGATGTCACTCCCTAGGTGATGGCCTTGGTCCTGACATCCTCCTCCCCCTCTTCCCCCCCCCCCCCGTGCCCACCCTTGAGCAGACCCCTTGCTGGTGAACTGGTACCTGATGTTTCCACTTACTAGCTGTGTAGCCCTGAGCAAGTAACTCAGCCTTGCTGTGCCTTGGTTTCTTTCTCTGTACAATGGGACCTTTAGAAGGAATCCTGATGTTGTCCAGAAAGTTGCCGGGGGCCCCATCACTGGAACGCCCTTGCGCTCAGATGTCCTGGTCCTTCCCCCCTTTTCCTTCTGCACTTAGGCATTTCCGAGGCTGTGGCCCTGCTGTGGGCTATGGTTTCACGGGACCTACATTCACTGTCGTTTTTTAAGAGCTTCCCAGGGAGAGAAGACTAATCATACATATAAATATATATATATATATTTTTAAATATTTTAAAGTTTATTTTTGAGAGAGAGACAGAGTGCAAGCATGAGAGGGGCAGAGAGAGAGGGAGACACAGAATCTGAAGCAGTTCCAGGCTCTGAGCTGCCAGCACAGAGCCCGACGCAGGACTCGAACCCACGAACTGTGAGATCATGACCTGAGCTGAGGTCGGACGCTTAACCAACTGAGCCACCCAGGCGCTCCAAGACTCATTATATATTATTTGAAAATAAAAGTGCCAGGGTGCCTGGGTGGCTCAGTCGGTTGAACATCCGATTCTTGATTTCAGCTCAGGTCACGATTCCACGGTCGTGGCATCAAGCCCCGTGTTGGGCTCCGTGCTGAGTATGGAGTCTGCTTGAGATTTTCTTGCCCTCTGCCCCTCTCTCCCGCCCAGTCTCTCTCTCTGTCTCTCTTAAATAAAATAAAATTTAAAAAAGGAAATGAAAGTGCAACCCACATGCGAAATCCAGTATTATAGCAGCGACTCTAAGTCTGGGCTTGTTAAATCACAGCCCCAACTGCACTATTTAAAGCCCCTCCTAGTGACGTTGCCCGAGAAACGTTTATCGTATGAAAATCCCCCAAAAAGTGAAGTGCTTTGTTCTGTGGTCAGACTTACAATACTTCTGGGGCCCCTGGGGGGGCTCAGTCAGTTAAGCGTCCAACTTCGGCTCAGGTCATGATCTCATGGTTCGTGGGTTCGAGCCCCATGTCGGGCTCTGTGCTGACAGCTCAGAGCCTGGAGCTGTTTCAGATTCTGGGTCTCCCTCTCTCTCTGCCCCTCCTCTGCTCACGCGCTCTCTCTCTCTCTCTCTCTCTCTCAGAAATAAATAAAACATTAAAAAAATTTGAACTGGGGTTGATTAAATGAGTAAATTAACTAGCACTTCTTTAAAAAAAAGACTTCTGATACTTCCTTTTGGGGACCAGGTGACTCTGCAGATAGGGAATAAAGGCATCTTGAGCATCGCTGAGCGGGTGATATTGAGCTTTATGTCTACTCCTGCGCATCACCCCTTGAGGTAGTTGAGAGTATTCAGCTGTTATAGGAGCTGACCCCTGAGTTCAGAGAGGTTAGGTAATTTGCCCAAAGTCACACAGCGGTCCGGTGGAGTTAGGATTCGAATCCATGACCTCTGACTCTGAGGCCCTTGCCCTCCCCAGTCAATCTTTGAATGGGGTGGGGAGTCGCCAGCCCAGGGCTTGAGACGTGAAGGGCGTCCCCACCTTTCCTTCATCTGCTGTGAAAGTAGCAGCTTTCGCTGGGGCTTCAGCAAGAGGAGCATGGGTTGGAGAGAAATTCCTGACGCCAGGGGCCCAAGAGAACCCAGACTCTTCATTTGTGATGGAGTAAAAACGATTCGCCCTCCGTTCTGTATGAGTTTCCTTGGGCTGCCACAGAAAATGACCACGAACCGGATGGCTTAAAACGACAAAAATCTTCCCTGTTGGCTCTGGGGGCTGCAGTCTGAGATCTGGGTATCAGCGGGGCCTTGTTCCTTCCTGAGCCTCCAGGGGGGTCCTTCCACGCCTTTCCGAGTGCCCGGTGGCTCCTGGTACCCCCTGGCTCGTGGCCGCCTCCCTCCAGTCTGTGGCTCCACTGTCCCGTGGCCGACTTCCCCTCGTGTCTCCACGTGGCTTTATTAGGACCCCAGGGGCTGAGCCGAGGGCCGACCCGATTCAGCAGGACCTCGTCTTAACTAATTACGTTCGCAAGGACCCTGTTTCCAAATAAGGTCACAGGGAGCAGCCTTGAGGGACAGGGACCTTCAGGAAGGCTTGAAGTGGGGTGAGGTCGCTTCCAAAGTCTCTGGGCCCCTGACAGGGGTTGTTTGTGCTCTGGGGTCTCAGTTAGAAGTTGGGAGGGGTGCCTGGGAGCACCCCCTTGTGCCCTGGCCCCCCAACCCTGGCCCAGCAGCTCCGAACTCCCGGCCGCCTGCTGCGGTCAGCCAAATGTTCCTTCCGGGCAGAGGAATGTCCATCCTGGCCCCGCATGTCAGCGAGGAAAGCAGCCCCAGAACGCTCGCTCAGACCTGACCGCAGAGCCCAAGGGAGGCCAGGGCCGTGGAATTCCTTCTCTGGCTTAACGCAGGCATCCTCCGTGGGGGCCTGTCACCCCCAAAGGAGAAGCCTGCTTCTTGAGGGGGAAACTACCTGAGACGTCACAATGGCCTGTGGCCCTCCCCAGGCCTCACTGTGTAAACAGCAGCGCGCCTGTGGTTTTAACTTTTCATGGAGGAGGGTGAGTAGGGGAAGAATGTCTCCCAAGGCTCCTTTGGGAGCGATGATGAGAAAAGACGGACAAGCGCCGGCCCCACCGCAGCCTGGGCGTGACGGATACACGTGCAGGGCTGATCGCCCACAGGCGACGGTCTTACTGCGGCGGATCCTCATTCCAGCCTCACAAGACTCCCCCGGGAGGTGCCTTTAGCTTCTCCATTAAAAAATTTTTTAAGAATTTTTATTTATTTTTGAGAGAGAGAGAGACAGAGACAGAGAGAGAGACAGAGTGTGAGCAAGGGAGGGGCAGAGCGAGAGGAAGACACAGAATCTGAAGCAGCTCCGGGTTCCGAACTGTCAGCACAGAGCCCGACATGGGGCTCGACCTCACGAATGCGAGATCATGACCTGAGCTGACGTCTGACGCGGAACTGACCGAGCCCCCCAGGCGCCCCAAGTGTCCAACTCTTTATTTATTTATTTATTTTTTTTACAAATAGTTTATTGTCAAATTGGTTTCCATATAACACCCAGTGCTCATCCCCACGAGTGCCCTCCTCCATGCCCATCCCCCCTCCCCAAGTGTCCAGCTCTTGATTTGGGTTCAGGCTGTGATCTCGAGGTTTGTGAGGTTGAGCCCCACATTGGGCTCTACCCCGACAGTGCAGAGTCTGCTTGGGGTTCTGTCTCTCAAAATAAATAAACTTTTTTTTTTTTTTTTAAATGAGGGCATTTGGATATACACACTGCCAAGAGGCCGGGTGGTGTGCCCACTAGCCAAGGCTGGCTGTCCCCAGAGGCTGGGCGAGTCTCCTTCAGGCTCTGCCCCGGCCCCTCCCCCCGCCGGAAGGAGCCCATCCTTGACTGTCCATCTCCATCCGGACCTGTGGCCTCCGGAGCTGCGGGAACACAGCTGTGGTTACTTCCGCCTTCTTCCTTTTATCGCCACCGTCCCTCCGTGTCTGCCTGCCCCGACCCGTCTCCCGCACCCCCCGTGGACGGGGCCACTGCCATCCCCTCCTCGTGGAGGCAGTGGGGGGGGAACGGGGGGCCCCAGGGGGCGGGCAGCTGTCACCGCTGTGCCCCCTCGAGTGGACTGTTCCCCCGAGAGGCACTCAAGCTGGACAAGTGCTCCTTCCTGTAAATCCCATGTTGTGCAGCATTAACACCGCCCCCGCCACGCCCTTGTCGGGGGGTAAGTGGAGCGTCAGTCAGCAGGGCCCGCAGAGCCAGAGGCCGGGGCGCGAATCAAAGCTCGGAATGACCGAGTTCGAGAAGGTCCAAGCCACGTCCGGGAGAGCCCACGCGCCGGCGGGCAGAGCGGGGCCGCCTTGGCTCACGTCTTCGCGAGGAGACACCGCCCGCGTCTGGTGTCTCATAAACGGCTCTGGGAGCCGAGTAGTAATCAACACCAGGAAATAAATTCTCCAAAAATAAAGGCCGCGCGAGTCCTGGTGGTGGGTGGAGGGCTGTGATGTCGGTGGCAGTAAATGTGTTTAAGATCCTGGGAAGAATTCATGCTCAGGAGCCCAGCGATAATTTACTAGAGGCTTAATAGCTGGCAAGTCCCCAGGCTTCTTTGGGAGGAATTTATTTTGGCACCGGGTGGCCCCTCTGGGAGGAAATGGAGAAACAGACTCAGGGCAGCTGGCCATGCCCGGGAAAGGGCTTCCGTTGCCTGGGGGGTCCCGGGCCAAATCTCGTCCAGGCTCTGGAATAGAATTCCTCTGTCTGCTCCGGCCTCAGGCACTGCCCTCCCGCACGCAGGGCGCATGCATGTGGGGGTGAACGGCAGACATGCGTGACACAGACACGTGGGCTTTCCCGTGTGGCATGTGCAGCGGGTGGTCAGAGAGCCCCAGGGTGCAGAGGGCACACCCCTCCCTCTGCCGGCCCAGCTTTGTCCATCTCCGTGGTTCGGTTCCTTGCAGGGCAGTGTCTGGGTCCCCGCTGAGCCCCTCCCGGGATGGCCACCGCACCCAGCCATGCCGCTCACCCCTGGCTTCTCCCCCCTAGGTTTCCCCCTGGGGCCGGCCTCATGGAGCGGATCCAGGCCATCGCCCAGAACGTCTCGGACATCGCCGTGAAGGTGGACCAGATCCTGCACCACAGCCTGTTGCTCCACAGCAAGGGTGGGGGCCAGGGCACCCCTCTGCCCCCAGGGGGCCGGTACCCCAGCGGCCCCGACCGCTCCCCACGGCGGCTGTCCTGGCTTCTGCCTCAGGCTCCTAGTGGGGTGACTTGGGTTCACCCCGCTGTGATCTGGCGTGAGGACGGAGGTCTTAGAGGCCCCCAGTGACCCCCTCTCCTTCTCTCCCTGGGGGTCCCCCTCGAAGAGGTTTGAGGACATTTGGGTGGGTACCTGAGTTCTGCCTCTCCACGTGCTGGTCCATAGGCATTCAAGCCAGCTCCTCACTGGTTCTCCCCATGGAGTTCTCCCCACGGGTTCTCCCCATGGAGAGTGGGAGCTGGTGGCAGAAATCCAGGCTTGGGGACCCTCTGGCAGGTGGCTCCCCAGCTACCCCTCCCCACCACAGACCAGGCCTCTCTAACACTCCGCGGGGCTCCTCTACCCACCGGGGCCTCAGCAAGCTGACCTTCTCTCCCTGCAGTGTCTGAAGGCCGGCGGGACCAGTGTGAGGCGCCTAGTGACCCCAAGTTCCCCGACTGCTCAGGGAAGGTGGAGGTAAGGCCTGGGAGCTGAGGGCGGGGGTAGAGGTGACCCGGGTGAGGTAGGGGTGGGGCGCAGGCTCCTCTTTAAGGGCTCTGCCCCAGACTAGCTCTAGTGGGGGCTTCTCTGCCCAGCCCCCTGACCCTGACCCTGGCACCAGCTGGCAGAGGCCAGCCTCAGGGGGTGGCTCTCTGCTTGGGCCACCTGCCTGGCCCACCAACCCAGATTGCCCAGGACAGTCATATTTCGGAGTTTTCAGTACTTTCTTACAGCAAACAAACTGTTAATATATGTGTGCCACCCCCAGCAGCCTGAGTCCTAACTAATTCAGAGACTGGATCTCTCCAGTGGGCCCATCTTCCCATTCCTCCCCACCCTGGCAACCGGCTGAACTGAGGAAGCCCTCCCCCAGCCCCACCTCTGGGGGCTCATCCCCAGGGGCCCGTGGCTGCATGAAGTCTGTCTATCCAGTCATGCAGTCCATGGCGTAAAAGCCTGCTCATCACTGGTTCTGAATTCCCTAAGAAGGTGGAGTGGAGGCATTGCAGACTCTGTTCTCGGTGATATGGGGGGATGGCTGTGGGCGGGGCCTGCTCTGACTCCAGTCCCTGTGACCTTGGAGGCCACTCTTGATCTTGGCCTCAGCTGAATCCTGTTCCCCATGACTATGAGCTGCTGCGTCTCCCACCGTTTGCCCCGGAGCTTTCCCCTGTGTGTCGTGACCTGGCCTTATTCTCCCAGGGTCTTCCTCTCTCTGGGCCTGCGGGAAGGTGGCCCTGCTCGGCCTCCCGCGAGGCTCTCAGCACCCAGGACCCGGGGCTGGGTCGTGGGGTCCTGGTACAATTGTCCTCTTCTTTTTCTGGCCCTTGCTGCCCCTTTAAGTGTGAGCCCCAGAGGTCCTGTCCTGAGGGACCTCGGGTCCCCAAGGACTTGGGTGCCGAGAGCCTGCTGAGGGCATGGGTGGGGCTGGTGTCAGCACCCTGGCCTAGGCTGGCCCTCTCCACAGTGGATGCGCGCCCGCTGGACGTCTGACCCTTGCTACGCCTTCTTCGGGGTGGACGGCACCGAGTGCTCCTTCCTCATCTACCTGAGTGAGGTCGAGTGGTTCTGCCCCCCGCTGCCCTGGAGGAATCAGACAGCTGCTCGGACGGCCCCCAAGCCCCTCCCCAAAGTCCAGGTAGGCCTGGAAAGTGGGTGGGCCCGTGAGGGGCTGGTGGACAGGCCAGCTGGTCTCCTCAGGTGGGACGTCCTTAGGGGTCAGCCCCACGTGAGGCCAGCCTGCCGTGCCTGGTCGGGGGCAGGTCCCAGCCTGCCACACGGCCTGTCCTACCTTCTGGGGATGCTGCAAAGCTTGGCCTACTTGAGGGGCAAGCTGGGGCCCCGGAGGCACCCCTAAATGGCCAAGAATAATAGTAACAATAGTTGTTGCTTCTGGAAGCCTTCCAGACACTTTATTTCTACTTAAACTTCCCAGCAGGCTTTATGTGACCGCATCGAACAGATGGTGACTCTGAGGTTTAGGGGGTGGCGTTAACTTGTTCAAGGCACCTCATTACTCCAGCTCCACTGAAAGGTGGCCCGGACCTCCTGCCTTCCGAGTACCAGCTCTGACCACTACCCTCGCTGCCTCCGGGTCGCAGCTGAGACCCCTGGGAACCATCCTAGCTGCCCACCCCCAAAGGGCTCGGGACGGAAGGCTGGGCCGGGGGCTTAGTGTTGGCGGGTGAGAGCAGGGCTCCCCGACTGTGGGGCTGGTGGACCTTTACAAAGGGCAGGGGAAGCTGCAGCAGGTCCCAGCCTCCCACGGAGGATGCCGGCCCCTGTCCCCAGGGCAGCAGGTGACAGTGATGGCACAGCCGAGGGCTGAGGGCTGGAGGACCCAGGTGTGGACCTCCCTCCAGGCAGTTTTCCGGAGCAACCTGTCCCACCTCCTGGAGCTGATGGGCAGTGGGAAGGAGTCTCTAATCTTCATGAAGAAACGGACCAAGCGGCTCACGGCCCAGTGGGCACTGGCTGCCCAGAGGCTGGCGCAGAAGCTGGGAAGCGTCTGGAGGGACCAGAAGCAGGTACCACTTCTCTGTGCATTCAGGGAGCTGAGCTCAGAGAGCTTAGGAAGTGAGCTCAGGGCCCCAGGTTTACAAGTGGGCACTGAGTCTGTCCTTGGAAAGGTTATTGAAGTTGTGTGAATTTTAGCTGGGGCAGGGGAGGCAGAGTCAGGACAGATGCATGTGGTGGCCCCTGGCTCTTTTCATGTTTGGGATGACAAACCCTCCCCCTCACTGCGGAGGAGTTCTGCATTCCGCAGACACCTTGTGCTTTTCAGACAGAAAAGTCATGGCATTTGCCTAGAATATTGGGAATAATGTAGCCTGTTTTGGGGGAGATTTGTAGGTTTGTCCATCCATCTGTCCATCTTTCCATCCATCCATCTGTTCATCCACCCGTCCATCCATCCATCCACCCGTCCATCCATCCATCCACCCATCCAACCATCTGTCTGCCCATCCAGCCATCAATCTGTCCATCCATTCATCCAATCCCCCATCTGGATATCATATATCCATCTATTCACCCATTTGTCCACCCATCCATCCATCCACCCACCCACATATCCATCCAACCGTCCGTCCATCCGTCCATCCATCCATCCAACCCCCCATCCATTATTCATCCATCCATCCATCCATCCATCCATCCATCCATCCATCCATCCATCCATCAATATTTACCTGACTCTCACATCACCCTGTTTATTTCTTTCAGAGTCCCTATCATTTCATGAAATTATCTCTTGTCTGTGTTTACTGTTGTCTACTTCTTCCATCTGGAACGTAAGCGCCTTGAGAATGGGGTGTGACCATCTTGTTCACTTTTTATCCCCAGTGCCCAGTTGGTCACTCTGGCTCTTGGTCCCCTTTCTGGTGCCAGAAAACGCCTGCCCAGGCACAGCCGGGAGACAGCCTCTGCTGCTGGCCGGGTCTCCCTGGGGGTGGCGGGGCAAGAGCTCCTGCTCCTCTGTGCTGACCCTGTGTCCTCCCCAGATCCTTGTTCACATTGGCTTCCTGACGGAGGAGTCTGGTGACGTGTTCAGCCCCAGGGTGCTGAAGGGCGGGCCTCTGGGGGAGATGGTGCAGTGGGCAGACATCTTGGCCACTCTCTACGTCCTGGGCCATGGCCTGCGGATCACAGTGTCCCTGAAGGAGCTGCAGAGGTGAGTGCTGGGGAGGGGAGGGGAGGGGAGGGGGAGGAAGGGGAACCTGTCCCCCAGGGCCACTACTCTGCCTACAGTTCCCTGGGAGGTTCTTGCTACACTGTGGTTAGTGACATTACTAATTTCCTGCTCCTCTCCATGTTGATTCCTGGTCATGTTTGGGATGCACCAAGGAAGTGTGTTTGCATAGTGCTGTTCAAAGGGTCCTTTTCTCCATCTTGGGCCAACAGGTGACCTGGTATTTGCACTCAGGGGCTGACAAATATCCATTTGTGGAATTGAGCCATGTCATGTAGCTGAGGTCTTCTTTGCCTGCTGTCTTGGTGGGCTTGGTACAGTCTTGGAGTTTTTCTTCTGGAATTGGGCTCCTTCCTGGCTTATTCTGGGGTTGGGGGGCTGATAAGACCTGGAGGGTGGCAAGGTGGGCTGGTGACACCTCTCCATGCCTCTCCTTCCCAACGCTCGCCTTTACAGGGTCCCCCTGATGCTCTTGGCGGTGGGAGATGGTGATGAAAGGGGGAAGAATTGTGTGTGTGTGTGTGTGTGTGTGTGCACATCTGTGTGCAAGTGTGATTAGGCTTAACTACTGCATCTGTGAGATATAGAAATACAGTTTTCCTTCATTTATTTGTTAATGTTCATTATATAATATTTGACACATAGAAAAACGTGTGTAACTGATGTTAGGAAGTGCAGGTATAGGGTATTCTCACACGATTCTGCCAGTATTCCCCCAGTATTTCCCGGGGCGCCTGGGGGGCTCAGTCGGTTAAGCATCTGACTTTGGCTCAGGTCATGATCTCGCGGTTCGTGGGTTCGAGCCCCGTGTCGGGCTCTGTGCTGACTGCCGGCTCAGAGCCTAAAGCCTGTTTCAATCTGTGACTCCCTCTCTCTCTGACCCTCCCCTGCTCACGCTGTCTCTCTCTCTCTCCTAGAAATAAATAAAACATTAAAAAAATTAAAAAAAATATTTTTAAAGTATTAATTTAAAAGACTTCTGTCTTTTAAAGAGAGAGAAAGAAAGAAAGAAAGAAAGAAAAGAAAGAAAGAAAGAAAGAAAGAAAGAAAGAAAGAAAGAAAGAAAGAAAGAAAGAAAGAAAGGAGGGAGGGAGGGAGGAAGGAAAGAAAGAGAGAGTATTCCCAGGACTTCAGTGTCCACCTGGTGCCCCTTCTCTCCCTGATCTCTCTGCCTCCCCCCAGAGGAAATGTGCAACTTGGATTTGTATTTATCATTTCTTTGCTTTTAAAAAACAAATTAATTTTTTACACGCTCATGTATATCCATAAACAGCATATGGTTTACTTTTATTTTCATTTGCTTTGAGCTCTGTGCAAATGGCATCTACTGTATGTAACATCTGAGACTTGCTTTCTTTGCCCATTACTATGTTTCGGAGATTCACCCATGTTGTTCTATGTAGCTCTATTTTTTTATAAATTTTTTTTTAATGTTTTATTTATTTTTAGGAGAGAGAGAGAGACAGCGTGAGCAGGGGAGGGTCAGAGAGAGAGGGAGTCACAGACTGAAACAGGCTCCAGGCCTCGAGCTGGCAGTCAGCACAGAGCCCGACGCGGGGCTCGAACCCACAAACTGCGAGATCATGACCTAAGCGAAAGTCGGACGCTCAACCGACTAAGCCACCCAGGCGCCCCTATGTAGCTGTATTTTTTTTTTTTTTCATTTTCACTGCTGTATTTCCTTATGTGGATGGTTCTTAATTATTTATCAGTTTTTGCTGATTGTGGACATCTTTTTCCTGCTTTTGTAAATTACTTTGAGTGATGCTCTTCTAGACATTCTTATACATGTCACCTGGAGCACCTGTGTCGCAATATAGACTGAGTTTCTCTTTGGGATAGACTAAAGTCATGGGGACAAATAGCGTGTGAAATAATGCCAATCGTTTTCCAAGGTGATGGAAACTGATTTAGCCCCGCCAACTGGAGGTTCCCAGTGTTGTGTTCTCACCCACACGTAGTGTAATCAGACTTCCTAATTGAGGATGTCAAGTGGTATCATGGTATCCTGTTATGTTCTTAATTTGCATTTCCCTGACAAGTAATGAGGCCGAGAATTCTGTCATATGTTTGTCCTTCTTTCTCCTTGATGAAATGCCCATGCTCACCTTTCTGCGGGGTTGTTTATCTCTTCCTTATTGAGTTGTAAGCATTCCTTACATATCATGGATATAAATTTTGTGTGAGCTATATCTGTTTAAAAACCTTCACCAAATTTGTGACTTGTCTCTGTCATTTCTTTCCTTCTTTCCCCAGAGGAAGAGAAGGCCTTAATTTAATGTAATCAAACTCATCGATCTTTTTCTCTTTATGGTTAGGGATTTAAAGTTGTTGGATTTCTATTCCTCTTTCTCACTGGCATTTGGATGAGACTGTTCTAACTTGGCCCCAGGGTACGATACGACTAAGAGGGCCCCAGAGTTGTTGCCTAGACATTGGCTTTTCTTCATCAGCCCATTAACTTACTCTGAGGTGGTTTTCAAGCCAACATGTGATTTCTGTCCAGAACTCGCCTGCCATCTTGATGGTCAATTGGTTCTAGATGTCTCTCTGATCAGCACTTTGTCCTGGCCACGAATGCTGATACTCTGCAGCACAGGAGTGTTGGAGAGCAGAGGATGCTGGCGGGGACAAAGCCATAGACAATCTTAGGTCAGCATGGTCTGGGCAGCTACTCACCCTCTGAGTTTTCCTCTGAACTTGGAGTCTGCCAGTAACTCAAGTAGGGCTCCATGTGACCTTGATCAGAGGGTGGTATTAGGACTAGCTATATAGATAGGAGTATGGGGAGAAGGAGGCTGATACCAGGTCGTGCTGGGAGGTCACTAAATGACCTAGTGGCTTGAAGGTTTTTATTCCCATGGCTTGTGATTCACATTGTTGGAGTTACTGTTTTAGACTGATGCACCTGTCTGCAGTAGGCCTAGGAAAGTTGAAGTGTCTTCAGGGAGGAACAGTACCTGGAGGGTTCATTTTGAAGGTGACAGAGACTAATGAGGTGCCACCTGGGAATAGCACATCCCCTGTCCCCCAGCCCCCCTCCCCCCGGCCCCTGCCAGAATCTAGCAGGATGTCACCAGAGTGGGAAGGAAGTGATCAGGGAGCTGTCCCTGGTGCTGAACCTGCAGACTAGCTACTCAGCACCAGGAGAGGGAACCAGCATGTCCCTCACTCTGGCTCTCACCCTGGTGGCACTTTGCTGTTAGACCAAGCTGTTCACATTGTGTAGGGCTCTTCAGAGCTGAGTGTGCCCACTCGCCACCCACCAGCACACACTGATGCTCACCCCCAGCTCCCTCTGAACAGAGAGAGGACTCAGATGCATCAACACTGTGGAGCAAAGTGCTGCTAATGTTTTTGCAAATGATGAAAAGAAGCATCTTTGCCCGGCCTTGAAGCTTCCTGCAGGAAAGCCAAATAGGATGGGGGTGAAGAGGAGGAAAGAGAAAAGGGAGGTTGTGTCTGCAAAGTTGAAGAAGTCTTGGGCATTTTGTGGATAGCACAATCAGGGGTTGTGATTAGCCACCCACAAGCCAGACCTGCCTCAAGCAGAGCCGCGAGCAAGGGTCTAGGGGGCCTTGCCTCTAGGTCATTGGAAACCCTAAGATACGGTGGGAAGAATCCCGGTGGTGAGGACTGTCTGGACCCCTCATCCCAGGTTCTGCCACACACAAAGTCCCCTGTGAGTGTGAAGCATCCTGTCGGCATTGCTGACACCTTGACCTGCCTCAAGGTTAGATGAATTCACGTTTATCAGATGGCGTTCAGCTTGATTCCTCCCTCTGGCTGTGAATCTTCTGGGGCCAGAGACGTGAGAACTTCCTTCCTTTGCTGTTCCCTGAGGGAACGGGAAGCCTTCTCCCAGACATTTGTGACAGCCTAACAACCACATTGAGCGAATCATCCCTCTATGAGAGAGCACGTATTTGACGAGTCTGCTTAAGAGATAGGAATTTAACTCAGTTACTCTGCTTCTCAATCTGCGCTGAGATGTCTTCTCTCTCAGTCTTCCCCCTGAGTCCTTACCTGCCCAGAGCACTTCCTCCTCTGGCTGCTTTCAGCCCTGGCACTGTGGTTAACTGGGCCTGACACTGCTCATCCCAGGGCCAGAGTGATGAAGATGGGGCTCACTGCAACACTCAGGGGTCTTGAAAGTGAGGCCCTAGTGTAAAGTACTAAGATCTGAAATACCTCCTACTTCCGGGTCTTTCACTACCTACGTGCATCCACATGTGTGCCCATACATTCAGGCTCCAACACATAACCATATATGCATGCCCATGTGTGTGCATCTGCACGTGCGTGTGGCCCCTATGCACACCTCATGCATGCACACGTACACGTCCATCCCTACACATACACACACGCCAGCACACAGAGGCAAACACATGTGCTTGCACACACCCTTGTGCATGACATGCACACATTGCATGTGCTTGCACAGGTGCACACATGTGTGCACGCACACACACACACTCACACACCCCACAGACACTCTATCTTCCTGCCAACCCATCACCTCCTGCCAGGCTCATGCGAATCTGAAATTCCCAGAACCAGGATCTCCAGGGAAAGCTTGCTCCATTTCCGATTTGCAGCTTGTTAGATGGGCAGGCCCAAGGATGTGCCCAGACAGCGCTGTCCTTGGTCGCCAGCGGGGTGTAGGTGTGAGTGGATGCTCTTGCTCAGACAGGGCAGAGTTGTGTAAACAGCCTGGACACCTCAGGGAACTCATGAAGGGGTTTTCTAAATCTGTTGTCAGAAATAATTTCAAAACAACTAAAAGAATCACAACAACAAAAGAGAAAGCTGTCATCCCCGGGAGACACAGTACAGTCATGTCTACGAAATTAACAGCATCAGCTGTGGTTGGAATACTTTTCAAGTGGGGATTCTTACCCTCCACCTGCCCCCT
This sequence comes from Proteles cristata cristata, assembly GCA_017311185.1. Classification (NCBI taxonomy): domain Eukaryota; kingdom Metazoa; phylum Chordata; class Mammalia; order Carnivora; family Hyaenidae; genus Proteles; species Proteles cristata. The sequence continues at coordinate 951,207 of JAESUZ010003315.1, read as the reverse complement.
GGCCCCGCCCCCGGCTGCAAACATACCAACATTTGGGCCCTACTCTTGGTGTCTCTATTTAATGGGTCTGGGGTGGGGACCCAAGTATCAAGTTTCCAAAGCTCCCCAGGTAACCTAATGAGCAGTGAAGGCTGAGAGATGGAAAAATGGAGGCTGTGGTTTTTCTAAGTCTCCCCTGGAATGCCCCACCCCTACGTTCTGGGCTGCTGTGGGATCGAGACTTCATAGACTGTGTAAGCTGGCCTTCATGGCTTGTTCACAAAACTGTCCTCTGTGTCCCCAGTGCAGGTCCTGAGGGCCTGGGGTTCGGGCTCAGGTCCCCAGAAGACTAGTAGAAAGCATATGTGTGGATTCCTCCCCAAAGCACCCACGTTATACTTGGCTGCAGGGGTAGGTGGAGGAGGCTTTCCTTGAAGTGGCCCAGATAGTGGGGGCCTCTCACGCCTCCAGGTGATGCGAGACCAGCTGACCTTCTCCTTTCTTGGATGTACATTTCCCCCTGACAGATGCAGGCCGGGGCTGTGAGCGCCTCGAGCTCATTCTGCCGAGACCACCCAGCGCTACCTAAATGCAGGTCTTTCCTTTCAGTGAAGGTTAAAATACAGATGTGTATGTGCTGTAACAAAGCCCCACGGACCCGGTGGCTTCAACAACAGAGAGCTGTTGTCTCTCAGTTCTGGAGAGGTCCTAGATCAAGCTGTGAACAGGGCTGTTCCTTCCAAGGCTGTGAGGGAGACTCTGTCACAGACCTCTCCCCTGGCTGCTGGCGGTTTGTGGGGATCCTTGGCACTCGCTGGCTTGTGAAGCATCACCCCGATCTCTGCCTTCATCTTCACGTGGCCATTTCTCTGTATGTGTCTGTGTCTGAGAATCTCTCCCTCTTATACGGGCACCATTCATATTGGATCAGGACCCATCCTAATGGCCTTATTTCAACTCGATTATCTCTTCAAAGGCCATATCTCCAAATAAAGCCCCATTCTGAGGTACTAGGGGTTAGAAGTCCAGCACAGATTCTGGGGGAACATGATGCAACTCATAATGAGATGGTGAGCACTTGAACCTGGAAAGGGGTCACGGGCTGAGACCCCACTGGACGCACTCATGGCGTTGCTGTGTGTTCTGGGAGCCTTTACCTCCCCACCTCCTCTGGGAGCCATTCCCTGCGGCGAGCAGCAGGTTCACTTGAAAATAGGTCAGTGAGATGTGAAGGCAGTTCAGATCCTGAGCCCTGCTTGGCTTCTGTGGCAGACACGTCTCCTTGGTCTGGCTAAATGGCCTGAGCAGGGAAGGCAGCAGGACGAAGATGCTGCTGTGTGGACCTTTATTGTACTCTACTCGCAGATGTTCGTGGCAGATGCCTTGGCCACTGACTAAGCAGCAAGGCTGGATGGATGAGCCGCTTTTCTCTGCTTCTGGTGTTTTGGTCTTTTAATTAACCAGCTCACTGGAGTGAGGTTTGGGGCAACGCACAGTCCACATCAGGCTTTGCTGCTGCAGGACATTTCGGGTCTGAGAGGTGGCGGGGAAGAACAGCACCCTTTACAGGGGGCATCACAGCCCTGGCCACGCCTACTGCGCAGGGAGAGGCGGGCCCAGAGCCCCCAGTTGGCCACTCCCTGACTCATCCTGGTGAACACCCAGTCCACCTTTTTTAAGTGTTTATTTATTTATTTTTGAGAGAGAGAGAGAGCGCGAGAGAGCAGAAGGGGGGGGGCAGAGAGAGAAAAGGAGGCACAGAATCCTAAGCAGGCTCCAGGCTCTGAGCTGTCAGCACAGAGCCCAAGGCAGGGCTCGAACCCACAAACAGATCATGACCTGAGCCTAAGCGAGACACTTAACAGACTGAGACACCCAGGTGCCCCATATATATTTTTTAAAGTTTATTTATTTGAGAGTGAGAACGAGTGAGCAGGGGAGGGGCAGAGAAAGAGATGGAAGATCTCAAGCAGGCTCTGCACTGCCAATGCAGAGCCTGACGCAGGGCTCGAACCCACCAACCAACCATGAGCTCATGACCTGAGCCGAGATCAAGAGTCCAACACTCAACCGAATGAGCCACCCAGGTGCCCCCACAGTGGGCATTTTAAATTAAGCCTTTCCCTTCCTGCCTGCCCAGAATCTGTGGTGCTCATTAATTTTATTTGCATAATTTCAAGCACCATTAATAGTACATGGCATGAGGAAAAATTACTGAGCTCTTCCTCCATCCATGAGTGAAATTGGGTTTAGTAGAAAATTAGTTGACTTAACTGGCAAATGATGAAAGCCTGAGAGGAGAATGTTTAAATAAGGAGGACCAGGAGGGAACACTCTCGGCCGCCAAGCACGGGGCCCCGTGGAAATCAGTCATCAGTCTCCTGGCCTTTTTGTTTGAGCAGCATTGTTCCAGGCAAATACCGGGGAGGGTCCCCAGAAAACGATGGGGGGCCACATCTCAGGCCCCCCCCCCTGCCCCCGCAAGCAGCTCAACCCTCTGGGAACCGATGAGGCAGGCCTCAGGGCGTGACTGGCTGTGACTGGCTCAGACTGGCCTGAACCAGGCCAAACTAGCCGGCTGAAAGCAGCCACGGGTGGACAGCAGCCCTCCCCCCCCCGCCCCCCCGCCAAGTCAAGTGACGGAAAGAAAGGCCTGAGCGCAAAGCCTCGAGAACAGCAACATGGAAAACCCTCTTGGTGATGGAGGTGCTGCCAGAGGAGATTGAGGAGTGGCCGGGAGGGTTTGGAGCCATGGGCCCCAACAGAGAAAGAAGATGCTTCTAGAAGGAGGGTGTGCCCAGTGATGTCAGATGCTCACCAAAAGTAAGAAGGAGGCTGAAAGCCGTCCGAGGAATTTGGCCACGTGGATGTCCTCGTTGACCCTGCAGAGACCCATTTTGTTGAGTTGTGGGGACGAACAGCGGAAAGGGGTGGGTTGGAGGAGGAGGAGGCTGGTGAGGAAGCAGACACGGCCAAGAGGCGCCTCCTGGGGGAGCCTGGCTGCAAGGAGGAGAGGCCAGGAGGCAGGCGACAGCAGAATCGTAGCTTCCCTGGGTGGCGGGGTGGCGGGGCGGCTGCCAAAACAAAGTGTCGCAAAACTGGGTGACTTACTGTCTCACGTTTGTGGAGGCCACGGAACCACGGTTGTGGAAACCACGGGGCAGGTGGGCCGGCTCCTTCCGAGCTTCTTCTGAGGCTGTGAGAACCCCCTGGTGGCCTCAGGTGTGCCTCAGCTCGCAGGTGACCAGCTCCTCCTGTGCCTTCCCCGCCGCCTCCCCCGCTGTGTTCGTCTGTCTCTGTCCAAATCCCCCTCTGGGAAGGTTACCCTCATCCTGAATTAGGGGCCCATCCTAACGTCCTTCACTTGATCATCTGCAAAGACTTCATTTGCAAATGAGGTCACAATCTTGGGTGGGGGGTTAAGACTTCAACACCTTTCTGGGGGAACACAATTCACCCCATAACAGGTCTGCTTGCTCACCTTTCCAGGTGGGAGAGCCGAGGCATGTTTTAGTGCTCGTGCGATGGACCCTGGAAAGGGAGCAGTTGAAGACACAGGATAGGGATGGCATGGTGCCTGGTGCACCCCCCACCCCCCACAACGGCCCCTGGAGGAAGGGGGAGAGAGCAGGGGGCAGAGGGCAGAAAGTGCACGGACAGTGGACAAGTCGGACACATCCCCAAGGCTCCACATGGATTTGCAGTGTGTTATCCCTTCGGGGGGAGGGGTGGGGAAAGATTTGAACCAAAGGTGGTAAAATGTGTAAGACTTGAGGAAGTGGGAATCGAGGTGTTCGTTATATCGTTACATTATTGTCCATAATTTTCCGGATGCCTGAAACATTTCGTAACATATCAAGGACGTAAATTAGGAAAAGGAAGGGTGAGCCCCGTCGAGCATCTGTTTGGCACTTACCAGACAATGGCTGTCTCTTTCTCTCGGCCGCCCATTCCTCGCGGAGGCTTGAGAAGCAAATGATTAATTTATGCTAAAGAAACTCCATCCCCTCCCCCCTCTCCTGTTTCCTTCCCCTTCCTTGGATTCCAACGAGGCATCTTAGTCTCCCATGGAGGGGACGGGGTCAGTGCTGCTGAGTGCCGTGGAAGGTGGGGGACCTCTGCTGCGGAGCCCTGAGCCGCGCCAGGCCCGGCCCCGCATCCTTCCCCGGAGTCCAGGAGAGATGGTTCCTTACAAGGGCTGCCTGCTCCGCCTGCTCCACGCTGCACTGAGCCACAGGGAGTGAGAATCTGTTCTTACACATCTGACACAGGACTCACACAGTCCCGACACTGGCTAATAAACATGACCACACGGAAGCGGCTGCCCAGTCAGCTCCGGCCTGGTCCCCACTGGGGCCAGAGGGCTGCAAAGGGGAGACCTTGAAAGGAAATTGCAGGCTCTCATGCAAGATCCGTGCAACCCAGGCGGGGAGGGCAGGACCAGGGCGAGTGAGGTGAGAAATGAGGCTCTTGAACGAGGCGGGATTTGTTCCTGCGAAGAAGCATAGTGAGCAGGTCTTCAAACCCTGGCGTTGTCGCAAAGGGAGGTGGGGTCCGGTGTTCTCTCCGCACCAAGTACAGAGGATGAGGAGGCCTTGTCACGTGGTGGCTGGAGGGCAGGTGGGTGGACAGTGGGACAGGCTTCCTGGAGGCCGAACTGGGAAAACCCGGCTCCTCCGGCCTCAGAACCGAGGCTCGGCCTGCCTGGGGCTTGTTTATCCCCGGAGAAGCTGGTAGAAGCGTAGTGTGGCACAGATGACCCTCTGTGGTCCTTCTAGCCTTCTCTGAACTCCTGGAGGGGCTTTGGTGGAAGGGAGCCCTTTTCCTGGGAGCCAGACTCGTCTCTCCTCAGCCGTTCCCCAGCACCCCAGGGTCCCTGGCGGCGCGCGTCCAGCGCCCCAGGGCGTCATCTCTCCCTCAACCCACGTCTCCCACGGGGTCGGTGCTGATGGCCGCCCTCACAGGGTGGTTCTCAAGAAAGCAATGTGGAACCGGGTAGGATCGTGAGAGCTTCTGGTGCCTGAGAATCACCCGGGGACCAAGAGACCCGCATCCCAAAGCCCGCCCCACCCCAGAGTGATTGATGGCCAGCACCTCTGGGCCCGGGGAATTGGGGCGTCTCAGCGATCGTAACCTGTGCCTGGGAACCACCATCCTGCTACCTTTAAGGCTTAGCTTAGATGAGAGAAGCTGGCTTTGCGCTCAGGGTTCACAGCCATTCGTTATATAAATTGGGGACCGTCTGCAAGGAGGGAGGCAGGGGACAGCCAGAGCCATGTGCTCCGTTCCTCTGACGCATTTGTGCCTGCAGCCCCCCCGGGAACTGGAGTGTGGCTTCATCCCGCTCTCCTGGGAGCCGCGGCCCTATTCTTAGCCCCGAGTTTGCTTAAATAGGAAGGGCTGCTGGGGAAGAAAGCGGTGGGCGGCTGTGGGCAGTGGTTCTAAGGCCCGGGGGGCGGGATGCTGCTCCCTGAGTTTCTCACCCTGTGGCCCTTGCTCCGTTTCTGCCTTTCATTCTGGCTGCTTGTGAGCCCATCCTGGGCAAGAGAAGGAAACACCGCAGAACAATAGAATTCTTTCTTTTTGGTGATGCTGACCCCCCTTCTAAAGCAGTTAACTCTCTAGGTCCTTTCTCTCTGCCCCCTTTGCTCTGGGGAAGAGGCAGAGGCCTGTCCTAGAGAGAGACGGGGGCAATGCCATAGTGTCAGGAGACAGGCACCAGGCGGAGCAGAAGGATCGCAGGCCCCCTGGGAGGCAGAAGAGTCCTGGCCTGCCCGGGCCAGTGTGCTCTCAGCAGCGAGGAGGGTCTAGAAAAGCAGAAGGTACCTGTGTGCACTTAGCACCTGGGACCTCCGATCACTTGGCGAGCATTCTTTTTAATTAGGTCCCTCCCACACAGAGAAGAGAGGGAGGGAGGGTGGGCCGCGCCAGAATGTGAGCACGACCTGGAGCGTTTATTTCCAGCCATAGACCAAAGGCACAGGGAGGAATAAAACCAGAGAATTTTTAGCCTGGAAGGGATCGCAGAGATCAGTCGGAGCTGTGGGGGTGGACGTGGACGCCAGGACGATCTGAGGTCTGGGCAACACCACCCAGCAAGTTCAAGTTTGTGCTGGAGCTCACCCCCAGGGGCACTTTTCACTGATCCAGAGCTCAGCATTTCGATTCCCAGCTGAGGATGTTGGTTTTTTGTTTTTTTTTTTCCAGTTGGGCATAGATTATTTTTTCCCCTGGCCCTCCGTACCACCTACTGAGTCTCCCCTTCTGTGAATATTTGCTGTGCCCCTACATTCGGGCCAGCTGGGAGTCTGGGGGGAGCTGGGGAAGGTGGGGGCCGGGCATTGCCGGGAGGCAAAGGCCTGGGCATGGCGTGGTCCCTCAAGTGTGAACAGTTTGGCTTTTTAAAAAAATTGTAGCAAAACCACATAACAAAATTTGCTATCCTATCCATTTTGAAGTACCCGGTTCAGTGCTATCAAGTGCATTCACAAGGTCATCTAACCATCACTGCCGTCCTTCTCCAGGACTTTTCCATCTTCCCAAATTGAAAATTCTGTCGCCATTAAACACGAACTCCCCACCGCCCGCCCCCTGCAGGCTTTTATGGGTGGATTCATTTGGGTGGGGCGTGGGGGCCCCATGATGGCCAGGCGAGCTATAGAAAAGCTTCATTTCCCGAAATCACTCCCTTCCTGTGCCCCTTTCATCCTGTATCCAGGCTCCCGCTCAGGTGGCCTGGGGACATTTAGAAATATATTCCAGCCACCCAATTTGTCAATTCCACGGAGACTCCCCCACCGTCCCGAGCATTGTGGACGGTAGTGGGTGGGGCCAGAGGCGCTGCGTGGATGGATCCATGTCAAGTCCCTGCACGGGAAGACACTGCCTCTCCTAACAGGCTGACCCAGCCAGGCACCCCTCGGTGCACTGGGGGGTGGGGAGGCTCTGTGACCTCCCCTCTTCCCACTGACACAGCCCTGGGCTAAGAGTCCATAGAGGAATCAGGAGCTTGGCATTGGAAACGAGGAAACAGCCAGGCAGGGGGTTTTGAGGAGCGCTCACCACAGAAGGTGGAATTGCAGAGCTGTGAGCACCTTTGGCTGAAAGGCTGTCAGGAGACCACGGTTTTCAATTCATGTCGTTGCTCCGACCAACCACGTAGCGTAAAATTGCCCATAAAGGCGAACTTAAATGACAAGTGATGAAACCATAGTCGTCTCCCACCCCCCAGCCAGGGCTGACCCTCTCCACTGTCCTCTGGGCAGGCTCTGAGTCCCTGGGGCCAATGAGCAGCCACAGACACTTCTCTCCAGGGGAAGTAAGTCCCTTTAAATTGAAAACCCTTGTTTTCTAGAAATGGCTGGGGAGACTGAGTGGCCCCTCATTAACTCCTCCTGGGAGGGGGGTGCTGCCGTCTCTGGGCCAGCTTGTTTCTCCTCCTCTCCTTCCTGTGGGAGGGCTTGCACACTTGTAGGGCACATGGGTCCACTAGTGTGGGTCCCGGGGTGTCCCGGGAGACTGCTCACCCCTCAGAAGAGTGGGGTGCTTCTTACCGCTCTGAGGTGCCCGGAACCCTTGGGCTCCCCTCACCCGGCACCCCTCTCCGGACATGCTTTCCTTGGCCAAATTTTCAACCTTTCAACCAATTCTTCATTGGTTTGTTTATTCATTCCTGAACACAGCAGATACTTATTGGGACAGGCGCTGTCCTTGCTCCGGGCTTTCAAAGATGTCTGGCCCCGGGTGTAAGGAGGGGACTCAGGACAGTGCAGAGCGGCGGGGGTTGAAGCAAGGGGTGGGGGAGCACAGGGGCGCGGCATTCAAGGAAGACTTCCTGGAGGAGGAGGCAAGGACCAGGAAGTGAGAGGTCTTCTGGGAGGGATTGGAACCAGGGGTACAGTGTGGAAAGATCCCTCTAGAAGAGAGACAAGCCTGGAGAGACACAGAGCAGAGAGAGAATCTCAGGATTCGAGCTCAGAGATGACGGGCCCGTCAGGGAGGGGCCTGTGTGCGGTTCGGGACGGAGTCGCCGGACCCACGAGGACGGAAGGCAGAACTGCAGACGAGGAGAAATGATCGTTAGCGTCACCTCCACTCACCGCACCTCTGTTGATCCTGCCAGGAACCCTGGGAGCGAGGCATTTTTATTTGTCTTTTCCTGAGGAGAAAAATGAAATTCCTAGAGGATTGTGACTCCCCCGAGGTTAGCAGAAGAACTGAGACTGGAGCCCAGTCTCTGCTGGCAGCCGGGGCTCGGATTTCGGGGATGTCGCTGTGGTCTGACCATCGGCCACCGTGCTGGAGACGCGGGAGAGCTCCGCGGGCGGGAGTGTGGGCTCTGGAGCCCCACTGCCCGGCTCCCAACCCCAGCCCCACCGCCTCCTGGCTGTGCAGCCCTGGGTAAATTACTCAGCCTCTCTGTTTTCCTAGCCTAGAAAGAGGGGAGCAGGATAAGGATGAGTCTGATCTCGTAGGGTAGCTGCCCAGAGGAAAGGATTTAATGAATTAATAAGCCGAGAGCATGTACAATGGTTCCTTGTTGGAAACTTTAGCCCCCCAAGTGGCGAAGGTGATGACGCGTGTGCCTTAGAATACAGCGCAGAGTCGTTCTCCCAGGGGAGAGCTGGGTGCGGCTCAGCTGGCCCCCCAGTGGCCGTGGTGCTCGCGGCAGGGGCCGGGGCTGTGGTCGGTGGCGGGGCCACCAAAGGAAGCCCCCGTGACTCTGTTGGCAGCGCGCACAGCCACGGAGGGCCACGCTGCCTAGAAACCAACGGCAGATCTGACGTGGGGTGGTAATCTTCTTCCCATGCAGGTAGCAGCGGCCGGACTCACCATGGCTCCTACTTTCGGGATTGTTCGTTAATTTTCCGAGGCCCCGATTCCATGTGGGAGGAGGAGCCCCCGCCTCCCTGGTTTCTGCAAGGAAGGGATGGAGGGCCCACCATTTTGTCCTTCTGTCCGTGGCTCTCCATTGAGGGCAGGGGAGGCTCCTTCCTGGGGCATCAGGTTTACTGGAGGAGGTTTTGGGGGGTCGGGGGGAGAGAAGACCCGAGCTTGGAAGGAAACCACAGGCTGTCCGCAGAGTGGAAGGCAGAAATCTGCTCCACGCTGAAAAATACCACCGAATATTTCATGAGGTCTCCAGGCTGCGGGAACTGTTTCCTGTGATGGCTCCAGACCCCTGCGGTCTGTGCTCATTCTCCTGTGCTTTCTGGGTATTTCGACAACGACGACGGAAGCTTACGAAGGCTGCTGCGCCTCAGAAGTCCTGGTTTTGAGAATCTTAGTGTGGTGGCCCAGCTGGAGGAGGAGCCGAGTGGGAGCTGGTCGAGTCAGGGAGGGAGGGAGCCCTTGGCCACTGTTTCGTATATGGATAAGAAACGAGACACTGGGTATTAGGTTTGTGCATTCTCCTCTGGGCACTTAGCAGGGGAAGCTGGGTGAGGCTGGGGTGCACTGGCTGGTGCGGGGGAGCAGGTACACGGAAGAGCCCCCACCCCTGCTTCTTGCTGCCCTTCTCTGCAGGGCGCAGCCGACCCCTGATGCCCCAATGCCCGTCACACGCAGCCTCCCCTGGCATTTTCCATCAGGGCCTTGTCATCAGTTACCGTAAATGTCATTGAAAAGATGCCACTTCCATCAGTGTGCACAGGGGACATTGTGCGCAGCGTCCCCTTCCCCAGCTTCCGATGGTGACGCGCAGAGCATGAGCGAAGAGCACAAAGATGTCCAGGCTGGTACTTTTCCGCCTGGCTTGAATTGGCTCTAGGAGCCCAAAATGTGCCCAGGGAGCTCGTCAATCGTGGCCCTTTGCCATTGATGAGCCAGTGACCTTGTTGAAGCTCCTCACCTACCCTGTCTGGGTCTGCTCCTCACGTGGCTCCCTGAGGGGGCCCGCCGGGGGGCTCCTGGACCCCTTCCAGTGCAGGCATCTGGACCACGCATCCAAGGGGGGAGTGGGAATCTGGGGGAGGTGGGTGACTGCCGTGGGGTCCCCAAAGAAAGGGGGGCTTTTCCACTCCAGGCCTGCTAAGGAGCTCGGCACAGAGCTACCGAATGAGGGATCTAAATGCCTCCCCGTCCCCTGCAGAGGGGTGGGTTTTCAGGCTGAGCTGGAGCTTCTGCATGTGGGCAGGGATGTCCGATGTCAAGATTTTACACGGGCAGCTGTGGCTGTGTCCTCCGGGCCCCGGTGACACTGGCACTGGGCCACCAGAGGAAAACTTCTGGGTAGATGATCTGGCCGGCAGGGTGACCCCGAGGGGCAGGGCTGGGCACCTCCGTGGGCCAGGAACCAGTCCATGGAGCTGAATTATATATTCTGAGGCAGGGCCTTCTGCTCCAAATGCGGAAGACGCCTTGAGGACCACAGTGGGCAACAATGGCCCTTTGTGAATGCTAGACAAAGGTGCCCCCTCTGGGCAGACACAGGCGGACACGGGCCAGGCTGGATCTCAGTCCTGTTTCCTCCCATTGGGGTCTCTTGTGCAGTGGAAAACTTAGACGACTGTACGTGGCCACCCTGTTCACTTCCTTTCCAGCCTCACTTTACAGTGCCCCCCTCCCCATGTTTATCCTGGGCTGTGAGCACTGGGGTGGCTCCAAGGGCCCCAGGCTCAGGGCTGGTTGGGAAAGTGGGTTTCTGCTGCCTGTAGGTCCCTCTTGGGGCTCAGGCTCTGAAGGGCTCTTCTCTCAGTAACTTAGGGGTGCCGCCAGGCCGGGGGAACTGCCCGCTCACCATGCCCCTGCCTTTCGACCTCATCTACACCGACTACCACGGCCTGCAGCAGATGAAGCAGCACATGGGATTGTCCTTCAAGAAGTATCGGTGAGAGAGCTTGGGCAGGAGGTGCGGACGCTGGTCCCAGGGTGGGGGGACTGCTTGGTCCCTGGGCCTGCGGTGGGGGAAGGCTCGCCCTGCCTCTGTCTCCCCCTCCCCCACCACTGCCCTTCTTGAAGGATCTCTGCCTCCCGCCTCACTCAGACAATTAATACTCAGAGTGGGGGACTCAGTTCACTGCCCCTCTGTGCAGGGAAGGGTGGGGGCGGGTAGGGGAATTGCAGGGAGGAGCAGAAAGGGTGGGACGCTCCACTGGGGCAGTGGCCTCGACCTCGGCTTGTGGGGGCTCAGCACCCCTCCACCTCCCTCCCTCCCTCCCTCCACCTGGGTTTGGAGGAAGGCCAATGCCATCGCTCCAGCTCCCCGTCTGCAGCCAGCAGGATATGGGGTTTAATTTAGCACAGAGAGCCCTGCTATTTATTACATTTGCTCCAGTCCCATTGACTATCCCGCATGATTTTATTAGGGGGAAAAAAAGTGACAGGCAGTGTTATTGCTTTTATTATTAATGCGTGTTCTTCATGCGCTCGGTGCCTCTACCTCCCTCCCCCGGGCCCTTCTCTGAGGGAATAGTGCCGACCTCAGCAGTCTGTGGACAATTCTGGGTCACTGGGAAGGATGTGGGGTGAGGCAGCTTCCTGGAGGGGTGTCTGAGTCTCAGCAGTCTCCTTCCGGTGCCCATGCCCACGGGTGGGATGGAGGGACGGAGGGGGAGGTTTGGGGGCCACAGCAGAGCCTCCGCCCGCCTGGGAAGTGGACCTGAAGTGGCCAAGCTTGCACTGCCTTCCCCAGAAAGAACTGGAAGGTTCTGGAAGGTTCCAGTATGCTCCAGCATTGGGGATAATGTCAGTGGCTGGTCCCCTGCCCATTTGCACTGCAGCCGGGATAGGCCAGGCTCATCCTGGGGGTGTCAGGCTCCTGGGCAGGGGGGCTGTGTACTCAAATGACTGCTGGCTGCTCCCTGCTCAGGAAAGTGCAAATCCTACAGATGACCCCCCGCCCCCAGGCTCCCTCAGGGCAGCTGAAATAATGAACAGTTCCTGAGTGAGTGGCCCGTGCTTCACACAACCCCGAGACAGCTGGGCTCTTGTTTTCCTCGCCTGAATGATGGTGCAGCTCCCCCAGAAAGGTTAAGGCACTTGCCTGGGGTCACACAGCTAGGTGATGTCTGAGCCCAAGCTCTGACCACACGTTGCAGCAGCGCCCAGGCACTGGCTGGTTACGGTGCCCATGCTGGGGCGGCCCAGCCCAGGGAGACCCCGGAGGTGGCTGACCCTGGTTCCTGGTACCCCCTCCCCCACCCCCGGGGCGGGGAGCAGATGCCGAATCCGGGTCATTGACACCTTCGGGACAGAACCCGCGTACAACCATGAGGAATACGCCACGCTGCACGGCTACCGGACCAACTGGGGTTACTGGAACCTCAACCCCAAGCAGTTCATGACCATGTTCCGTGAGTGTCCCGGGCGCGGGGTGGGGGAGAGGGTGGGGGGTCAGGGGCGGTTGGGGCCTCCTCATGGTTCTCGGGTGCATGGGAGGAGGCAGGGTCTCACGTTCCTCCCCGGCTTTCCTTCCCCGGGCCAGCGCGGGAGGGGGGCAGGTCCCACGAAAGCCTTGCTCCCCCTCCAGCAAATGTGTGAGCCAGAGAGGAAGTGCCTTGTGGCTTCTGGGAAGCAGGAAGCACCGCCTTGGGGCCGGGGGTGAGGGCGAGGGCTTCCAGCCCGACTTGGGAGAAACATGGTGACCTTTCTAACATGGAGGACGTGGCCTTTGCCTCCAGAATCACGGCTGCTTTCAGAGAGCTGCCGAGCACACATTCCAAAACAACGATTGGGTGACCTTGTAGAAAGAGCCCAAAAGTACCCTGGGGACCTTTAGGGGGTGGCAAAGGGGCAATACAGGCAGGCTTTTCTAAGTGGAGGCAACAGATGAAGCCAAGGCAGATGTGGAAAGAACTGGAAGGTTCCGGAAGGTTCCAGAAGGCTCCAACATGGGGGATAATGGGAAGTAAGGCTGGGGGCTGGGGCCCCTGTGGAAACCCTCTGAACAGTGGGTGTCAGGCAAGGAGTGCGGTCAGAGCTAAGCTTTAGCTATTTTTAATGAGCCTCTAAGATATATACACACGCGGACTTGCCCTCTTTCATGCAGCCTGGTGAAAATAATTTAATCTGTTCTTGACAACTAAGGGTCAATTCTCTCTGGCTCTGGCGCTCGAGCCTGCCCTTCGGGGATGGCAGAGGTGCACGGAGCCAGGTCCCCTCGCTAAGCAGCCCCTTCTGTCGCTGATGGGAAGCTCTCAGCTGTCACATTTAATTGTCGTCAGTACGTCTGCCTCCAACAACGTCTTGCGCAGCTAATTTGTGGCGCTTTGAAGGCTCTGGGTCAGAGAGCCAGAGAAGCACCTTTGTCAGGCTGTATTGAAATTAAGAACAAACTAGGTTCTGAGCAGCGTCCCAAGGAACTTGCTTAGAGGTAAAGGACCCAGTATTTATTTAGTCTGCCGAACTAACGCACCTCTTTGGGGGCGCTTAGGGTCCTTTTTTTGTCTTAATCTCTAGGTTCTGGGACACACTAGTGGCAGATGCCATTTCTTGACACCTAAGTAATAGCTTGATTGGATCCCAGAAGGTTGGAAAGGTGGGAGGGCTCCTTGGAGCCCAGAGGAGGAAACTGAGGCCCAGAGGTCTGAGGTCGCATGGCTCTGTGGGGACCAGACTCTGGAGGGAAAGGAGGTGGGGGTAGTGGTGGTGATACTCCAAGCCGTGGAAGCAGCCTATGGGATCACAGACAGCACAGGTGGATGGAGAGGCTGAGCAGTTAGCTCCCTTAGAGGGAAGCGTGAAGATACGAGGCTGGTAAGAGGGATGTGGAAAATCTGGAGGCAGAGGATGGAACCTTCCAGCACGGGCTCCTGAATTTACGCTGGGTGCCGTAATTCAAGAATCGCTGTAGATTCCTGAGCTAGGGAATGTCATGGAGAGAGAAAGGCTTTAAGCAACATTATTCTGGGAGATGGCAGGCAGCCAAAGGGGCAGTGGTCGAGGAGACAGGAAGCAGGAAGTGGGTTAAGAGGCTTCTGCAATAATCTACACTGAGAAAACGAGGATTTATGTGGGGGTGGGTCCCACTGGATATGAAGTTCCAAACCTGTGAACTCCTACGCATCCTCTAAAACCCCAACTCAAATGTCTCCTTTGTTTATTATCACTCTCCTTGATTCCCTTGTCTGTTCCAGGTGTGCTATATACGCCTGTTTTTATAATTTTTATTTTTTAGTTAAAGATTTTTTTAATTTAATTATTTAATTTATTTATTAATAATTTAATAAATTTAATTATTATTTATTTTTGAGAGACAGACGGACAGCGTGTGAGTGGGGGAGGGGCAGAGAGAGAGGGAGACACAGAATCCAAAGCAGGCTCCAGGCTCCCAGCTGTCAGCACAGAGCCTGATGTGGGCCTCGAACTCAAACTGTGAGATCACGACCTGAGCTTAAGTTGGACGCTTGACCAACTGAGCCACCCAGGCACCTCTGTTTTTGTAACTTTTTTTTTAAAAAATATTTTTATTTATTTCTAGGAGAGAGAGAGACAGAGACAGTGTGAGCAGGGGAGGGTCAAAGAGAGAGGGAGATACAGACTCTGAAAAATAGGCTCCAGGCTCTGAGCTGGCAGTCAGCACAGAGCCCGACACGGGGCTCGAACCCACGAACCGCAAGATCATGACCTAAGCGAAAGTCAGACCCTTAACCGACTAAGCCACCCAGGTGCCCCTGTTTTTGTAACTTTTAAATCCATTTCTACAAAGCGTTTATTGAAGTTTATTAGAGTTATTTGCTTATACATTTATTTCTCTCTGATAGATTATGAACCACTCCAAAGGGGGCCCCACTGGCTGATTTATCTCCCTGGAGCCTATCAGGGTCCTCAGAAAATGTTAATTGATGGAATAAATTAAAGAAACACAAGGAAAAAGGAAGAGAGGGCCTTGCCAGTTTTAATGATACACCAAGTCTGGGGAGGAATTCCTGAGCAGACTTGGCTCCCCATCTAGCCAGGTGGTTTCCCCAGTGAGCTAAGCGGGAGGGTGGCTGCCTCTCTGGGGCTCGCCTTTGCCCCCTGCCCCCCACCCCTGACACCCCCGAGCTCTTTGCTTGATGGTGTCTGTTACTTTAGTTGGTTGGATGCTTCCTGTCCCACTAGTTTGCTAACTGGGCAGAGTTGGTAGAATGAGGGATTCTTCAGCTGGGTGAGGAAATGGAGAGAGGCCCCAGGTGGGGCCAGGGGGAGGGAGAGGGGCTGGGGCTGGGCGGGCAAATGGGTCGGAGCCCGGATCCTGACCCTCACAGGAATAACTCCAGGCCTCAGGACTTCTCCTTACGCTCCGCAAGCTCTAGAAGAAAGATCATTTTGTCCTGCGGTCAGCAAAGGCCCGTCCTTCCCGTCACACTTCCAGACCCAAGAGTCCATGAGCTTCCCCGGGGGGCGCTTAGGCAGGACACCTTTCTCCTCCGGTGCTCCTGACATCGATTATGGCGGTTTGCGGGAATAACGTCCAGAAATAGTGAATTAAATCTACACATTGCTCGAAGTATCCGCCTCCGTGTCAGAAGTGCTAAAATGTGAAAACACGCCCGTGGAATGAAGAAATAGGTTCTTCGGGGTCAGGGCTGTGCTGCGAGACCACGTGGCCTCTGCCAACCTGCTCCCGCGGCCCCTCCCACCTGGGAAGGCGGAGTGGATGTCATTGGGGTCAACAAATACTCTATCCGAGGTCCTGTACACGGTGGGAGGGGCCCCGCGCCTTGCGAATCTGTGGCACGCGTGCCGTGGCTGACAGCTAAGTAGCGTGACCGAGGAAGAGAGAGAGGGGCTGAAGTGCGTCCACACCCCCCCACCCAGTGGGTGCGCTGGGTTCTGCGGACAAGTGAGCAGGCCAGCGCGTGGGCTGTACCTGAGCAGGGACGGACCCACGGGGGTGGGGCCACGGGGGGGGCGCCCGAGCCGGAGAAGGAGGTGGCCTTCGAATGGGGCCCTGAAGGCGGCAGGGCGTCTTCTCATCCAAGTAAAAGGAGGAAGGCACCCCGCACAGGGGAAACAGCCGGAGCAAAACCTTGGAGCGGGGGTGGGGGTGGGTGGGTGGGGGGTCAGGATGCCCCATCGCGCTCAGGACCCAGTGCGCCAGGCTCGGGGGTGCAGCAGTGAGCAAAACAGAGCCAGCCCCTGCCCTCAGGGGGCTTATGTTCTGACACTGATAAACCATCAGTTTGTTGTATAATATCAGTTTTGGGGCCAGGAGGGACCTCTCGGCAGGGCCGGGAACGCAAAGCCTGTACGGAGAGAGGGAGCGAGCTCGCAGGTCACAGGAGGTAGTAACAGAGGGCGGGGTGGGGGGCGCATGGAGGCAGACACTGGAGACTGCTGTAGGCACTTTGGCTCTGGGGGCCACCGTCGGGCTTTGTGCAGGGAGGGACCGGGTCTGACCTAAATTTGGAAGGATTGCTCCGGAGAAGAGGCAGTGCCGAGAGAGTGGCAGAAGGGGGGATGGGGAGCGGCCGCAGCGGCCCAGGACAGAGACGGAGGCCACGGGGACGTCCCCCTGGGTGACTGATGGGTGGCAGCAGTGAGAGAAAAGGGGAGGAGCCAAAGCCTCGGGCCTGAGCCGGCCTGCGAGGGAGGGCTCTGACCAGCACAGGGTCCTGCCTGCCTGTCCACACACGAGCAAGGGGCCAGAGGACCTCCGAGTGTTCCCTCCGCTCCAGGCTCTGGGAGTGGCAGACACCCGGGGCCAGGACACTGATGGCTGCCCCGCCCCCTCCTCCCCCACCCCCTCCCCTCCCCTCCCAGCCCCCTGGCCCCGGCCCTGTCTAACGGGGCCCCCTCTGACGGGGCCGCTGCGGGTGGACCCGGGGTGCGGCCGTGGCTGCGTGGCCGGCCCCTTCCCGACCCCGTGGTCTGCCTGCAGCTCACACCCCGGACAACTCCTTCATGGGCTTCGTGTCCGAGGAGCTCAACGAGACGGAGAAGCAGCTCATCAGAGGCGGCAAGGCCAGCAACGTGGCCGTGGTGTACGGCAAGGAGGCCAGTATCTGGAAGGTGAGCACCCTCCCCCTGCCCGGAAGCGCCCCCCCCAGCTCTGGATGCAGAAACGCTCCCACTGCCGGGACAGAAAACAGAGGTCCCTAATCGCCACTGAAGATACCCAGCCTGGGGGCTGCGAACCTGCCCCCCTCGGCCTCTGCTGTGCAACAGTCTCAGATTCCTTTATTGAGGACTGTGACTTAGCCGCCGCCGTCCCCAGGAACAGATGGATAAACACTGTGAGCCGGGCCGGGGGGGGCCTCTGCTGGGTGGGAGGCCCGGGTGCAGAAGGCAGGAGAGGCAGGGATTAGAGCGCCACCTTCAGGGCGGGGGTCCTGGGTAGCGGTCCCCGGGCGGGGTTGGGGGGGTCGCGTGCTCACTGCTCACTGACCTGTTCTCTCTCCTCTCTCCTCGGTGCCCCCCTGGCTATGAGGCAGCTCCAGGTACGGTGACCACTGGCCACAGGCTCTCCTCCTGCCCCTCTATAGGTTCTCAATAGGTCACCCCCCACCCCTGACCCCTACGGGGTGTAGCGGGAGGGATGGGAGGGCATTCTCATGTGATGCCGAGTGAGCAGGCTGCGGCGGGAGCCCCGGGGGTGCTCAGGAGGGGGTCGGGAGTAGCAGACTGCATCTGCTCCTCCCAGAAAACGCTGCCAGGGATCTGCCCCAAGAGATGAGAGGTGATGAAGGCTGGGAAGAGAAAGGCTTTATCTGTAGCTCACGCGCCTCGGTGATAGCCGGGAGCCACGCTGTTCTGCGAGGGACCTCAAAGAAGCCGCTTCCCAAAAAAGACATCTTGGCTCTGGTCTCCGTGGCTGAGGGGAGTCGGAGGTGTCCGGACAAGGAAGATGACAAGGGCATCCTGGGACAGACACACGGGGATCAGGGCAGCAGGTGGCAGAGACGTGGGGGAGGGGCTGACGGGGGCCCTCGCCTCCTCCTGGGAGCAGCAGCTGGGATCGGGGCGAGCGCTTGGGTGGATTTTGTGCCCAGGAGGCCCGTCTTATTCCGGGTGCCCAGAAAGCAGGGCTTGAGGCTCCGGCCTGAGTGCTATTTCCTGAGAGTGTGTAGCCCAGGCAGCAGGAGTTGGGGGGGCCTTTTCAGATGGCAGGTTGGGACCCACGAATGAATCGTGAAATCAGCCCAGAGCTCTGGGGTTTTTCTGCTCAGCGTCCCTGAGAAATGATGGAAAGGGAAAAGTGTGTTTTTGTAAGATGTACAACATGATGGCCCGATAGACATATGTGTTGGGAAAGGAAGGCCACCATCAAGCTAGTTAACACGGCATCACCTCACATAGTCAGCTGTGTGTGCGTGTGTGTACGTGTGTGTGCGCACGGGGTGGGCGGAGAGAGCACTAAAGATCTGTTCTCTCAGAAATGGCAAGTACGCCCTGCAGTATTACTAACCACAGTCACCACGCTGCTCATGAGGTCCCTAAACTCACTCTCTGTACAACTGAAAGCGTGTTCCTTTGACCAGCCTCTCCCTAATTTCGCACCCCCAGCCCCCCGGCGGCCACCACTCTACACTCTATTTCTATGAGCTCCCTTCTTTAAGATTCCACTTATAAGGGAGATCGTGCCGTGTTTATCTTTTTCTAACATAAAAAGTCTCACGTAGCCTTTATTTATTTTTTTATTTTTTTAAATTTCTGAGAGACAGAGAGAGACAGCATGAGCAGGGGAAGGTCAGAGAAGGTCAGAGAGAGAGGGAGACACAGAATCTGAAGCAGGCTCCAGGCTCCGAGCTGTCAGCACAGAGCCCAACGCGGGGCTCGAACCCACGAACCATGAGATCATGAGCTGAGCCGAAGTCGGATGCTTAACCGACTGAGCCACCCAGGCACCACTCATATAGCCTTTTAAAATGAAATAGAAATGGGGCGCCTGGGTGGCTTAGTCGGTTGAGCGTCCGGCTTTCTCTTAGGTCATGATCTCGCGGTTCGTGGATTCGAGCCCCACGTCCGGCTCTGCTGACTGCCAGCTCAGAGCCTGGAGCCTGTTTCAGTCTGTGTCTCCCTCTCTCTCTGACCCTCCCCTGCTCACGCTGTCTCTCTCTCTCCTAGAAATAAAATAAAACATTTTAAAAAAAATAAAATGAAATAGAAATAACAGAAACTATAGATAGCAAAGGACCTTTATGTATTAAGAGGAAATGTTTTAAGATTTTATTTTATTTACTTAAAATTTCTTATGTTTCTTTATTTATTTTTTGAGAGAGAGACAGAAACAGAGCATGAGCGGGGGAGGGGCAGAGAAGGGAGACACAGAATCCGAAGCAGGCTCCAGGCTCTGAACTGTCAGCACAGAGCCCGACGCGGGGCTCGAACCCATAGACCGCGAGATCATGACCTGTGCCAAAGTTGGCCGCTTAACCGACTGAGCCACCCAGGCGCCCCGTGTTGTTAAAGTTCTTTACACATTCTAAGTATCGGTCCTCTATCAAATACGTGCTTGACAAATATTTTCTGCCTGAGGCCTGTCTTCTTCAAAGAGCAAAGTTCTTTATTTTAGTGAAGTCCAGCGTTTTATGGATTATGCTTCTGTGTTGTAGCTAAGAACTCTTTGCCTAACCCAAGGTCACAAAGAGTTTTCTCTTGTGTTTTATGGTTTTAGGTTTTACATTTGAGTCCGTGATCCATTGTGAATTAACTTTTATGTATGATGTGAAGTACAGATTAAAGTTCTAATTCTTCTTCTTTTTCTGCGTGTGGGTACGCAATGTTCCGTGACCATTGGCTGAAGAAATGATCCTTCCTCCCCCGGAATGCCTTTGCGTCTTTGTCAAAAATCAATTGGCCGTGCGTGTGTGGGTCTATTTCTGGACTCTGTTCTCTTCCATTGATCTGTCTGTCTATCTTGATGCCAATGGCGCGCTGCCTTGATTACTGTAGTTTTACAATAAGCTTGAAATCAGGTAATATACGTCTGCCCAAGTTCTTCTCTTGAGAAGTTGTTTCTTCTAAGCCTGCTGGGGTTTTCACTGGGATTTCACTGGGGGGGAGGGTGAGGGGGGTGATTCGCCTCCTCTTCCTTCCTCCTCCTCCTTCCCCCCACCTCTTCTTCCTCCTCCTCTTCCTCTTCCTCCTCCTTCATTCTGGAAATGAATATAAAAAAACTGTAGCAATAACTTGAGGTCAAGGACGACGGCTTCTTCCTGCAGACAGGATTGTACTCTTACTCTCGGCCGTGGCTCGGGCCCCATCAGTCTCAGATCGACGGACTCGGTGATGGTGATTCAGCCCCTTAGGGGCCGCTCTGGTTCCGGCCCACCCTCCCTTCCAGCGTGGAATTCCTGAGTTCCAACCCAAAGTGCCGAGTTTCCACCAGGCCCCTCGGCCCAACTTTGGCAGCCCCCGATCTCTGACGTGTCCCCCAGCTTGACGAGGTGAGCAGAAGCTCAGCTCCGCCTCCCGGATGCCGACTCTGGAGTCGGCAGGTGCCCCTGCGGGCACACCTGGTCGCGGCACCCACCTCAGCGTCTCCTGCCCTTCTTCTCCCAGATCGTGGCCTTGTCATTCTTCCTGCTTTGCTAGCTTCTCACCGCCTTCGCGGACGTTTTCGGGTTTCCGCACCTTTCCTGGCTGGGCTCAGAGGCAGGGCGCCTCCACTTTCCCCACCGCACCGTCGCCCGGAGAGGAAGCGATTTTCCTTGCGAACAGTGTCTGCAGCTGGAGTTTCAAAACGTGAACTGTCAATGTGAACGTCCATTGAGAGTGTTCTCCAAGAGCCGCGGTTACAAGACGAACCCTGGGCTGAAGCTCCTTGCTGTCTGACCTCACGGCTAGACAGCAGGACAGACAGCCGGGTTTCTGTTTCTGACCCGGGCCTGCTGAGGACCTGCCCTCCCTGAACAGAACCCCTCCCTGGCCCGGGCTTCCCTGTGGTTGTGAAGTTCCTCCCTCTCTCCTGTGAGTCTCCAAAGCCCCCAAGAAGTAGAGCCCAGGGGCCGATCCCTTGCTCACCCCTGATGAGGCCCCGCACTCCCGTACCTCCTGGCTCCGGGCCCTGGCCATGGGGTCCGACGGTGCCCAGTGGCCGAGCTCGTACCTACTTCTCTGTGCCCTGGCCCCCTCCCCTCGGGCCGGGCCTGTTTCCAGATCGAAAGCAGAGCCTGGATGTGGGACTCGCGTCTGGTGGGGCTGAGCCGTGGCTAGCTTGGGGGTTTTCACACCCAGGTGTCCTCCTTGAGGACAAGGGCCCGGTCTTCTCCCCGCTGTGTGCTCAGTGCTGAGCTCAGTACCAACACATAGCAAGTGCTCGATAAAATGTGCTATCCGGATGGCTGGCTGATGGGTGGGAGACAGAGAAGGAGGGATGAGCAGATAGATGGAGGGACGGAGGCACACGTGGGTGCGAGGATCGAGGGACGGAGGAGATGACCTTGGGCCCCCAGCTCCTCAGAGGTTCTTAGAGGTCATCAGGGGTTCAGGGGACACCAAGCACCTTCATTTGGATGCATTTCCATGGCCAGAAGTAGTCCTGAAGCCTCTCCAGTCTAGGGCAACCGCTGCAGCTGGCAGATGGGACGAGGAGGACCAGAGAGGGCAGGGGCCTTGCCCGGGGCCACACAGCAGGTCCATGGCTCCACATTTTCTGACTTCCAGACCAGGGGCGTTTCTGTGGACGGCTCTGCCTTCCACGATTTAGGGCGAGGCTCCCATGTCCACCCCTCCTCTTCCAGGGGAAGGAGAAGTTCCTGGGCATCCTAAGCAAGTACATGGAGATCCACGGCACCGTGTACTATGAGAGCCAGCGGCCCCCCGAGGTCCCGGCCTTCGTGAAGAACCACGGTCTCCTGCCACAGCCCGAGTTCCAGCAGCTGCTGCGCAAGGCCAAGGTGAGCCCGTCCCCCGCCCCCCTCACCCCCTGAGTACCGGTGCAGCCCAGGGGACTCCTGGGCCAGGCCTTGCTTTCAGAGCCGCCGAAGGCATGCTAGGGCAGGCTGAGGGCATGTCCTGGCTGGAGTTCCGCGGACTGACTGCTTCTGGAAGTTCTGCGCTGTATTCCTGGAGCAGCAGCTGCCGCTGGGCCAGCTGAGGCCGGAGGGCGTCTGGATCGTTCAGGTCCTCTCCCGATCCTCCCTCAGGCTTGCTGGATATTGGTGTATGTGGATTTCGGGAGGGCGTAGCGGCTGTGTGCAGTCAACAACCTGAACACCCTTACACAGCAGCCCTGGATTCAGAATCATTTATTGATTGCCTTCCGGGGTTGTGGGTAGCAGCCCTGTGAGCTCTCCTGGCACAAGTTAGCTGCTGAATGGACGTTTTTAGGATGAGTCATGTTTCTTTAGGTTCAGCTGTAGGTGTGCGTCTGAAGCTTCCTTAGCTTGAGACCCTCACTCTGGTCTCTTCCTCTCCAGAATCCTAGACCGCTGGGGCAGGAACGGGCCATCGATGTTACCGGATCACAAACTCCTCTCTGCAAATGGGGACGCTGAGGCCTAGAGAGGGGGGAGGTGTGTGCCGGGGCCCCGGGCCGCGGTGCCTAGGCCTCCCTGACCAGTGTGCCACCTGCCTCCCTCAGCTCTTCATAGGGTTCGGCTTCCCCTACGAGGGCCCCGCCCCGCTGGAGGCCATCGCCAACGGCTGCGTCTTCCTGCAGGCCCGCTTCAGCCCGCCCCACAGCTCCCTCAACCACGAGTTCTTCCGGGGCAAGCCCACCTCCAGAGAGGTGAGTGGGGAGGGTCTGACCTGGGGTCGCCCCGTCTCCCGGAAGAAGGGGACAGGCCTGGCGTGAAAGGGTGCATGGGACAAATGGCGGGCGGTGGGGGGAAGGGGCGCCTCCCCTTGGCCCGGCCAGGCAGGTGCAGGGGGACACTGCTGCTCTCTGTGCCCCGCCAGCTCTTCTCCCAGCACCCCTACGCGGAGAGCTTCATCGGCAAGCCCCACGTGTGGACCATCGACTACAACAACTCGGAGGAGTTTGAAGCGGCCATCAAGGCCATCATGAAAACCCAGGTGAGGTTCAGACCTAGTCAGGGCCGCTGTCAGCCCCCACCGCGGGTCCCAGCCATAGTTAGAAAAAGATGTCCCTCTTGGTGAATTCAGGCTTGTAAGCTTTGGGCTGGGAAATTTGATGTGGGGCGGGGTGGTCCGCACCTACCAACTCAAGTTGGTGGGGGAAAAAAAAAAATGCCTTTGTGCTGTGAGCAACCTGCACAACCTTACATGGCAGCCCTGGATCCAGAATCCTGTATTAAGCACCTTCAGAGGCTAAGCCCTGTGAGCACTGCCAGCATGTGGTTTCAGGAGTAGGTCTTTGACCTCTTGCTGTCGGTGTGGGTTTGTGGCCTTCTGACAGCGTGTCTCAAACTGTCAATGTGCATACAGGTCGTCTGGGGATCTTGTTAAAATGCAGCTGTGGACTCAGCGGGTCTGGGGTGGGGCTGAAATCGTGCATTTCTAATGAGGTCTGGGGTGGTGCCGGGCCGAGGGCACTGCTCAGGGTGAACTTCTGGGGCAAACCTGGAGACTTGGAGACCTTCATCTTGGCGAGGCCACTGCAAGTGAGTGACATGATGCACATGTTCGAGGACGGAGGACGCTGTGTCTCAGGGGGGCTTATGAGCTTAGCTTTGTTCCCAGAGTCCCACCTAGTTGTTCAGACCCTGAGGCAGGCTTGCATTTTTTTTTAAGCTTATTTATTTTTTTGAGAGCGAGAGAGGGCGTGTGAGCAGGGGAGGGGCAGAGAGAGAGGGAGAGAGAGAATGCCAAGCAAGCTCCAGCTGTCCGCGAGGAGCCCAAGCTGGGGCTTGATCTCATGAACTGTAAGATCGTGACCTGAGAAACCAAGAGTTGGCCGCTCAACCGACCGAGCCACCCACACGCCCGTGGCTGCATTTTTTCATAGCCCCTGTCGGTCACTCCCACGCAGAACCCCCAGCCTCTGTCCCGCCTCTGCAGAGGCCCCAGAAAAGCCCGCCTACCTCTCCTGCCCCTGTTCTTCACTCGCCACAGCCTCATCCTTCCCTCCTTCTGTCTGGGGCGAGTGTTTGTCTAGGAGAGTGGCATGGACTCTGAAGGCGTGGCTGGCGTAGGACCTGGATCTCGGGGGGCTGGGAACCCTGGACTGAGGGGGGGTCAGGTGGGGCGAGCGCAGTGCTCGTGTGCGGCTGAGGGGAGACGTGGGGGCAAGGCCAGGCGGGTGGGCGCTCGTCCCGAGAATCTTCTGGTGGCCTGAACTCGTTTCAAGGGGAGCCACTGCTGCCTCCCTGGGGCCCCCCTCAGCCCGAGTGCCGGGGTGCCCCCAGCCCTTGGGGGTGGGGTCTATGGGAAGGGGGACCCGCCGGGTCCTGCTGATGCTGCCCTCTGTGAAGGGGGCACAGAGGCGGCTCCCGCTCTGCAGAACCGTCAGGTCACAGCCCCTGGAGCTGCGGGCGGGGAAAGGGCAGAAGTCAGAGTCGGGCTGGGCCAGGGCGGTGCCTGCCCCCCACAGACACACACAGCGCTCTGCGTCCTACACACACGCACACAGCCCTACACGCGGCCCTACACACAGCCCTCTGCGTCCCATATACAGACGCACTTATGCACATACACACAGATATGCATACACACACAACACACAAATATGCATACACACAATATACACATGCACACACACATATACACAACACACACAGATACACGATACACACACATGTACATGTATACACACAACATGTATACACATTCACATAACAGCACCCTGTATTACACACACACATGCGGTTATGCATACACACACACAAACACACAATGATATACACACAGCACACAGGTACACATATATGATATACATACACACAGATATGCATACATACACACAATATACACACAGCATATACACACACGTGCACACACACGGGGAGGAGGGAGGTTGAAGGCCCAAACAGACTGTTCTGAGTCTGGGATGGGCCATCCCCCTGTCCCCATCTGGCCAGGGCGGCTGTGTGCTGGGCGGGGTAAACAGAGGGCCTGGTCAGGTAAGATGGCCGGTGGGGGGGCCGGTGCCCGCTCATAGGAGGCGGACACCCCTTTATCACCGCTTCTCCTGGTTCCCCGTGCTCCTGGGGCCCCAGCTACCCAACTCATCTGCTCACCCCCAGTGCGGGCCGCTTTGTACCCGTGAGGGACTCGGACAGATGGTCTGTGGCCTTGGCCTGGGGGCTTGCGTCTCAGGCAGCTCCTGGGTGCCTGGCCTGGGCAGGGAGCCCTACAAATTCATCTCATTCCACCTGACCGGGAGGCGCCTCTGTGCTCCTTTTTGTGAACATTCTACCTTCTGGGCAGAATACAGACAGAGCTGGAGATGCTATTTGCTGAGCACCTACTGTATACCTACCGGGCACTGTGCCAGGCAGGTCCCAGTCCTAAAGGGGGCCTGTAACCCGAGGACCTGGATCTCGGGGGGTCTGGGAACACGAGGGATAAATCAGAAACGATGACACAGGTGCTGATTCCACCCAAAGGAACTCTAGGCTCCCACAAAGGAAAGTGGTCCTGTGACAGGAGTGGGGCTGGGCTCAGGGGACGGCTTCCTGGAGGAGGTGTCACCTAAGAGGGGAGGGTGAGTCCATCTGGGCTGGCTGTGGGAAGGGCGGGCATCACAGCCCAGGAGGGGATGGGGGCTGAGCTTTAGGACAAAGGGAGGGCAGCTGGGAAGGGGGCGGGAAGGGGGTGGGATGACCCCCAGGGCCACGGGCAGGTGTGCCAGCGATCAGAGTAGAGGGGCCAGGTTGATGGGGTGGGGAGGGGCTTGCGGGGCGCACCAGATTTCCACCCCCAGTGCTCGGCATGGCTGGGCCCGAGCAGCTGCGTGCGGGGGGGGCCCAGGGCTCCTCCTGGCCCATGCGTCCGCCCGTCTCTCCCACAGGTAGACCCCTACTTGCCCTACGAGTACAGCTGCGAAGGGATGCTGGAGCGAATCCACGCCTACATCCAGCACCAAGTAGGTGGGCCCTCCGCTCCCCGTCCCAGGGCGGGGTCCTCCCCAGACCCCCACCAGACCCGGGGAGGGGGCCTAGCCAGCTCCGTTGTCTGAGGACGCCGTCTCCACCCAGGGCTCTGAGTCCGTTAAACGCCCGCTCATTCACCTGTCCATGTGCGTTCCCAGCAGATGCAGGGGAGTGGGGTTGGAGGAGCAGGGGAGCGGCCCCGCACTGCCCCGGCCAGGGGACCAGGGCTGGGGGTGGGGCGGGGCGGCGGCTCTGGGTCTCCAGCTCCACAGCCCAGCCCCACACCACAACACGGAAACACAACGGCTGTCATTTTTATTTTGGTAAAGAAGTTGTTGACAAGCCTGGTAACTGACTGAGTGGTGAGTGTGGAAGACCCGCCCCCGCGTCCGCCCCACCCCCAAGGATGAGCAGGTGACGCTGCGCTGGGGATTAGGTCCTCTGCCCTGAGAACCCAGGGGCTCTGAGCCTCCCGCAGGGCCCTTCCAGGCTCTGGGCAATGGCTGAGAATGGCAGTGCCCACAGCTGGGCGATGGAACTACAGGTCGATTGCTTTATAACTACTTGGTTTCCAGCCAGAGGGCATGTGGCCCCTGCCTGCACCTTGGCCCCCAAACACTGAGGGCTGGAGAGTGGTTCCAGGCCATTGCTTTGTGCAAAGGAACACCGAGGCCTGAGCATGGAGAGCTTGGTGGGGTCAGGGCCAGAGCTAGAGCCCAGAACTCTCTGCTCCTGGCCACCCCGGGACGTCGTCAGGAAGCTCACGGAAAACATGTGCTGGGCCCTATGGGTGGTGTCTGGGACTGACCCCTGCCGGGAGAGCCCCTCCGGCCAGCCCCAGGTCCCCGTCTACACCGGAGGCGGGGCTCACGGGCCTCAGGGTAGAAACGCTGAGTCTAGCCAAAGTGTGACCAGTCATGAGGTGGTGCAGGGTGGACGGCACTGGGGTGGGCCTGAGTTCAAACCCTGCCGTCCAGCTGTGGGGCCCTGGGCAGGTTCCTGGACCTCTCTGGGCCTCCGCCTCCCCGCCCCACAACTGCTGAAATAGCTGGGAACATAGTGGTACCTTTTGATGGGGTTATCACGAGGGGAAAAGGACATAATGCGTGGCGGTCCGCCTGGCATATTGTTGTCATCCTGGCGAGGCCACGCCCCCAAGTGTCAGCCTCCCGTTTCCCCTCCTAACACCGCTTTCCTCCTGCAGGACTTCTGTGCAGCCCCAGGCCCTGCCCCGCCAGGGGCCCGAGCCCCACAGAGTCCCTTTGTCCTGGCTGCCAACGCCACCCACCTGGAGTGGGCCCAGAACGCTAGCTCGGCCCCCGGGGCCTGGCCCCCAGCACACTCCCTCCGGGCCTGGCTGGCCACCGCTGGGAGGGCCTGCACCGACGCCTGCCTGGACCGTGGGCTGATCTGCGAGCCCTCCTTCTTCCCCTTCCTCAACAGCCGGGACGCCTTCCAGAAGTGAGTGAGCCCCCCCACCGTGGCCACCTTCCGTGGCCGGCCCAGCACAGCTCACCTGCTGATCCTCAGGCCATCACTGCCCTGCCCCCAGCCCTCCCGCGAGCCAGGAAGGACACAGAAGGGACCTTCTGGACAGGAGTCCTGTCTCGGCTGCGCAGGGCTTCTGATGGCTCAGCCTGTGGCCGCCCCCGCCCAGCCACTCTCCTGCCCTTCTAGAAACATCGTCCCCGCTTGGGGGTGGAATGGGCTAGGGAGGGGAGTGGGCAGAATCAGGCCAGGGCAGTGACCGCTGCCCGCCGTGCCCGTGCAGGCTGCAGGTGCCCTGTGACAGCACCGAGTCGGAGATGAGCCACCTGTACCCGGCCTTCGCCCAGCCCGGCCGCGAGTGCTTCCTGCAGAAGGACCCCCTGCTGTTCAGCTGCGCAGGCTCCAGCACCAAGTACCACCGGCTCTGTCCCTGCCGAGACTTCCGCAAGGGCCAGGTGGCCCTGTGCCAGGACTGTCTGTGAGGGCACCGCCCGGCTGGCCTTCCCCGCCGCAGGAGAAAGCACCAGCAGATTCCGAGCTCCAGCAACCCGCCCTCCCCTCGACGCCCCCCCTCCCCCAAGCTGGAGCTTCCTTCCTTGGCCAGGAAGTGGGCAGAGCAGACATGTGCATGGGGGGGCAACTTGTCCAGGTGCCAGGTGCCCCCCCCCAGGCAGGCTCCTCGTCCTCATCCAGGGGCTCGGGACAGCGTGGTGGCCAAGCCGAGGGGCCCTCTGGCAGGAGCCGGTGGTCAGGACCCCTTGCTTTGTGCAGGGCCAATGCCGGACCGATGGAGAGGGGGCCCTGGTCCTTCTTAGGCCCAGGATGGGGCCGTAGAATGTGCAGGGAGGGCCCAGGGGCCGTGTTGCCCGGTGACCCGCTGGAGGGTCCAGAGAGTGATGTGTGAGGGGTCAGTCCTGTCCCTCCGCGGTTGTCTGGGGGTGGACAAAATGGACAAGGGACAGGCTGGGGGGGGGCTGTTCATGCCTCCTGTCAACCCCCTCGCCTGCCTTCACAACCCCTCTGCCCCGCCTTCTATACTTGGGGGGCACAGTGGGAGTGCGGGGGCCGCCTAGACCCTGGGCTGACCCGTCTCCCCGTCGCGCCTGCTCCTGCTCTCTGCACATCGGCTTCTCCCCAAACTCACCTGGCATGACTGCGCCCAGGCCGTGGACTTGTCCCCAGAGCCTCAGTCCCCAGCCCAGCAGGCTCTGGGACCCCACTCCCTAGCATCGCTTGTAGGCAAGGGCTGGGGATGGAGCTGCAGCCCCACGGCGCGTCCCGTCTGGTCCCTGGCTTCCCAGGCCCGCTGCCCCACCCCCCCCCAGTGCTGCGTGTCCCTACTTCCAGTCTCCAACCACCTCTGGACCCGAGCATCAGCTGTGTGGCATGCCCGCCCCGCCCACCCCCCCCCCAGCCCAGGCCCAGAGCCCTGTCTGAATAGACGGGTCAGGCCCCCAGAGACACTGCCACGCCCCCACCCCTGTTTTATAATCCCCCCCAACCAGGCCCGCCCCTCCACCCTGCCAAGGAGGCCGCCCTGGGCGCCGGGAGAGGGGACAAGGCCGAGAAGGCCCCGGGGCGGGGGGGTTGGCGGGGGGGCTTCCCATGCGAGACCCCCTCTGGGCCTGGGCGGCCCCTGCGGCTGCGGAAACACAGTGGTCGCCAAGGACCTGACCTGTCGGGGGAAAGCAATAGAGACACTCTTTTCTCTCTCTCTTTTTTAAAGATTTATTTCTTGAAATAAATATTTTATTGGGATGTGAGGTGCAGAGGAGGAGGGTGCTGTTTCTCATCTTTTCCTGGGCTGCCCAGGGCGTGGGGGGGGGTGCGGATACCCTGGGGCCCTGGGTCGGCCCACAGGGGGCTCGCGGCTGCAGAGCTGCTGCTCCCTGGGTCGGGCTGCCCGAGGGGTGTCCTCGCGGGTGCCCCGCATTGTAACTCCAGAGACCCTACTCAACGGGGGGCCACGCCACCCGGTTCTGTTCACCTCGGGCTGGCCCCTGGGTCAGAGAGCACAAAAATATTATGATAAAAGATATTGTGAAAAAAATCTGAAATGGGCCCGATCATGACAAATACTAGCTAATACTGGGCATTCACGGTACCCCAGATCCAGGGATGACAGTCGGACACAGAATTTGTCACTTTAAAAAAAATTTTTTTAACGTTTGCTTATTTTAGACAGAGAGAGACAGAGCACGAGCTGGGGAGGAGCAGAGAGAGAGGGAGACACGGAATCCGAAGCAGGTTCCAGGCTCTGAGCTATCAGCACAGAGTTCATGTCAAACTCGCAAACCGTGAGATCGTGACCTGAGCCCAAGTCAGGTGCTTAACCGACTGAGCCACCCGGGCGCCCCCTCCACTTATTTTGAATTGATTTTTAATCTGTAATTCCCTGATGGCCCAGGATGTGGGGCAACTTTTCATATGCCTACGCCCCACCTTCGATCTTCTCTGTGACGAGTCTCTTCAGCCTTCTGCCCAATTTTTGATCAGTTCTTTGTTTCTTATTGTTGGGTTTTAAGAGCTCTTCGTATAGGAGCCTACTTCTGAATCCTGTCAAGCTTTGAGCTCAGGTGGGGTGGGGCGGGCGGAGGGGGAAGGGGAGCGGAGGGGGAGGGGGGCGGAGGGGGAGGGGTGCTGGCCAGTGGGAAGAGAAGGAGAAGCGGACCCTGGGCAGAGGCTGCAGGCTAGACGTAGACCCAGAGGCCAGCAGGAGTCGGGGGGAGGCTGAGTTCTGCGGCCCTTCCCCGGCCCTTCCCCCCACCAGTGCCCCCTCTCCCGAACAGGGGAGGAAGTAAAGGTCCAGGGAGGTGACTCATCCTCCTGCTGACCGGGGAGGAAACCGGTCTGATGACACCCCTCCCCAGCCTTTGGATTCACCCTGGGGAGCCTCCATGGTCCCCACATCCAGACCGGTGACACCTAGGCTCTGAGCAGGGCCTGGCATCAGAAGTTTCTCCCAAGCAAACGACGTGAACCCCTGGGGTGGCTCCTCTCTGAGACCCCCCACCTCCCAGCTCTGCTCTCAGAGGGTGGATGGGGTGGAGGCCCTGCCTGTGGGAGGCCTCATTTGAGGCTGCCCCTCCCCTCCCATCTGGCCAGCCCAGGGCCCGTGGGGATGCAGTCAATGAACCTGGGAAGGAAGAAGGGGGAGGCCCGGGGCCAGGCCGGAGCAAAGAGGCACACAGGCCCCAGCTGACTCCAGTTCTTGAGTCCCAAGTTCAAGGGCAGGAGAGAGGGTTGGGAGACTGTTGACAAGCACCCGCCTGGGGAGGCTGGCGGCCTGGGGTGGGGGGGGACAGGGTTCCCTGCGGTCTCTGCAGCGGCTTGGGATGCACTGTCCCTTTGGTTTCTTCTCTTGGTCACTGGGGTGTCCCCTTAGCTGGGGTGGGGCCGGGCGGGGCCGGGGGCAGAGCAGCCGGAACCGGGGGACTCACCTCCTCGTGTCCTGGTGTCCCCATGTCCTCACGGGGTTCCACCAGCCCCTCAAACCCCAACCTTGGCCAAGGGGCCCCACCCAACTTTGCACGTCTGGTCCCCCCTGCGTGAAATACAGGAAACAGGACACACGGGGGTTGAGGAGGGAACAAGGTCAGGCAGGCCCAGGTCCGCGAACGAGGAGGGAGAGGAAACAGGGGTGAGAAGGGGGGGGCGGACTACTGGGCTGTGAGGCTCAGGACTGCTTCCAGCAGCTCCAGGATCAAGGGGCTCATCACCCCTTCCTGGCAGGTGAGGACCGGGAGACTCCCAACCCCCTGACCCCGCTGCCCAGAACCGATGCCGATGCCGGATGCTCTGACCGCAAGCCTGGAGGGCCTTCTCGGGGCCACAGCTGCTGGGGGAGGGGCGGCTGTGCTCGGGTAGAACCAGATAGAGAGTGTTGCGGCTTGAATTGTATCCCCCAAAAGGTATGTCAAAGTCCTAACCTCCAGGACCTGCCAATGTGGCCTCATTTGGAGAGAGAGCCTTGGCAGATGTGATTAAGATGAAGTCCTACTAGATGGGGGCGGGCCCTGAGTCCAACGACTGGGGTCCTTAAACATGAGGGAAGGGGCGCCTGGGGGGCTCAGTCGGTTAAGTGTCTGACTTCGGCTCAGGGCATGATCTTGAGGTTCATGGGTTCGGGCCCCACGTTGTGCTCTGTGCTGACAGCTCAGAGCCTGGAGCCTGTTTCAGATTCTGTGTCTCCCTCTCTCTCTGCCCCTCCCCTGCTCGCACTCTGTCTCTCCGAAAAATAAATAAATCAACATTAAAATGTAAAAATAATAATAACAAGAGGGACACTTGGACCCAGACACACGCAGGGGAAAGGCCATGTGCAGACAGAGGCAGCCCCTGAGGCTGAAAGAGGCCAGGAAGTGCCCTCAGCTCTGGCGTCCCCGGGCGCCTGGGGACCCACATGCCCGTCCCAGATCTCGGGCCCCCTAGAATGGAGAGGAGAAATTTCTGTTTTGTTTTATGATTATTATTACTTGTTTTTTCTTAAAAACATTTTTTTTCTTAAAAAAAAAAATTTATTTGTTTTGGGAAAGAGCGCGAGCAGGGAAGGGGCAGAGAGGCGGAGAGAGAGAGGATCCCAAGCAGAACCCGGATGCGGGGCTCGAACTCACAGACCCTGAGATCACGGCCTGAGCCAAAGTCGGACGCGTAACCAAAGACGGAGCCCCCCAGGTGCCCCAAGTTTCTGTTGTCTGAAGCCACCCAGTTTGTGACCATCTTTTTTTTACAGTGGCCGCAGGAACCCGTACAGAACGGGTCAGATTTCCGCTGCCTTTAAGGATGGATAACCACCGAAGAGGGAGGTCACTGCCCGCCGGGAGGCCTGAGCTGAGTGACCGCAGGGTCATGAGCCAAACGGCCCCTGGCCAGACGGGTAGCCCCAGCACACAGCCCAGCCCGCCTCTTCTCTGAAGAGCTTGACAGTGGTTCCTCGGTAAAAGTTCCAAAGGAAAAGGAAGGCCGGCCCCAGGGATGCAGGCCAACTGTGGTCACACCACTGTCCCCTCTGGACACACGCAGACACCCAAAACCGGGGGCCCGGGGGGTCTAGGGGCAGCACTGAGGCGCATGCAGCAGGAGGGGGATGTGCCTGGGGCCTGGCTCCCCAGGTTGATTCAGGGACTGTAACCCCCGCCCCCTCACTGATTCAGCCTTAGATCACCTCCCTCTGACTCTGCTAAAAATAGCCCGGCCCCGGCTCTGCACACATTTGGATACTGGGCTCCAGGGACTCGTGATGCTGGAGGAATAGTGCGGCCGACTCTTCCCGTTGGGTGGGAAGCGAACAGAACAGAGGCCATTTGCTTTCCTGGTCACCTCCCAGCTGCCCGCACTGGCCCGGGCCTGATCGTGTCCCTGCAGACTCTTTGTTGCGGGGGGAGGGGGGGTCCCCAGGGCTGGCATGGGCCTGGGCGTTTGGCTTTGGAGTGTCAGGCTGGGGCAAAGCCGTGAGGGCTCCCTGGGCAAACACGAGACACCCCAGATGCTCAATACCCTTGCCCGAGATGCTCCCTTGTCCCTGAGAACCCCTCCCCTGTGCCCAGCCCGTTCCGGGGTCCTCAGAAGGTAGGAGTGGAGGGGTGGGGGGAGGCTGTGAATTCCTAGCCTCGTCTAAAGCCAGACTTGGGTTTCATCTCCCATCTTGTTCGGGCTCCACGTCATTCATTCATTCTATAAACATCCCCCCTGCCCACCCCACCCTGCACAAGCCTTTGCTGTGACCCAGAGCCTAGGTCTCAGGCACCAGTGATCCGCGCCCAGGGCCCGGGCCTGCTGGGGTCACTGGGCTTCCTGATTCTGATGACATTTCTTTTTTTTTTAATCCGTTCTGGAAACACCACAGCCCGCACCTCTCCCTGTTTCGCCTCTTCCACCAGGCAGACCACTGCCCCTGCCTCCCTGCCCCGGGGTGGGGGGGTGGGGGTGTCGTCCGCTTCATCCTTCCATGAGGCTGCAGTCTGCAGGGGTCTGGACCCTCCACCCTCAAGGCCACACCCCTTGTCCCCATGGGGGGATCCACATCCAGACCCCTGGTCCCAGGGCCTGCAATGCCTGTCTGTCTACACCGCCACACTCACACCCTCACCATCTCTGGCTTCATCTGGGCCTCTGGGGGGCCCCTCCTTCCTGCAAGCCCAGCTATGCCTTCACCTGGACATGCTGTTTGTGGTGTTTCTTTATTTCCTGGTGTTTTATAAAGAAAAGCTTTCCACGGGGCACCTGGCTGACTCAGTCAGTAGAACGTGCGACTCTTGATCTCAGGGTTGTGAGTTCAAGCCCCAAGTTGGGTGTAGAGATTACTTAAAAATTAAATCTTTAGGGGTACCTGGGTGGCTCAGTGAGTTACCTGTCTGAATTTGACCCAGGTCGTGATCTCCTGGTTTGTGAGTCCAAGCCCCGCATCGGGCTCTGTGCTGACAGCTCAGAGCCCGGATCCTGCTTCGGATTCTGTGTCTCCTTCTCCCCCTGCCCCTTCCTTGCTCGTGCTCTGTCTCTGTCTCTCAAAAATAAACAAAAACTTAAAAATAAAATAAAATAAAATCTTAAAAAGAAAAAAGAAAGGAAAGGAAAGCTTCCCAGTTACCTAGGATGATCTGGGATTAAGTTGACAAGCTTTCAAAGGGGGCTTACATTTAAAGAGAGGCTTCTCTCCTGGGACAAACATGGACTTGTGTGTGCATTTACACATACACTAACTTGGGCCTTGGAATCCGCCGGCCCTGGGCTCAAACCCTGTCTTTGACACTTGTCACAAGGTCACCTTGAGCAGTCAACCTCTCTGAGCTTCAGCTCATCATGTAGGTAAGTGCAGATATAAAAAAAAATGTTTTTAGTTTATTTTTTGAGAGAGAGAGAGCAGAGGAGAAGCAGAGGGAGAGGGAATCCCAAGCAGGATCCGCACTGCCAGGGCAGAGCCCGGTACGGGACTTGAACCCACAAACTGTGAGATCAAGACCTGAGCTGAAATCATGAGTTGGATGCTTAACTGAGCCACGCAGGTGCTCCTAGGTAAGTACAGATGATATGTATTAGTACTGATTCTTCTTGCTGCTGTAACGAGTAGCCACAAACTTAGTGGCATAAAACAACACTAATTTATTATTTTATTATTACGTATCATATTTCAAAGTCCGAAATGGGCTAAAATGAGGGGCCTGTGGGGCCACGCTCCTTCTGCAGACTCTGGGGGGAGAATCTATGTCACTGCCTTTCTCCACCTGCTAGGGGCCACCTGTGTCCCTTGGCTTGTGGCCCCTTCCTCTGTCTTCAGAGCCGGGGATGACCGGTCGAGCCTTTCTCACATCTTATCACTCCAATACCAGCTCTCCTGCCTCCTCCGTCCGCAAATAAAACCCCTGCGATCACCGTACCCACCAGAGAGTCCGGGACAATCTCCCTATGTAAGGTCGGCTGATTAACAATTTAAATCCTGCAGCCTTAGGAGTGCCTGGGTGGCTCAGTTGGTTAAGTGTCTGACTTTGGCTCAGGTCATGATCTCGTGGTTTGTGGGTTCAAGCCCCGCGTCAGGCTCTGTGCTGACAGCCAGCTCAGAGCCTGGAGCCTGTTTCAGATTCTGTATCTCTCTCTCTCTCTTTGACCCTCCCCTGCTCGCGCTGTCTCTGTCTCTCTCTCTCAGAAATAAATAAAACATTAAACAAAATTCAAATCCTGCAACCTTAATTCTTCCTTACCACATGCACTAGTCAGGCTTTCCAGAGAAACAGGAGTGTAGACATATGTAGACATGTACACGTACCTATAAACAGAAAGAGATTTATGGTCAGAAATTGGCTCACACGGTTACGGAGACCAACTAGTATGAAAATCTGAAGAGTGGGCTCTCAGGCTGGAGATCTGGAGAAGAGCTGACATTGAAGGTCAAGTTTGAAGACCATCTGCCGGCAGAATGTCCTCTGTCTCAGGGGAGATTAGTCCTTTGCTCGACTCAGACCTTCAACTGATTGGACGAGACCCACCCACACTCTGGAAAGCCATCTGCTTTATTCAAAGTCTACCTATTTAAATGTTAATCTCACCCAAAAACAGCCTCATAGAGACATCTAGAGTCATGTTTGACCACCTGGGGCCCAGCAAAGTTGACACACAAAATTAACC
Source organism: Proteles cristata cristata (assembly GCA_017311185.1). NCBI lineage: Eukaryota > Metazoa > Chordata > Mammalia > Carnivora > Hyaenidae > Proteles > Proteles cristata. Next base: position 915,760 of record JAESUZ010003315.1, on the reverse strand, counting down.
GTCACATAATCTAATATATTCACAAATTCTGGGGATTAGGACATGGACATCTTTGGGGGACCATTCTTCTGGTGACCACAACTACTTCTGTATTGTTAGGGTTCTCTGGAGAAACAGAACCAATAAAATGGAATATATAAATAAAATTTATTATTAGGAAGTGGCTTACGTGATTAAGGAGACTGCCAGGTTGGGCCAAGGGTATAGTGCTTATCTGAGTCCAAAGTCCTAAGAACCAGGTGAGTAAGTTTCAGTCCCAAAGCCAGCAGACTTGAGACCCAAGAGGCAATGTTTCAGTTCAAGTCTGAAGGCAGCAAAAGACCAATGCCCTAGCTCAAGGCAATCAGAAGGAGGAGAGCCCTCCCCCCCAACCCTTACTTATAATAAGGTCAGCCTTTTTGTTCTTTTCAGATCCTCAGCTGATTGGACATGGCCCACCTGCACTGGGCAGTTTTGGGGTGTGTGTGTTTGCTTTCCTCAGTTTACCAATTGAAATGCCAACATCATCCAAAAACACCTTTGTAGGAATACTCGGAATAATGTTTGACCAAAAACCTGGCTCCCTGTGGCCGCATCAAGTTGACATGTAAAATTAACCACCGGGGCGCCTGGGTGGCTCAGTCGGTTAAGCGTCCAACTTCGGCTCAGGTCATGATCTCACGGTTCATGGGTTCGGGCCCCACATCGGGCTCTGTGCTGACAGCGCAGAGCCTGGAGCCTGCTTCAGATTCTGTGTCTCCTTCTTTCTCTGCCCCTCCCCTGCGCATACTCTGTTGTCTCTTTAAAAAAAAAAAAAAAAAACGCAGAGAAGCATTTGAATCCTATCATACCTTGGGCAGGGAAGCTTTGAATCCTATCACATACCAGGGTCCTGGGGCTAGCTCCCACTGGCCTGTAGAGGTGCTTGTTAAATTTTCTGGAATTTTACAAGCCAGTTGCTAAATTGTTGGTATTTCAAAACTGGCCATGGTGGGAATATTTATACCGTGCAAACTGGCATGTGCTACAAATCAGAGCTTTTATGCCCTATTTGCATTTTGTTTTCCAGACGGTGGGTCTATTCCCCATGTAAGGCGCCCCAGCTGCTGTTCAGTACGTGGTAATTCTCTTCTCTCTCCCCCTTTGGCCGAAGCTGGACGCCATCACTCCACAATGAAGCACATCTCTGCAGGCGAAGCCTCACCCTGCTGGGGAGCCCTCCCTACCCTCTCTGCCTTCTTTCCTGCTGCGGTCTGGGGGTCCTGGCAGGGGCGCCCGGACTGCTCTCTCTCCCATCCCAGGTCCAGGTGAGCCTGGTCGGGGCTGACACAGGCCACTCCTCAGAGCCTTGCTCATCCGAGGGTTCCACAGCCAACATGCCGCCGTGGGCCGAGCAGGGCCCTCCTTCCCCTAGCCAGGCTCAAGAAAATAATTAATAATAATTAATGAATAAACTGTGTTTGAGAGCCATTTACCACAAAAAGCCTCAGGGTACATTGCACTCGATCATAATTAAAAGTGGCATCTTTTAAACATTGATTTGAAACACACACAAAAAAGTTGGCTGTATTGCCCGGTGAGGGCACCCCCACACCTCCCTCTGATCCCGACTTTGCGGATGGGCCTGGAAAGGTGGGGGCCGGGGTCCTCATCATGGGGATAAGGGTGCAAGCAAGGGAAGTCTGGGAAGGGTCCAGGGGAGCGAGGAGGCCCCGGCGATCGGAGTTGGTCTTCAGGTCTGGGAGGGCTGGTGCGCTGGGGCCACCGGCGGGGATGGAAGGAAACAGATGCCCTAGAAACAGGTCCCCACCCTCCACAAAGGGCTGAGACAACGCCCCAGGGGCCAAGCTCAGGCCACTTGGCCCCCGTGTGCCAGTTGATAACAAAGGGAGGCTTCCTTTCTCAGCGCCCTGTGCTCCTTCCCTAGCCCGTGACCGGTGACTCATTCATTCACGCAGCAAGCGTTGATGGAGAAGTTCCTACATGTCAAGCACTGTTCTGGGACTACAGCTGGACACAAACGGGGACCCCTCTGTCATGGAATTTATATCATGTCTGGTAGAACACAGACCACAAAATAATACCTGACACCTGCTCTAGAGAAAATCTCTGGCAAGGAAGAGAGGGAGAACGGACAATGGGAAGGTGGGCAGAGGTTTATAAGAAGACCTCTCACTGCAATGACATTTGGGCAGGAAGCTCGAGGAGGTGAGCCAAAAGGAAGAGCATCCCCAGGTGGAAGGATCAGCCCGTGCAAAGTCCCTGTGGTGGTTGGAAGGTGGGGGAAAGAGACTAGCATGGGTGCCGCAGAGCCAGAGAGAGGGAGAGTAGTGATCAGAGTCCATTCTCTCTGCAGAGAATCCTAAACTCCAGCCCTGTCTGTGCTGGCCCTGAACTAGACCCCTGAGGGACAGTGGTTGATCCCCAAATGGAGAGGTATTTAAATGGCAGTGAGAAATACTTTAATGGATCCTGACCTGCCAGAGCTTCGGATGATGGGCCAGGTTGAGGACCGCACCCTAAGAGCCTGGGCAAATGGAGCACCCATCCCTCTACATCTCCCATCTCTCCAGAGGCCCCCAAGTTCGGTCTGGGAGGCAGCTTCCCCCAGGGACTGCCTCCCACTCAGCTTTCCATCTCCAACCCAGTCCTTTGCCTGCTTTCTGGTTACATCAGCCTTATTCTTTTCCTATTGAGAACCGCCCCCTGGGGAAAACCCACCACCTGAGGCCATGAGTCACTTTTTTTTTAAAAATAGGATTGGTGCCTTTATTTTTTTTTTAATGTTTTTATTTATTTCTAGGAGAGAGAGAGAGAGACAGCATGAGCAGGGGAGGGTCCAAGAGAGAGGGAGTCATAGACTGAAACAGGCTCCAGGCTCTGAGCCGGCAGTCAGCACAGAGCCCGACGCGGGGCCCGAACCCACGAACCGCGAGATCATGACCTAAGCGAAAGTCGGACGCTCAACCGACTGAGCCACCCAGGCGCCCCCATGAGTCATTCTTGATAATGATTTCATTCTTCCCCTTCTCTTGGGGGAAAGGATGGAATTAACAGGACATCAGTGCCAGGGCCCCTCCCAGAGATCAGCCAGGAGAACACAGACCGTCAGTGGCTGCCCTGCTCTCTTGTTTGCTGTGTTTCTCCAAAGTCAGGAGATGCTTATCCCTCTGAGGCCCAAATAAAGCTCATGAAAGCTGTGTTAGGTGACAGAGGATCCCTGATTTCTGCCAGGAGTGGGAGAAATAGGAAGAAGGATTAGAAGGGTGTCCACAGCTGTTAGAGTGGTCACTTGGCTGTCCCCAAAGGGTGTTGTGCTGAGGGCTGCAGACCCAGCCTCTCCACTTCCCCCTCATCAGTAAGCACACTTCTGGGCCCCGAACATTGCCATCTTTTTAAGAATCCTACTTCTGGGAGAAGGCTGCAAGCAGGGCAGGTAACACCTCATTGGGAGGTCATGTGGCATTGGACAGCAAATAAAGGAAACGCAAAATCTCTTTGGCCAGGTTCTTAGCTTCTTGGTGTCCTGCAATTTCAATTACCTTTTGATAAAAGAAACAAAGTTTGGAAAAAAAAAGAAAAAGAAAAAGAAAAAGAAAAAAAAAAAGAAACAAAGTTTGCTCTAGCCCAGGAAGTAGCAAGGGTCATATCTAATTTTGGAGGCTTCCAAACAGCTGGCTTGGCCTTGCTTCTAGACATCCTACCACCCTTCCATCCATCCACCCTTCCATCCATCCATCGATCCATCCATCCATCCATCCACCCATCTTCCATCCATCCATCCATCCATCCATCCATCCATCCATCCACCCATCCATCCACACTTCATCCATCTATCCATCCATCCACCCATCCACCCATCCACCCATCCACCCATCCATCCATCCATCCACCCATCCACCCATCCATTCATCCACCCATCCATTCATCCATCCACCCATCCACCCATCCACCCACCCATCCATCCACTCTTCCATCCATCCATCGATCCACCCATCCATCCATCCATCCATCCATCCATCCATCCATCCACCCATCCATCCATCCACCCATCCATCCATCCACCCACCCATCCACCCTTCCATCCACCCATCCATCCACCCCTTCCATCCACCCATATCCAACCACCCTTCCATCCCCATCCACCCACCCATCCACCCTCTTCGATCCACCCATCCACCCATCCACCCATCCATCCACCCATCCATCCATCCATCCACCCATCCACCCATCCATCCACACTTCCATCCACCCATCCATCCACCCATCCACCCATCCACCCATCCACCCATCCACCCACCCATCCATCCACCCTTCCATCCATCCATCGATCCATCGATCCATCCATCCATCCAACCCCCATCCATTATTCATCCATCCATCCATCCATCCATCCATCCATCCACCCATCCATCCACCCATCCATCCATCCACCCATCCATCCACCCACCCATCCATCCACCCATCCACCCATCCATCCACCCATCCACCCACCCATCCACCCACCCATCCACCCTTCCATGCACCCATCCATCCACCCTTCCATCCACCCATCCACCCATCCATCCATCTATCCATCCATCCATCCATCCACCCACCCATCCACCCTTCCATCCACCCATCCATCCACCCATCCATCCATCCATCCATCCACCCTTCCATCCACCCATCCACCCATCCATCCACTCATCCATCCATCCATCCACCCTTCCATCCATCCATCCATCCATCCATCCATCCATCCATCCATCCACCCATCCATCCACCCATCCACCCACCCATCCATCCACCCATCCACCCACCCATCCACCCATCCATCCACCCTTCCATCCACCCATCCACCCATCCATCCACCCTTCCATCCATCCATCCATCCACCCTTCCATCCACCCATCTATCCATCCATCCATCCATCCATCCATCCATCCATCCATCCATCCATCCACACAGCCACCCACCTATCCACCCACCTATCCATCCATCAACCCACCCACCCATCCATCCACCCACCTATCCATCCATCCATTCATTCATCCATCCATCCATTAATCCATCCATCCACCCATCCACCCACCTATCCATCGATCAACCCTTCCATCCACCCACCCACCCATCCACCCACCCACCCATCCACCCTCCACCCTCCATCCACCCATCCATCCACCCATCCATCCATCCATCCACCCTTCCATCCATCCATTCACCCGTCCACCCACCCGTCCATCACCCTTCCATCCACCCATCCATCCACCCCTTCCATCCATCCATCCACCCATCATCATCCATCCATCCATCCACCCATCCATCCACCCCATTCATCATCCCCCATCTCACCCATCCATCCTCCATCCATCCCCATCCATCCATCATCCATCCTCCTCCAGCTCCATCCATCCACCCATCCACCCTTTCCATCCATCCATCCACCCATCCATCCATCCATCCATCCATCCATCCATCCATCCCTTCCATCCATCCATCCTTCTAGTCAGCCTGCCAGCCTTCCCCCCTACCTTCCTTCCTTGTTTCCTTCCTTTCTTCCATCCGTAGTTACTTCCTTCCTTCCTTCTATACATCCTTCCATTAATTAAAAACCAATGACTGAGTGTACAACCAGAGCCAAGCACTGTGTGTTAAGCCCTCAAGACGTAGCTTTGTCCCCTCTGTCTCTGCAGAGGGAGGGCTCGCTTGAAGTTTAATGCTCCAGCAGAATTACAATTATGAAAAGCACATACTGCAATTCAGGTTCAGGCTGAAAGTATTAATTTCCTGGTTTTAATTATTCAATAGAAATTAATGAAAATGCGAGAGGGATCTCAAAGGAGCCTCTAGCCAGCGGGGGTGGCCATAGGCGGAGGAAAGTTACATAAAGTGGAGCCTGGGGAAGCAGGGTGAACTCAAAGGCCAAGGGTCCCAGCACCTACCCCCAGCCCAGCCAGGCTATGAGCTGCCCAAGGGCGCTGGTCCTCCTGCATGGACCCAAGACTTGGAGTTTGGTCTTTCATCTGGGGAGTGGGGACGGGGCATGCACTGTGCTCTACCTGTGCCTGGCACTATGCCAGACGAAGAGGACCCAGTCCTGCCCTGAGGGAGCTCATGGACCATGACAGGACAGATGAGTGGCTTTCCCATCCCACCATAAGAGTTGCAGCCCCGGGGTGGGGGTTGGGGGGGAACAGGAGCACAGGGCAGGGTGGCTCAGCTGGTCAGGGGCAGTGCTGGGAGGGGGAAAGGAAAGTCTTCCCCCAGGGGGTGACTCCTGGCAGGATTCCAGGATCTCTCCCTCCGGAGAACTCAGAAAACCCGGCCTTTGAACAAAGGCACCAGTCTTAGGTCCTGATGCCTGTCTGGGGCAGGATGACTCACTCGTGCATCATGTGTGATCTGTTTTCCCTGGAAAAGAATCAGAATCCAGAGTCCACACCAAAGGGCAAGGGGGGTATTTTTTGAGTCCAGAAGACTGAATTATTGAGGGGTGGGCAGCTCTGGGGCTTGGGGGATGGGGAGAGGAGCTGCTCGGGAAGGATGTGAGGATGGATCCCCAGGGCTCTGGCCTTGGGAGCCCTGGCAAAGGAGCTCCCAAAGCCAAGCTTAGCTCCGGGCATACAGCTGCCAGCCTTTGAATGGACCACGAGACCTTTGGATGATGAGAGTGTCCATGGGGACCACATGGGGATAAAGATGGGGGCTTCCCCATTCTGTGTGACCTCTGAGAAGGTGGAGGGCACAAAGAGTGACCAACTCTAAATGTCTTGCCACTCTCAGAAGCAGGGTTTGGAGTAAGCTTTAATTTGACTTAGCAAAATGTTATCTTTATCAAGAGAACGAGAAGACAAATCATAGATTAGGAGAAAATATTTGCAAACGGCACATCTGATAAAGGACTGTGATCCACAGGGCACCTGAGTGGCTCTGTCGGTGGAGCGTCCGACTTCGGCTCAGGTCATGATCTCGTGGTTCATGAGTTTGAGCCCCGCATCAGGCTCTGTGCTGACAGCTCAGAGCCTGGAGCCTGCTTTGGATTCTCGGTCTCCCTCTCTCTGCCCCTCCCCTGCTCACACTCTCTTTCTCTCTCAAAAATAAATAAACATTTAAAAATTTTAAAAATGTATATAAATTAAAATTTTCCTTATTTTAATTTATATAATACATAAATATATAAATTTAATTATATAATTTATAATTTAATTTAATTAAAAATTTAAATTAAAAAACTTTTTAAAAATACTTTGTGATATGAAATATACAAAGAACTCTTAAAACTCAACAACAAGAATAGGAACAGCCCCACCAAGTGGCTCCCACAGACCTTCCTCATTGTCCTTTGCTGTCTGCTGTGATTGGAAGTAGCAGTTCGCCGCTCACAAGCCATTGCATTTCAAGATTTCCTTTTAAAGTTTTGGTGTTTGTTTTAACCAGAGTTTTTGGTTGCAAACAACAGATGCTGCCCTGCAACTACCACTACTGCCGTCCATCACTTCCTGCTTCCTCCAGAGAAGGAGATCCCTCCTCTGATTGGTGGAGCCGCAGGGGCGTCTCTTCTCTGACTGGCAAAACTGCATCAGGTGTGTGAGTTGCAGCTGCAAGGGTGTCTGGGAAATCGACCAGGGCATTGCTCACATGTGCCAAGCTAGGATGCTCCCCAGACTAAGGAAGGGCTCAGATGCTGGGCAGTCAGAAACAACGACAAATGTGTGCAACACTTAACATAGAAACTTTGGAAAATCTAGACGGTTCAGACAAGCAAGTAAAAAAACACACACCTACATTCTCCCTACTGTTAATTTTAGCATATTTTCTCCCATGTAGTCTGTGCAGATATGGATATGTTTACATGGCTGATAACACCTCATCTCTGTGGTTTTGTTTCTCGTCCTTTTTCCTGAAAGGCAGCACCGTATGCCGCCCCAAAATAGGCCACTTTGGCACAAGGATTATTTTGAGCTGATGGCGACTGAGAAGAAGCAGACACAAGAAACACTCTCTGCTCTCTCTCTACTTGCCTAAAAGCAGGATGAGCATTTGTAAAGGTGTCGCCCCCTCCCCTCTACCGGAAAGGAAGAGACACAAGACCCTTCCCAGCCCAGAGAGGTGCCAGAGGAGTCTAGCCAACAAACCTTGGGAAAGGCAGCCATACGTCTTCCATCTGTTTCCCTATATATTTGCTTTCCTACAATTAACTGCCCTTAAAAGCCAGAGGTCCAACCCCTTTGAGTTACTCCTCGCTGGGCGCTCCCGTGTGTTAATAAACTCTGGTTTAGTCTCCTCTTGTGAATCTGCCTAACAAACAGACCCCAGCTGGAGACCCTAGGAGGCTTTTCCTCCCTGCATTCCTTAACAACCTATCACAAGCATTTTACTTTGTCCTTAAAGTCTTGGTTGATGTTATTTTCAATAGCGGCATCATGTTCCATCCTTCAGGGAAGTAGATGATGACCAAATTCCACATACAGAGCACAGGCTGAAGCCCCAGTGAGCGTTCCAAGCCCTGCCTTGTGGCAGGAGGGGAGGGTCTAAAGCTAGCACTTCAATGCCCCATTCTCCAGCTCTGGGGTATGGGAGGTGACCTCCAAGAGCTTGTCCCTGCTGGAGACAGAGGCCATGCACAAGGCCATGAGTGATGCAGATGGGTCAAGGGTGCTGAAGCAGAGACCTGAGCCCAGAAGAAGGAGAGAAGCCTATGGGCCACGCTGGGCAGGACAGGTGGGATTTTAGCCATGCCTGAATGCTAGGGGCCACCAGGTTCACTGCATGCCGAGGCTGAGGGACATGGGGGGAGGAACCTGGGCTCTGAACAAGGGCAGACCTGAACTTGAACCCTACCTTCTGTGAGCCTCCATGTCCCAGTTGGAAATGTAAGTATTTCCACGGCACCCATGTCCTGGGGTTGTTTAGAGGACACTAGTGTCTTCCTGGTAACCCAGTATCTACCGAAACTGTTTCTATGGCAACAGCATCCCTATTTTCCTTGGGAAGGCCCGTCTCCCTTGCTGGGCCTTCTTTGGAGCATGTGACCCAAAGCAAATCAAAAGCTCCTGTCTCTCCCCTCCCGGGACCTCATCTCCAAGAGTGACATGGGACAGAAAGAAGTTCCAACTCAGGGGTAGGGCTGGAGACACTCTGGTCCCCTGCCTTCTCCCCCGCCTGCTTCTCCAGCCTGCCCGCAGGCTCTGAGCTATCAATGCGGTAAGCTCCTGATTCCTCTGAAACCAATCAGAATTGGTTATTTTGTGTAACCAACGAGTATCAACTGATAGTAATTACCAGTGACTGGGGCTTCCCATCAGGCACTGTGGTTATTGAAAGACTGAATGTACAGACGGACAATGACCAGACTGCGTGCAAAAACAAAGCCCTGACCCACAATTGCAGCCCCTGGCCCAGGAAACCCACCATCTTGGCAGTAGCCGGCCCACCTGCCCAACTTCAAGTCAGCCTTGGAGGAAATTCGACTGCTCTAGCAAACGAATCGGCAGCCAAACACCCCTGTTACCAATCTGCCCCAAACAGCCAGGACTTGATTATTGACCATCAACTTCCCTAATTTTGTGCCCTCTTGCAACCTCTCACCAACCACAGAGAGCCCAGGATGCAGCTCTAACCCATCTCCCAGGATCCCCTGCGCCTGGTTAGGCAGCCTCCGTCAGGTGCACTCAAGACCTTCCTGTTTCACCTGGGTTTATGCCAAAATGCAAGTGATAGGGCCTCAGCAAACCGAAGCCATAGTATTTGCCTGCTCGCGTGCATTTTGTCTTTATTTATTTCCACATTATTTTCTACAAAAGCATATATAGCACTTACTATAGATACCGGTCCCTCTGTAGATGAACTCATTTATGCAGAGAAAGACCTTGGTGATGAGCAACAGAAGCAAACAACCCAAAGCCCCAGCCCTCTCTGTCCTGCCCAACACAGCTTTGGGGTTATCTCTGCTTTTTGTTATCCTTGAGCTATTTGACAACTCTGTAACTTGTAGAAAACTGATACGGATGTAAATAACCCTTGTCTATAATAATGCACATGTGCTGGGTTTGGCAGACCAATGGATGATTGCCCTGGGGCCAGTTTGTACGTTCATTTCAGTATTCCTGACTGTCTGTGTGCCTATGTTCTTTTTTTTTATTATTGATTTAAATTCAAGTTAGTTAACATAGTGTAGTATCGGTTTCAGGAGTAGAACCCAGGGATTCATCACTTACATACGACACCCAGTGCTCATCCCAGCAAATGTCCTCTCAATGCCCATCTCCCCTCTAGCCCATCCCCCCACCCTCCTACCCTCCAGCAACCCTCAGTTTGTTCTCTGTATTTAAGATGTTCTTTTTAAAAAATGTGTATTTGTTTTGAGAGGCGGGGAGGGCCAGAGAAAGAAGGAGAGAGAATCCCAAGCGGGCTCTGGGCTCCATGCTGTCAGCACAGAAGCCCTATGCGGGGTGGGGGGTGGGGTGATGGTTTCCATCCTACCAACCCGTGAGATCATGACCTGAGCCAAAATCAAGAGTCAGAAGCTTAACTGACTGAGCTGCTCAGGCGCCCCTATACCTATGTGTTAAATTTGCCTTAGAAACAGTATGAAGTTTGGTTCCCTCATGGATTAAGGAGTTCAAGAAAATCTTGACACACGCTCACTTTATATTTGATGGAGCTGTGATTTTGCCTCCATAAAAATTGTCCTTTAGTTATGTGTCAGTTTGGAGGTGCACACTGCTAGAACCGCTCATGTTATAGGGGAAGAAACTGAGGCTCAGAGAGGTTAAGTCATTTGCAGAAGGACACACAGGAGGGCCTAGGATTTGGACGTAGGAATCTGGCTCTGGAATCTATGTGCCTCTAAGAATACTTGAGCTCTATTATTGATGAGGGAGCCCCACAAAATAGCTACAGTATCTACAGATGAGAACAGGGGGGCACAGAGTGGGTAAGTAACTTATCCCAGCACGTGTGGCTGCTAAGTAGCTGATTCTACAACAGGAGAGCAGTCCCCAGTAGTGCCCGTGTGTGAGGACACTGGTCAAATATTAGTACAGGTCATGGTTAACATTTATGGACTGCTTTCTACGTATCAGATCCTGAGCCGAGAGCTATACCCAGATCAGGTCATTTAGCCCTGCCAACGGCCCTACAAGGCAGATAATTAAACTTTTTATTTTACTTATTTTATTTTATCTTATTATTTTATTTTAAGTAATCTCTATACCCCACGTGGGACTCAAACCCACGACGCCAAGATCAAGAGTCGCAAAGGCAGAGAATTTTATTCTCCCATTTTATAGATAAGAAGACTTCGAGGCACCCAGGGAGTAAATTGGTTCTCTCTTCATCTCTGGGTTTATTTGAGGCTGAGCTTTGCAAGCTGAGGTGCCTCCCCCAGGGTGCCATCGGGTGTGTGGGCTCCTGGGCTCCCCAATACCCCCGCTCCCCAGCCCCGGCCTCCCCACCTCCACCACAGAGGAGACTTCGGAGAGGCTGGGGACCCGGCCCAGACTGACCTCCACCACCGATCTCTCCAGCTGGGCTGGGCTTTGGGGCCCCTGGCCTTGAAAATCTAATTATCGCAGGGTGGGGGGTGGGAGCCCAGTCTCCTGGGCCTCAGAGAGGGGAGGTAGCGGGTCAGGGATGGGAGGTGCCGCCGGCTTCACCTGCTTGCTAGGGACTCCAGCTAATGGGAATGAGCCGCGTAACTGCTCCGCTGCCCCGGGCTCCTGGGTCCCCCGCTGTGTGATGAGGTATTAACGAGGGAAAAACACCAGCGGCGGTCGCTTCGTTTGCAAGGGAAATGACTTGACGGGAGCCCTTCATTTGCAATCTCTGGGCTCGGAGGCTTTGATTAGCTGCTGGGGAAAAGGTCCCTCCTGTTTTATGCATGAGGGGCTGTGTGCAGGGCGCCGGGGGACCGCACCCGCCCCGGGCCCACTCCCACCCTTCTCTCCTCTCCCTCCCAGGTCGGGAAGGAGAAGGGGGTTTGGGCGGGGCTGCCCACAGGAGCCCCCGCCTTGGTGGTGGGAATGGAAACTTCACTAAGCGAGGATTCCCCCCTGCCTGTCTGCAAACTGGAAGGCAGAAGACCTCCAGCCTGGGACTTGGGGGGAATTTAATGAACTCAGCATGTAGAAGCCGGGCTGGAGCCAGCCACCCTCCCGGTGACTTGCAGGAAGCCCCTCCCTCCGTCCCACCTGCTCCTCTCTCCCATCTGCTCCTCCGTCCAGCCCCTCCCCTCCCCACAGCCCCTCCCTGTGCCACCTCTGACCCAGACCCTCCCACTTTGGGCCCTGGGGACACACTTCTGCTGGGAAAGCCAGGCAGTGGGAGACTAAGCTTTTCAAAAGCATCCTTTCTGCACTGCCTGGGTGGCTTGGTGGGCTGAGCACCTGCCTCTTGATTTTTGGCTAAGGTGGTTGATGAGTTCCAGCCCCACGCGGGGCTGTCTGCTGGCCTGCTTCCATCCTCTGTCTCCTCTCTCTCTCTCAAAAATAAATAAATATTAATGAAATAATAATAACAGGGCACCTGGGTGGCTCAGTCGGCTAAGCCTCCGATCTCTGCTCAGGTCATGATCTCCCAGTTGGTGAGTTCCAGCCCCGTGTTGGGCTCGGTACTGACGGCTCAGAGCCTGGAGCTGCTTCCCATTCTGTGTGCGAGTGTCTCTCTCTGCCCCTCCCCTGCTTTCACTGTGTCTCTAGCTCAAAGATAAATAAACATTAAAAATTTTTAAATAATAATAATACATTTTTAAAAGTGTTCTCTCTGACCCCTGTAGAAACAAGGCTCCTTTAAAAGTTGGACACTACTTCCTGGTCCTTTTCTTTCATATCACACTCCTTACCCGCCTCCCTGGGTTTTGTCCAGCTTCTGTAACCCTGCATTTGCTGGCTCGCTGCCCTGCAAATGTGATTAAAGGCTGCATGAAGCCCTGCTCGGTGCCTCGAGGGCCGGAGGCCGCACTCCCGGGGGTGTGGGGTGGGGGGTGTGGGGGGTGTGTGAGCAGAGCCAGGCAGGTGAGGGAGGAGGACTGAGCCAGAATCCTGACCATCAACAATGTGGCTGTGTCTCCCACAATAGCTATGGGAGCTGGCGCTCAGGATTCACCCTCCAAAATTGCTGAGGGTCGCAACCGTGGCCTTGGGAGCGCCCATGCTGGGGGTCCCATGAGCTCAGTCTCTGGGGGCTTGGCTGTCCCTCAGGGCCGCGCCAGGCTGTGGCGGAGCTGGGAGTCCTGTCATCGTGTGGGGGACACGCTGCCGTGTGCACCGTTCAGACCCTGCTTTAAAGTCCGACTCTGCCACTTACCAGCTGGTGGTCTTGGACAAGTTCCTTGGCCCTTGAGCCTCAGTTTCCGCATCAGAAGATTGGGGATGATCGTCCCTACCTGAAACTGTTATTGAAAATGTAGAGATGATGTCGTGAATGCAGGCCTTCAACAGACAGCAGCTTCGACTGACACTCACCAGATGGTGTTTCCTATGGACCAGGGCAGGGTGGGGGGGAGGGGATGGTGGGGAACAGCTCTGCCAGGCACCCCTCCCCCCCGCCCGCCCCTCCCCCCACGGGAGATCTCTTCTCCTTCCTCCTTTAGCCCCAAGTGAGGCCCTAATTGCGGCGAATTAATAACCTGGAAGAGAGGAAGGAGCCAGGTGCAGCCCCGCAGCTGTCTCAGATCGGTCACATGGATCCCTGAGGGCCCCTCGCAAGGGCATTGAGACCCCTGCAGGGAGCCTGGTCTTCACAATTTTCCTGGAACACAAACGTGGGTGGGGATTGAGGACGCACGGTCTGGGTGTTCAGAACATCTCCCCTGCCGCCTGCTATGGACTTGGCTGGTTTCTGAAGGCTGGGCCGAGTCGCCCAGCGGGTGATGGTCCCGCAGGGCCCTGGGGAGGCTGCAGCGCCCTCAGCATCTGGATCTTGGAGTCAAAAGGGCAGGAAGCTGGAATTCTGATCCACCTTTCCCTAGCCACACGAATTAGAGGAAGTTACTTAATTTTTTAGTTTTAGTTTTTTACCTTTTTATTTTATTTTAGAAAAAGAGAGAGAGTGTGTGTGAGTGGGGGAGAGGGGTGGGGGGAGAATTTTTTAAAACATTTTTTTAGTTTATTTTTTATTTATTTTGAGAGAGAGACAGAGAGCAAGTGGGGGAGGGGCAGAGAGAGAGGGAGACAGGCTCCCAAGCAGGCTCTGCTCTGTCAGCACAGAGTCCCCTGCGGGGCTTGAACTCACAAAGTGTGAGATCATGACCTGAGCTGAAGTCAAGAGTTGGATGCTTAACCAACTGAGCCTCCCAGGTTCCCTGAGAGAGGGAAACAGAGAGAGAGAGAGAGAGAGAGAGAGAGAGAATTTAAGCAGGCTCCCATGCTGAGCATGGAGCCCCATGGGGGGCTCAGTCCCATGACCCTAGGATCATGACCTGAGCTGAAATGAAGAGTCAGTCAATTGCCTGAGCCACCCAGGCACCCTCTATGTCTCAGTTTTAAACTGCAGGGTGGGGATAAGAGAAATAACAAACAACAAATAAAGAGAAAGCATATGAATAACTGAGGCTAGTGTGTTACAGGCATCAATAAACGTCCAATTTCATTTGTGTCGTGAGAGCCTCTACTTCCTGCCAAGGCTCACTTCAATCACGGGGCAAGGCTTCCGTTTTGAGGACTGTGCACGTGAGCATCTTTCAAATCCTCATTGAAACGTGAATGTAGGAGCATGAAAGGAATACACCCACAGCAGCAAAGAGCCTTGGGCGCTGGGGCAGAGACCGTGCAGCTGGGCTATCCAGGTGGAAGGCACTGCGGCCCAAACTATGTGGTGATGGGGCTGCCGAGTGAAGGGGGAGGAGCCGGCCACAGACGGCCTCTGGGCTCAGGTTGACACACACTGTAAAGCACCAGAGGAAAAGACTGCTGAGGACAGGGAAGTCACAGAAGGTCTGTTTAAGAGACACCAAACTCGGGGCACCCAGGGTGGCTCCGTCGATTGACTCTTGATTACGGGTCAGGTCGTGACCCTAGGGTTCTGGGATTGAACCCTAAGTTGGGCTCCATGCTGAGCATGGAACCTGCTTGAGATTCTCTCTCCCTCTGTCCCTCCCCTGCATGCTCTCTCTCTATGAAAAAAAAAGACACCTTACTAATGTAGCTGACCCTCCCACTACCCATACCTTTCACCCAACCCAAACCTAGAAGCCTCCTTGATAAAAAAAAAAAAGAAAAGTTGAAACAATTGTTGGGGAAACTAAGGCCACGGAGCTGGGAGGCCACCAGTGGAATGGTGGCCCCCAGGAGGATATAGTAAAGCCCTCCAGTCCAGTACAGTATGTGTGTGGGGGGAAGATTTAATAAATAAAGCCTGCCCTTACCCTGGCCTCAACAGAATTCTCTGGAGGGGAGAAGGAGGCATAGTGACCCAGTAGCAGAGGAAACACCAACTTGCCACCTAGGCCTTTCCTGTAATGGACAATGAGCCACAAAGAGTCACCAGGCATTTGAGGAGGGCCATTCACACAAAGGGAGACTAGGAAAACAACAAAGACATTGGCCAGAGGAAGCAGAGATGATTCATGAAGCGCAGATAGAATTCAAAACCTCTGGTGAGTACATTCAGAGAGATTAGAGAAGATAAAGTATTTATAAAACAAGGACTCAATCGGGTTAGGGAGAAAAAGTCAGAGAACAACTAAAGAGCTCTTGAGATTAAAAAAAAGTACTTGCTAAAATTAAAGGTCCAATAGAAGCACTAGCAAATAAATTATCTCAGTAGCGCCTAGGTGGCTCAGTCAGTTAAATGTCTGACTTCGGCTCAGGTCGTGATCTCATAGTTTGTGGGTTCGAGCCCCACGTCGGGCTCTGTGATGACAGCCAGCTCACAGCCTGGAGCCTGTTTCAGATTCTGTGTCTCCCTCTCTCTCTGACCCTCCCCTGCACACGCTGTCTCTCTCTCTCTCTCAGAAATAAATAAAACATTTAAAAAATTTAAATTATCTCAACATGTAGAGCTAGAGGAAACAGGTGGGGAACTTAGGAGCAAAGAGAAACAGGCTCAGTAAAGAAAGGAGGGTCATACTAGCACCATACTACCCACCAGTGAAACTGGATGCTTTAAATAAATAGAATGTTCCTTCCAAGTTACAAGGGAAAATTATTCCCAAGCTAGAATACTATACCTAGCTAAACTATCTGTCAATAAACCTTAGAGCAGAATAAAGACATTTCAGAAATAGAAGGACACAGTTTATCTTCAACAAGTTTCTAGAGGATATAATTCAGAGAAGCCAGGAAATAAATAAAGAGGAACATATAAGATCCAGAAAACTGGATCCAACCTAGAAGAGGAATCAAAGCAAGTTTCAAGATTAGAGTGACAATTCTGGGTTGCTTTCTCATTTTCAGTTTATGTCTTTTAAGCCTGGAAACAAGGATGGTTGGCACCTTAGGCCCAGAGACAACCAGTCAAGATTTATGCTCAAGGAATAAAGATTCTGAGATGGATGTTTCCTGGAAAGAGGGGCGTTCTGTTCTGTAGAACTTATAGTATGATAGAACCATGATTAAAGTCAAACTATGGATACAGCAGACAACACTTGGTTGTAGTTCAGAGTTTATAGGTGTTAAGAACTTTGCAAAATTTAAAACGTGGTTATCAAAAGGAGTGGGGAAGATTATGGGGAGAAGGAGGGTGGGTGTGCATGTATCCTTGTGACAAAGGAGGACCGAGAGATACTGTTGACTATACGGCAACACGAAATAGGTCCACATGTCAGGGTTGGAAGGTTCTCAACAGAACAATGATAACAATGATAATGATAGTAATAATCCAAGAGCAACAACTGCTTTCAAGCTTGGAGAGGCAGAGACAGGGGAGAAGGACATGAGTTAGATCCCTCATGTTCATCGCAGGAAGGCAATGAAGTCTTCAAAGCAATCAGGAAATACACTTCGAGAGACCATCTGTGAAGCACATGTCTGATAAAGAACTTGTATCTAAGATATACATAAAGAACTCTCATAACTCACAATAATAAGAAAACAATTCATTGGGCAATAAAAAAATGGCAACAAGAGTTTTGAACAGACCCTTCACCGAGGAGATGCAGATGATGTCGAAAACTCAACATCGTAAGTCATCACAGACCTTCAGATCCAAACTGCGATGAGATACCCTTAGACACCTATTAGAACGGCCGAAGTGAACAGTGATAACCAAGCCAGTCTCGGGCGAGGACACAGAGCAACAGAACTCTCGTGCTGGCAAGAGTGCGAAGAAGGCACCCCTGCCCTGGAAACCATTGGGCCATTTCTTATGGAGCAAAGCACATTGGTGTAAACCCACCCTAGGCATCCCACTCCTAGGCATCTATTCAAGAAAAAGGAAACCCTGTGTTCACACAGATACTCGTGTGAGAATATTTATAAACAGCTTTTGTTCATAATCACCAGAAACTAGAAACAAGTCCAAAGCCCATCACGTGGAGAATAGAGCAGCAAACGGTGGGATATGCACATAATGGAATACTACTGAGCATAAAAAAGAAAGAACGGCTGTTCACGTCATAATGTGGATGAGCCTCAAAAGCACGATGCTCTAAATATTTTATTTTTTAAATGTCTATTTATTTTTTGAGAGAGGGAGAGAGAGACAGAGCATGAGCAGGAGAGGGGCAGAGAGAAGAGAGGGAGACACAGAATCCGAAGCAGGCTCCAGGCTCTGAGCTATCAGCATAGAGCCCGACGCGGGGCTCAAACTCATGAACCATGAGACCATGACCTAAGGCGAAGTCGGATACTTAACCGACTGAGCCATCCAGGCACCCCGAGAACAAACACTATGCTCTAGATCTTGGTTGTGGTGATGACGATGCGACTGCAGAGGCTTGTCAAAACTCATAGAATAGAACATGTAAAAAGTGTGAATTTTACTGTAAATTAAAGTGTGGGTTACACTTCCAAGGAACTTGTCTTAGGGAAAAAAGCCATTCTGGACTTAGTCTCACATCTAGAGAAATCCAGACCTCAGGGGCCTTTGGCCTATCCTATCACACGTAGACTACAGTTTTCTTCCCTCCCCCGCATCTTTTCCCCTAATTGTCCATTTCAAGGGTTATTAATTTGCCGGAATAAATAATACGTGCAAACGATGCAAACTCCAACAGGCGCAAAGGTTGTACAGTAGAGTGTGTCTTCCTGTTCTCCTACTTCCCTGTTACCCATCCTCTCTGGATGTAACTACTGTTACCAGCATCTTATGCAGATTTTCAGAGACACACTTAGAATGTGTGTCTGCGTGTGTATAGAGATACATAGAGAGATGTCTTTCTGTGAATGACCTATTTTTCTGTCTATCTTCTTTTACCCAGATGAGCTCATATCATACTCATTGTCCTGCAACCTTGCTATTTTTAAATTTAACATTAAATTGCAGAGATTGCTCCATATAAATACATCCACAGTTTCCCATCCTTCGTAAAAGATGTATATTAATTAGTATATAATGCACTATAATTAATTTCACGATTTCCTTACTGACCAACATTAGCTTCCAATGCTTTTCTCTTACAAGCAACAATGCCACAAATGCCTTTGCGAATCCGTGTGCTAGGTGTCAAAGTTTAATTTTCGAAAAGTGAAAAGCGTGGTGCTTCCACCAATATAAAGTGATTATGTATCTAAGACTTACTGAACCCCTTAACGAAGGTACCAGCAGGCCGGTCAAGCTGGTTCAAAGAGAATTCGAGGGCCTGGATACATATAGGCCGGGGGAGAAATCGGGAATAAGACAGCGCTGTTAGGTACAGAGCTGGTTAACATCCTCCAGGGCAATGAAACTGTAACCTTTGGGATTTGCTTTTCCACAGGACAGAAGTCATTTGCATCTCTCCCAGACAAAATCCATTTGACTGGTTATCAGACCGGAATCATTTGCATCGCTAACAGTTTCCTACAAGTTGACATCTGCCTTTCAGAGTTGCAAACCACCCTAATTAATGGTAAAAAGTAGGTCAAAGCAAGGTGCAAAGATCTATATAATTAGATGACCTTCGTGCGGGCGGGACACACCCCCAGTTCCCAGCAGGGACTGAAAGCATGTTTCCCAGGTTCCGATTAGGTCTCTTAACGTAGGACAGCTGTGGGACACGCAGCCAGCTGACTTGCTCCACCCAAGGGTGCACGCGTTTGTCATTTCCTTAGATATGGCCTGGAAAGCCCCCTGGAGTTTGGACCAGACGGGCTCCTCTGTGATCTCTCTGCTCCCTGGGATAATTGCATCCATCGAGTTGCTGACGGTTAAGTGCTGCCACGCAGCCTCTGTTGTTTTGGGGAGAGAGGAGGTGGGGAGTGGAGGATGGGGTCCTCTCCCCCACCCCACCGCTGACGCCAGCTCACAGAGAAGTCACCATGGTGCCTTCTAGTGACACTGGTGCCCTCTTACTGGCACCTCCAGCTCTGGTAAACCTCTTCCGGGCTCCACTGTGGATCAGGCTCGCCTGGTGGTTTTCTGTCCTTACTCGGTGTACCTCCTCGAACACGCCCATGTCACTGGCCTTTGGATTCCTCCTTCCCTTGTCCTCATGGAATGCTGGTGTTTTGAGCTCATTGACGTGGGTGTCACCTTCCTGTGCTTCCAGGATTGTCCAAATGGTGTAGGCATCATCCCCTGGGCCCTCAGCTGGGAGGTGATTCTCGAGTCCTGGAAGATTGCTCCCATCCCAGCTGCCTGTCCGCCCCTCGATCACGCACCTTCGACACTGGGTTCCATGTGCACATGTCTGGTTCCTGCAGGGACAGGCTGGCTGGCTTCCCTGGTTCCTTTGGGGCGGGATCCTTCTCCTGTGTCCTCAGCTGAGCTGAACTGCAACTTTACCCTACTTCTTGGTGGCCAGGAGGGGCGGTGGGGGCAGCTTCTGGAAGGGATGCGTGTTGTTTTGCAGGGGAGAGTCTTCTATGCTGTTTTCAAGTTTTGTGGGGGGGTGCTGGCCCTTAGCAGCGAGATGGGGCCTCTCTGCAGGCTCAGAGAGTTCAGGGGGAATCTTGGACTCAAGATTTGGGAGGAACATCAATCTAGATGTGCCTTTCCTGTGTATTGGGATCCAATTCTTTCCAACCGGGTCCCTGACCTTAGCATGGCAGATCTTTCTGGATTGAGAGTTTAACCCCTAATGAAGTTCTGCTACACTTAGGGTTAAGTCTTTGGCTTCCTGAGGTCTTAATCCAAGAGGTGAGAGGCTCTTAATATCTCTGCAAGAAGACCCTCCACTGTTCACGTTCAGCTTTTCTCTACCTTTTCCCAAAGCACCACTGTCCCTGTTTGGTAAGTGTCTCCTCCATGGTTATAAATGCCAGATGTATCACCCCAGAGGGAGCCCTCTCCCTCCCACCCCCCACCCCCGACGCCAGTTCACCACCGGCAGATTTTTCACAAGTGATGCTCCCTGCACCAAAATCTATCTGTGCTCCCTCCACTACCATGACTGGGGGCCGTGTGGCCAACCGGGTGGTAAATGATCCAGTTCCAAATTCCAACCCAGTGTGGGTGTTTTGGGACCACTTCCGGCACCCACTGTCACAGATTGGGTTCTCCAAAGAAGCAGACTCTTGAGTCTGATTAGCATCACATGAGTAATCTCAGGTGCTCCTGGGATCTCGTGTGATGTTATTTGGAGGCCTTTGGGAAGTAATTAGGTCATGCTCTCATGCATGGGATTAGTGCCCATAGAAGAGGACAAAGAGTTCACTGGAGGGGGGGCGGGGGGTGGGCGCCTGGGTGGCTTAGTCTGTTAAGCATCCGACTTTCGCTTAGGTCATGATCTCCAGGTTGGTGGGTTCGAGCCCCGCGTCGGGCTCTGTGCTGACTGCCAGCTCAGAGCCTGGAGCCTGTTTCAGTCTGTGACTCCCTCTCTCTCTGACCCTCCCTGCTCACGCTGTCTCTCTCTCTCTCCTAGAAATAAATAAAACATTAAAAAAAAAAAAAAGAGCTCATTGCGGAGTGAGGACACAAGAAAGGGGCCTTTTGCAACCTGCCCCGAGAGGGTCCTCACCAGAACCCAGCCCATCTGGTACCCTCGTCTCCATCTTCCAACCTCCAGAAAATTGAGAATCAGTTCTGTGGATAAGCCGCCCAGTCCATGGAATTTATCATAGCAGCTGGAACAACAGACCAACAGACAGGGGCTGCCCAGAGGAATCAGTTGTGGGGGGGGCTCTCAGGATGGACAGTGCAAGGAAAAGAATCCCAGCTGATGGGGCGCCCAGGGGCTGCCCGATGGCACACAGCAGGTGGGACTCCCTGCAAACAGCGTGCCAGTCCCCAGAACTCTAGTCACATCGCGTGCACTGGTGTGCGCGTTCACAGCAGGGCCTGCGTGAGCGGGGAGAGAGTGTGCCCATAGGCTGGGCAGGGTGCACATCCACTGGGGAGACCCCAGCCCAGGCTCGGAGAGAAATCACTACTCTGCCCTCAGCACTTCTTGCTCAGAGGCTCTGGAGGGTTGGCTGGGAGACCCCGACACCCTTCAGAGAGTGATTCTCAGCCTGGGTAGAGTAAGGCAGCAGGAGGGATGCCCTTTGCGTGTGCTAAGCTTTGACATGTGTGTTCACAACCAAGTGGTCAGAAGAGGTATCTTCTGGAACCGCTCACGTGAAAGATGCACCAGGCAGGCTTTTGCAAACAGCCTTCCTGAGAAAGCAGGAAAAGAGACCCATGGCCACCTTGCTGGGCAGGGACATGGGGCCCCACAGGGACCCTCTGAGGGACACTCCGAGACCTCAGGGGCAATAGCAAAGCTTGGATCCTAGATGTGTGGGACCAATTTGATGCCTCCTGTAAAGAAAAGTCAAGACAAGTCCATCTCGGGGAAGACAGAGAACAGGTGGGGAAAAAAGCCCTATATTTTCTGAGCAAAAAATTATGGCCCTGGATTCCGGCCCCCCCACCCCGCCCTTCCACCTGAAAATGCATTTAAATGAAAAAGGTGATAAGAGCCTGGACCACATGGCTGGGCCCTGCCAGCTCTCCCCAGCGTGTGGGATCCGCTCTTCTGGCTATTCTGGGTCCTCTGGTCGCAATGCCTTCTACTAATCACGCCCCTCGGTGACTTGATGCAACCGCAGCGCGTCAACCGCAGCGCGTTCCTGGAGCTCGGCCAAGTCAGCTATAAACGTGAAGTCACATTCTGTTATGCATTTAACAACTCTCCTTTATTGAAGAGAATAAAAGCTCATGAGAAGAAATAGAAAATGCTACAAAAATATATATCCGTTGATAGAACAGTCGAAAATTCCAAGGGTTTCAGAAAACCTAGGAAGAATGAGGTCTGTCGTCTTGGGGACCCTGCCTCGGGGCCGCTGTCTGATGGGTCGGACGCAAACAGCTTCCAGCTTCGCCCCCCTCCCCCTCCAAATCCTTTCGAGTCCAGGTGAACTTGGCCGGTGCAGTAGGGAGGGGGTCCCTCAAACCTGGGACTGAGTCACGATTTTGTGAATTGCATTCTATTTCTGATGCCCCCCCTCCCCCCAAGGGAATGTTTGCTGTTTAATGGGGAACATTTAGACAAGGTAAAAAAAAAAAAAAAAAAGATTATAATGCAAATAAGCCCTCTCCATTCTATCCTTTTTTTGAGTGAATCTGGTTTTTGCTTTTCTCTGTGTTTAGAGAGGGGAGAAGCGTCGCTAGGAGAAACCTAGGTGGGCCACGATTCCGCGGAATGCCCCCCAGACACCAGGCAGCACCTTGTGTGCACTTGTGTGGGGAAGATGCTGCTGGGCGCTGAGACCCAGGCAGCCCTCAGGTCAAGGGAACCCGCCAGCGAACTCTGGGGAAGTGGCCTTTGCCCTGTGACTCCTGGTTAGCCTGAGAGATGGTTTAGCAGAGCCATGATGCTTCTTTTATTAGCATCCCTCTCCTCTCTTCTGTCGGTCCTTGCCCAGAACCCTGCTGGCCACCTGGACCAGTTTGTCCCCTTCTAGTCCCACCCGTGCGCCATCCCAGAGTGAGCTACCCCGAGCATCCATCCTTGACAAATCAGGACCGCCCTTAGACCCAGGCATGAAGGATTGCTTCCTTAGGCCCCAACTTTAGAAGGCCCCACTCTGATCCCCTCCCTGGGGGAGACCCTCCCCAGGGGCAAGGAGTCTACCCAGAGTTATGCCAAACGTCACAGGTTTAGAGCCCCGTCCGCTGCAAGGCTGCCCTTACTTCAGACGCCAGCTGCAGGTTTGGGGGTCGCCAGGCCACTGTCACTTCTGATTAGCTGGCTGCAAATTTGGGGATTCCAATACCCCCTAATTTTTAATAAATCACTAGAACAGCTTACAGAACTCAGGAAAGCGCTGAACTTCTGTTTATAGTTTAATTATAGCAAAAGGATGCAAATCAAAACCAGGTGCAGGGTGAGACTGTTAGCGTGAAGCCTGTGGGGTCGCAAACATGAAGCTTCTGTTACCCTTGAAAACATGATTCCCTCCAGGCACATCAGCAGGTGACAGGCATGCAGGACATTGCCAATCGGGGAAGCTCACTTATGGTTTGGTGTCCACAAAAAAATTTTAAGTTTATTTATTTTGAGAGACAGAGAGAGCACGTGAGCAGGGGAGGGGCAGAGAGAGAGGGAGAGAGAGAACGCCAAGCAGGTTCTACACTGTCAGCACAGAGCCCGACGCGCGACTCGAACTCACGAACCGTGAGATCATGACCTGAGCCCATATCAAGAGTCGGGTGCTTAACCAACTGAGCCACCCGGGTGCCCCATGTCCTTCAGTGTCCAAAATTTTTTATTGACATTCCCCTATGGAGACAGAGCTCAGTCTCCAGCCACTTCCTTTCCCAGAAGTTGGGCTCAAACCCCCATCCTCTAATCTCGGGGGGCGGTCTTGCTGGCATGAGCAGCCCCCATCCTGAGTTATGCGGGGTGCGGCGGGGGGACACCTGAGAATCACAGAGACACTTCTATGACTCAGAAAATTCCAACATATTATGGGTGACCTCCCGAGAACTAGGGACAAGGGCCAGACATTTCTTTCTTTTTTTTTTTTTTTTGTTTTATTTATTTCTAGGAGAGAGAGAGAGAGAGAGAGACAGCGTGAGCAGGGGAGGGTCAGAGGGAGTCACAGGCTGAAACAGGCTCCAGGCTCTGAGCTGGCAGTCAGCACAGAGCCCGACGCGGGGCTCGAACCCACGAAGCGTGAGATCACGACCTAAGCGAAAGTCGGACGCTTAACCGACTAAGCCACCCAGGCGCCCCCAGACATTTCTTTACTATATGCTGTCCATGGAGTCAAGAGGACGTGCCCACTGACTCCCATGTAAACCATGCTCTGGAATGTGGGGTTCCAGAAGCTCTACCCACCCCCAGGTCTGCCCTTCTGCAGGTGGTCAGCACCAGGGGGTACACAGCCCATTTGGCAATGGGCTCCTTGGACAGAGCTGGGATGGGGGGCTGGGCGGTGGGAAGGAAAAGGGGGTACGCCCAGCCGCCTCGCCTGGTGCCTCCATGTTCCAGCGTAGCCATCTGAAAATTCTGAACTTGAATCTGACCTCTGAGGTGTTATAAAGGCCTATCGTCGAGGTAGGAAAATAGAAAGACTAGAACCTATTTTAGTGAAAGGTTGTTAGCTCCGCCTTGAATTTGTAAATGTTCAGACCTGACAGGTGTGCACCTTCCTCCGGACTCTTGTCCAAATGTCAGGCTGGGCCTGCTGGACCCTTGGGTGGCTTGCTTTGTGCCAGGAGTGAGTCTCAGCTCTGAGGGAGGCACCAGGCACCCAGTTTTTATTTCCTGCCTCGCCGCTCAGTGGCGGTGCTGGCTCCGGCAAGCCCCCGGGGGGCGCCGGCTGGCTGTCATTTGCTCCTCCGTCTGACCCGATCCCAGACCTGCAGCCCCTGGGGATGAGAGTCACCTCCTTCACCCGTGTGTGCAGTCGGGAGGTGCTCCGGGCCTTTGGCTCCATGAAGGGCATAAGGGAAAAGCTGTTAGAAATCCATGTGAACATCTTGGGGGCGGGGAGGGGGGTGTTATCCCACCGATGACACCCTGTGGCCGGCTCAGGTTTCCTGAATTTGATTCGAGATTTGTGGGCTCTGTGGATGGAGGGCCCTGCGCCCCAGTCAGGCTGGAAGACTGAACCTCAAGTCCCCGGTCCCGGGGTGGGGGTGCTGGGTACTACGGCTCAGAGGTGAAGGGGTTCTTGGATCCGCGACTGCAGTCCCGCCTCCGGATCTGCAGCGGTGGGCTTCTTCCAGCTTTTCCTTTTCGGCTTTTCTTTTCTTTTCTGCTTGGCATCTTCCTCAAAGACCAGGAAAATCACCGCCAGTTTTGCATAACTGTGAGGGCCGCCACAGATGCCAGGAATTCCCTCTGAGGCCCCCCATCCCACCCTCCTCCCAGCCATAGGGAGCTGGCACCTCCCGGCCTGTTCTTTGGGGTTGGTGGATGTTTACTGGTTTAAATGCTCAGCCCCACACGCGCCTCATCTCCCAGAAGAGCTGGAAACGGGAGGCGTCCCGTGAGCACATTTGGAAAGAACCGGGAACAGCATCAACCCCCCGGGACCCCCAGAGGTCTTGGGCAATTTTCTCCGCCTGCGCCTGCGCTGACTGGGCACCCATGTCCCCCTCACCCAGAAATGGTGGGAGGGGAACTGGAGAGACAATGGTCATTGCAACCTCAGGCTTCCTGCTGAGGGTCGGTGACATCCATCATTGTTCCCTACAAATTAAAAGTGTGGCCCATCCCCGTCGCTGTAGCAACCGCACAAGCCGCCCCCACCCCACCCCCACAGTGTATTTGTGATCATGAAATGGAATTTATGGGCATGCCATTCAGTGAACTCTTCTCCAGACAAATAGACCTTGGAAAGAAATTACTGGAAACCCAGCACCTCCGAGTGAGTCTTTGTTTCCAGGAGGACCATTCGATTGGCCGATGAGGGACCCAGAAACCACTGCCTCAAAGGATGGGTGTTAATTAAGGCGTGTTCCAGAAGTTGACCGGGCCACTGCGGAGGAGTGGGCTTTGTAGATCCCACACGTGGCTCCTGGCACCGCCACGAACCCAGAGCCATCCAGAACTTTCTAGGCGATGAGGTTTTATTTTTCTCCTACTCTCCCACTGTCTTGGGCTTGACTTCAATATTTCCCACCTCAAATTGCCTGACTGGGCTCCTGTCCCTGTGAGGGATGCCATGGCCAGAGCAAATGTCGTTCAAAAGGAGAAAATCTCAGGGCCCCAACCTGGAGGCTGCTTGACGGGTCCACAGAGCCTCCTCTAAGCAGGCAGGATGGTAAACAAGCTCTCTGATTTGGGAACAACACTGGGCCCCTGCAGAGAAGAAAACCTCCCCCTCCTTCACGCATACTTTTCATGCAATTAAAAAAAAGAAAAAGTATTTTTTTTCCAATTATGTAAGTAATTCAGATTCCCCAGGCGAAAAAGTGCAAAATAGGGAAAAGCACATGGAATAAAGCAGAGCCAGTTCTCATACCTACCGCTACCCAGATGACCACTATTAGTGTTTTGGTGAATCTCCCCACTCCTGCTTCCAAGTGTAACGTCCTTGTTGATTCTTGCCAATGGAGCCCTTCCTTATATGTGTCTCTCTTCGCCCCTAACCATCTTCCCTCCCCCAGGGACGGAAAGGCCGGCAAATGCCATGGCTCCTGGGCAACTTCTCTTAGGTGACAGCTTCGGGTCACAAAGACAGTCTTCGAATATTCAGCCCATGACATTAGTCACATCTCCCAAGTGAACTTGGCTGTCTTTCCCCTCCCCCAGCTCAGACTTCTCCAGGCCAGAGGCCTGTGGTGGGGAGGGTAGGAGGCGGGGCTGTGTCCCACTTGATGGAAGATACAAGGGACCTCTCTGGGGTCTCTTCTATAAGGGCAGGAGTCCATTCACTGGGGGTTCCACTTTCACAGCCTACTCAGCTCCCAAAGGCCCCACCTTCGAGCACCATCACCTGGGGACTGGGCTTTCAACAGATGAGCTTTGGAGAGACCCAACATTCCATTTCTTATGCAGCATTCCTCCTACATATAAAATTGGGACGTAATGGTAGCTACATTTTCTGAGCGCTCACTATGTGTCCGGCACTGTGATAAACGCTATGAGACTAGGCCATTGAATCCTCACAACCCGGGACTTAGGTACTGTGTAGAGAAGAAGTAACCTCATCCAGTGAAGGGCCTGGGCTCTGTCCTCAGCTACCCGGAAGTGATCTCTAGGCCCTTCCAATGTCCTGCCTGCTGGGCCTCTTTTTTCTAAATGTGGCTGTAGCAATATTTTCAGGTCTGTGTGCTCTTTCTAGAACCTTGCCACCTCCCATCAGGAGGTGAGATGTTTCCCCTCCCCTTGAACCTGGGCGGGCTTGTGAGCAGGATGAGTTGGAAATGGTGCTTGTTGACGTTTGAGACTAGATCACTGAAGGCAGCATGCCTTCTGCTTGGCATGGTGGCCAGTGGCTGAGTGTAGCCATTGAAAACGTGAAATGTGGCTAGTGTGACTCAGCAACTGAACTTCGAATTTTATTTCGTTGTAATTGAACTTCATTGAAATAGCCACAGATGGCGCTCTTGCGCTCTCTCTCCATTGGCCTATGGAGCCCTGAACTGCTACATAAGAGGCGCCATGCTGTGGAAACCATGCGGAGAGACACAAAAAGATAAGGAAGCCCAGGAGCCCCCAGCTACATGCAGACACGAGCGAGCTTTCCAATCCTTGCAGCTCCAGCCACTGACTGACAGCAACCAAATGAAAGACCCCAGTAAGAGCCCCCTAGATGGACCCAGGCAACTCACAGGACTGTGAGAGGCAACGCTAAGTATGGTTGTTTTTCTAAGCTGCTAAGTTTTGGGGTGATTTGCTGTGCAGCAATAGATAACCAGAGAAGAGGTGAAAAACACAAAGGAATGTATGTGAGGCTGTCCCATTACTCGGCAGTATCCACACCCCTTCCTTCAGTAGAATACAGCCCACTGCCTGGTTTTATAAATAAAGTTTTATTGGAACGCACATTCATTTACATTTGTCTATGGCTGCTCTCTCATTAAGTGGCAGAGTTGAGTGGCCATAACAGAGATCGTGCAGCCCGCAGTAGAAAACGTTTACATGTGGCCAACTTCTGGGGTAAGGGATGACATTTCCTGCTTTTTGAAAACATAGATATGCAGGTGACCCATTCCAGCTGATGAGATGCGAGCAGAATGATTGGGTCACCTTTGTGTGGAACTTTGAGAACCAGCTCATGCTTATTGCCTTGTTTTCTTTTCCTTTGATGAAAACCCCAGTGGTCTGGGCGCCGAGGCTGCTCCACCAGCCTGGGTCCTGGAGCAAGTATAAAATCTGCATTAGTTTCCCCTGGTTGCCCTAGCAACGTACAGCAAACTTAGAACAACAGAATTTATTTTCTCACAGTTCTGGAGACCAGAAGTCAGAAATCGGGGTGTCACAGGGCTGTGGCCCCTCTGAGGGCTCCAGCTCCTGGCACTCCCTGCCTCCAGTCTCTGCCTCCGCCATCTCCTGGGGCCCGGCTGTAGCCGATCTGTGATGGGCATTCAGCATGAGCTAAAAACAAGCCTTGTTCACAAGGAGCCACTGAGAGTGGAGGGTCGTTTGCACCACAACACAACACAGCCTTGCTGAGTGGGGCTGAATGTAAAGTGGCCCCAGGGACAGAAGCAGGCTGCACACCTGCAAGCAGAGGGGCACCGGGAGTGGCCAGTGACACAAGGACTTAAAAGGTGACATGAGACCAAAACGCACAGCTAAGGAATGGCCTCAGCCACGGAAAGCTTTGCATAATTATCTGAAAAGATTTGATTTTCTTTTTTAAAAAATGTTTATTTAGTTTCGAGAGTGTGAGAGAGAGAGACAGCCCGTGGAGGAAGGACAGAAAGAGAAGGAGAGAGAATCCCAAGCAGGCTCTGCACTGTCAGCACGGAGCCCAACGCAGGACTCGATCCCATGAACTGTGAGATCATGACCTGAGCCGAATTGGACGCTCAACTGACTGAGCCACCCAGGGGCCCCAAAGCAGAAACCATTTGACGTGCTTTGGGAAGAAACCTTGACCTTCCTCCCCCCGCCCCGCCGGGAAGGAAACCCCTCATCCTGACCATTCCTGCTCCAAACCACAGTCTGCTGCCAGCTTTGTCTGACCTTAGCTTGGGACCTGGCTGGAAACCAAGCCTGACACTCCAGGAAGACTACAGATCGGCCTGAATTTACATCTAGATTTCCCAGAGCAGGTAGGTTCACAGCTTCTCGCTGATGAGGCAAGTTTGTCCTTGACTTCCTGATTACCCAGAGGTCAGGTTGATTGTGCAGGTTTTGCAGGGCAGCTTTCTGGTTTTGGGGAGTGGCCCCAGGTGGGGATTTAACAATGGGGTTTGGTGATCCTTGGTGGGGAGTGCTGGTCAGGGGCATTCCTTTTAGCAATGTCAAAACATTCCTTGTAAAGAGCTGGGAAGAAAACGAACTCCCCATTCTTTCCCTTCCATGTTCCAGAATCCTCGCCTGGAGGACAAGCTTCTCCTACCCCACCTCTCCAGCAGCGTCTTTCACCTCTTCCCTCTTCTGGCTAATTTTGCATCCCTCTTCTGAGGCTGGGCTGGTCAGCTCAATGAAGCTCACAGATTTGCCACCAGATGGATGGTATACCATTAGCTGCCTGTTTAACAACCATATTTCTTGTCCTGATGAGGGCTCAATATCTCTCCCATGAAATATTGCTTCAAGAGCCCCCATCCCCAGATCTGAAGTACCAAGTGATTCCTCAGCAGTCATTCTGGAGCTGTGGCAGCTTGGCAACAAGTCACCTCTCCTGTCTCCTCGGTTTGATTGGAGATCGGAAGCATGTAGGCTTCCATTTTCTGAGAGATTGATGCCTTCTCCCTAGTGCCTTTCTGGCTGTCTGGGAAGCTCTCCATCCAGTGTCCTCTTTCTGGGCCAAATCCTAAGGCCATGGGTCTCTGTGCTCCCTCGGGGCTGAGGTGGTCTGTAGGCTGGATCTGTCCCAGAAGGTGGTGGCTCACCTGGCCAGCCCGTGGTGCTGACCTAAGGTAATAACCACAGTTCTGACTCCCATGGGGTCATGTCGGAGTTGAACAGAGATCATAGAGTCAGACACAGGGAGTCTACTCTTTGGAGGAGGTTATATCTGTTATATCACCCTTCCTGAGTTGCCTATGTAAGTATGCCCTTCCCAGACTCCAAACTGGGCTTCCCCAAATCTACCCCCATAGAGATCACCCCGATGACCACTCAGCCCATGTGTCCTTCCCTCACGATTTACCCTCCTTCTCCCTCATTGATCCTTGCCCCTCCCTCTGGCCTCCTCCATCCAAGGGCTCTTTGAAACATGTCTGTGTCTATATTAAAACCAGGTGGAGGGCAGGTGAGTGGAAGGAGAGAAGGCCTTCCCAGCCACATGGCAGACCAAGCGAATGGGGACTTTTCTGCCCCCTCCTCGTGCAAAGATGAGCAGAACAAAATATACCACCACCACCAAATGGCTTCCATAATGAGGATCCACTCTCAAAAGATAGGAAAGTCCTCAGGATGGGAAATCGAGGCTTAAAATCTGGAGCAGGAAAGCAGAAACCAACGTCCTGACACTCCTCAGATCTGGGGATGGGGGGCTGAGATTCTACCACAGGGACCTGAGGTGACATCTGGAGTCACTCAAGGTAAAGTAGCTGGAAAGAGCCCCGGCGTAAAGCCTGGGGTTTTC
Source organism: Proteles cristata cristata (assembly GCA_017311185.1). NCBI lineage: Eukaryota > Metazoa > Chordata > Mammalia > Carnivora > Hyaenidae > Proteles > Proteles cristata. The sequence continues at coordinate 885,077 of JAESUZ010003315.1, read as the reverse complement.
AAGAGCTGCTCACTGCTGTCTTGAAGATAGTACAAAGAGAGCTGGCAAAACTCCACCTCCTGGGCCAGGGATTTAGGGATTTGGATAGAAAAGAACTCACCTGTCAGGAATCAAAACCCTGGGCCTGTGCCCGAGACAAGAGCAAGGTGCGACGTTACACTGACAGGCGGAGAAAGCAAGTCACAAGAGCACCAAAAAAACTGTTCCAGAAGCATTTAAATGCCTGAGTCCTGGCAGAAGCAAATATGAAATTGCTCTACAGGAACAATTTAGCGACCTAGAGCGCACCAGACTCCCACGGGGCTGAGGCAAACACTCTCATGTGAACCTGCAATGGAAAAATTAGAAAACATGCACATAAATAAACCACCACAAAAAAAAGAGACGTTAAAAGTAACAAAAGATGAATCGGCTTGCCAATATGTGAAATTCACAGAAAATCTTATTAGCCTTAAAAAAATAAAACAGCCAGTTATTTTCCCAAAAGAAATGGGTTCATTCTGAGCATATATCTTATAGGTGGTCTAGAAGAAGAAAATTAAGATGGAGGGGGCATGGAGGGACAAATTCAAAATGAAAAAAGTGACAGGAGTTTTCTATTATCGCAGGAATGAGTCATTAGAGTGAAGTGTCACATTACCCAAACAGGCTAAGTAAAAACAAATGCACCTAGTAACACATTGTAGAGAAACCGGAAAGCATCAAAGATGCAGAGATCTTCAAAGAAGCCAAAGAGATAAGACTACCTACCTGAAAAGAAACGACAATTGGATTTATGGAATTCTCAGGATCACCACTGGATGTGAGAAGACAGTTACTGTTGGGTCAGTGAAGTACTGAGAGATATATATGCTATCCTAAACTATATGTCCAATTACACTATCATCCAAAAGTGACAACTGAATAAATTTTTAGAAAGAAACAAAAGAGTCTACTAAGAGCTCCCCTCTCCTTGCTGGATGGGATGCTGCCTGACCCATGGATCTCATGATAAAGCCAACTAGATCTTCAAATAAAAAAAAATAAATTAAATCTAGGAGGATTTAAAAGATCGTCAACCTAATAAGCATTGACTATAATTAATAGTTTTATCGGCAAATATAATCATGCTGAATCAAGGGGGTTAAAGACAAAGTGAAGCTAAAATGTTAGCCAACAATAATATGCAAGATGGGAAAGAAAAAATGGAAAAAAGACATGATAAGTAAGATAATAGGTGTTAGTCCAAATATATCAGTTAAGTCCATATATGCTAGTAATTATGATAATAAATATATTAAGCTTGCCTATTAATTACAGAGATTGGTTGAAAAGAATCTATCTATACAAAAGAGTTTTAGATCCAAGTCAACCCAGACAACACAGAAAGGTTGAAAATAAAGGTTGAAAAAATATGTACATAAAAATTGGAGCGCCTGGGTGGCTCAGTCAGTTAAGCATCTGATTTCAGCTCAGGTCATGATCTTGCGGCTTGTGAGTTCAAGCCCCATGTTGGGCTCTGTGCTGACAGCTCAGAGCCTAGAGCCTGCTTCAGATTCTGTGTCTCCCTCTCTCTCTGCCCCTTTCCTGCTTGTGCTCTCTATCTCTCTCAAAAATAAATAAACATTAAAAAAAAAAAAAAGCTGAGAGGCACCTGAGTGGTTCAGTCAGTTAAATATCTAACTTTGGCTCAGGTCATGTTCTCACAGTTTGTGAGTTCAAGCCCTGTGTCAAGCTCTGTGCAGACAGCTCAGAAACTGGAGCCTGTTTCAGGTTCTGTGTGTGTGTGTGTGTGTGTGTGTGTGTGTGTGTGTGTGTGTGTGTCTGCCCCTCCCCTGGTAGCCCTCTGTCTTTCTCTTTTAAAAATAAAATAAAAACATTAAAATCTTTTTTTAAAAAGCTGATTATGTATACAAAAACACATACATATGTAAAATGTATACAAAAGAAATAGCAGTATTACTAACAAAGGAGTAATTAAGACAAAGAGTGTTTATCCCCCCCGCAAAAAACCACCATTCTTGAAAATACGCCAATGCTGAGCCTCCGTGCCTCTAACTGTTTGGCCTCAAATATGGAAAGCAAAACTGCAGGGGCGCCTGCGGGGCTCAGTTGGCTGCACGTCTGACTTTGGCTCAGGTCATGATCTCGAGGTTTGTGAGCTCGCACTTCACATTGGGCTCTGTGCTGACAGCTCAGATCCTGAAGCCTGCTTCGTATTCTTTGTCTACGCCCCTCTCTGCCCCTCCCATACTCACGTTCTCTCTCTCTCTCTCAAAAATGAGAAAATGTTTTTAAAATTTTTTTAAAAAGTAGGGGCGCCTGGGTGGCTTAGTCAGTTAAGCGTCCGACTTTCGCTTAGGTCACGATCTCGCGGTTCGTGGGTTCGAGCCCCACGTCGGGCTCTGTGCTGACTGCCAGCTCAGAGCCTGGAGCCTGTTTCAGTCTGTGACTCCCTCTCTCTCTGCCCCTCCCCTGCTCACGCTGTCTCTCTCTCTCCTAAAAATAAATAAAACATTAAAAAACATTTAAAAAAATTTTTTTAAAGTAAAACTGCGAAAGAAACCAACATGCATAATCACAGGGAGAAATTTTAGCATGTCTCTGTTAGAAAATCATAGCCTATTTTTTTTAATGTTTATTTATTTTTGAAGGAGAGAGAGACAGAGTGTGAGTTGGGGAGGGGCAGAGAGAGAGGCAGACACAGAATCTGAAGTGGGCTCCAGGCTCTAAGCTGTCAGCACAGAGCCTGATGCGGGGCTCGAACCCATGAGCTGTGAGATGGTGACCTGAGCCAAAGCCGTATGCTTAACCAACTGAACCACCCAGGCATCCCAATCATAGTTTAATTTGAACCATACAATTAATAAGCTTGACCTAGATATGCATAGATGCTGAATATTGTCTTCAAACTCGAATCTGACATTTAACAAAATCGAATTCGACATCAGGTTGCAAAGAAAATTTCAACAGATACTGTACAGATCACCTCTTGACACTAAATTATGAAATGAGAATCCCAAATGATTGCAAGCTAAAAAGCATATGTCTAAATAATTCGAAGATAAAGCATAATAAAAAGTCTCAAGTATTGAGAACTGAAGAAAGAGCAAGATTTCTAAATATGGAAAAAAGTAGAAATAAGAGTAACTAAAAATAGTCATTGGCAAGTAATAGTAAAACCTAGAAAAGTATTTAATACAAGAAATGAGAAAAAAAATACCAGGAAAAAAAGTATAATGAAAGGAAGGAAAGGCTAAAGATAAGTACAGACATTCGTGAAACAGGAAATATACAAAAGAAAGAATTAACAAATGGCACAGTTAATTCTCCAAGAAGACAAAATGAATAAACTTTTGGAAATAAAGATCGCAAAAGAAGAAATGGAGATCACAAATGAATTTTATCAGGAACTCAAAGGTAGACACAAGCACGCAAGAGAAATCTTTAGCAAAATAAGCACTATGGGGACAACTTTATGTCAAGCAGATTTACGAGTTGTACAACATGAAATAGACAAATGCACAGAAAACATAAAAAGGATCAAAAGGATCTCAAAAAGTAATAGAAATCTGAAAGCGTTTAGGACATTAAATCAGTCGTCATAAATCTACTTGCAAAAAAAAAAAAAAAGCATCAAACCGAACAGTATTACAGGCAGGTTTTTTCAAGCCTTTAAGAATACATAACCCCTATTCAATACAAATTGTTCCATAGAAATTTCCTACGGGGAAATATGGGACAGGATCAGGAGGAGGGGCTCCCCAGCTCTTTTTGTAAGGGCGGCAGAATTGTGATGCCAGAAAGAGGAAGAAACAGGACCTACGAAGAAAATAGGAACACAGATGCACAAATCCTATATCAAAATTAGCAAATCATATCCAGCAGTCTATATATAAATGCTTTATCATGAGCACAGAGTCTTTAAGTCGGGAATATAAGACAGTTGAACACTGAAATATCTGCTAAAGCAATTCACCACATTAAAAGATTAAAGGAGAAAGTCCATATATATAATAATCATCTTATTCGATGCAGGGAAGGCATTTGATAAAATGCAATTTCCATTCACGATTTTTCCCACTCGTGATTTTTTAAAGAAAATCCTCATCGAACTGGGAATAGACAGAATTAAAAAAATTTTTTAAATGCTTATTTATTTTTGAGACAGAGACAGAGAGATGCCACCACATCTGCAAGTAAAAGTCCAAGAACTACCAACACAATTTTGAAGAAGACAGGTGAGACATTTGCTCTTCCAGATGTACATACTTACTCTAAAGGGATATGAAGTAATAAGCCAGTGGTGGTTTGGATCTAGAAAAAACAGACCCTCAGGGTAGAGCAGGGAAGCCAGAGGCACGTGGCAATCTGGCAATGACAGTGCCGACCAGTGGGGGCTAGAGTGAGAGGTACATTAAGTTGTGTTAGGGTACCAGGCCGTCCACGAAGGCAAACAGAAAACTAGTATTTCCCTTATGTGACGTGTGAAAAAAAGATCCAGATGAATTAACGACCTCAATGAGAAAAAAAACAAAGCTCTAAATCTTTTTTTTTAATGTTTTATTTATTTTTAGGAGAGAGAGAGAGAGAGAGACAGTGTGAGCAGGGGAGGGGCAGAGAGAGAGGGAGTCACAGACTGAAACAGGCTCCAGGCTCTGAGCTGGCAGTCAGCACAGAGCCCGACGCAGGGCTCGAACCCACAATCCGTGAGATCATGACCTAAGCGAAAGTCGGACGCTTAACCGACTAAGCCACCCAGGCGCCCCAGCAAAACTCTAAATCTTTTAGGAGAAAACACAGAACATCTTTGTGATGCCGAGATAGGGAAAGACTTACGATCCAAAAACCACATGATGCAGAATCTGAGAAATATATGTGACTCCGTGGAAATTTAAAGACAGTGTAACAAAGTAAAAAGACAAGCTTCACTCTGGGAGATGTTTTACACGCACCATATTGCTCAATAAATTTTGGGTGAATAGATGCATGGATGGAGGGTTGAAAGGAGGTATTTGCTTACCTATACTGCCTATCTTCCGAGTGGGCAGGGAGCCCCCGTGTTTGTTACTGTTTTAAAATGTAGTGTGCTAAGGGCGCCTGGGTGGCGTAGTCGGTTAAGCGTCCGACTTTCACTTAGGTCATGATCTCACGGTTCGTGGGTTCGAGCCCCGCGTCGGGCTCTGTGCTGACAGCTCAGAGCCTGGAGCCTGTTTCAGTCTGTGACTCTCTCTGACCCTCCCTGCTCACGCTGTCTCTCTCTCTCTCTCTCTCCTAGAAATAAATAAAATATTAAAAAAGAAGAAGAAGAAAGAAAAGCACTTCTCCTCTGACCGCGGGCCAGGGCGGGGCGGGGTGGGGTGAGGGTGGGTATGAGGTGGAAGAAGTTCAAGGGAAGCAGGAGGCCAAGGCAAGGGGCTCCAGGATGAGGTGTGTCCAGCATACGCTTGCACAGCAGATGTTCAAACATCAAGTCTCCGGAAATGACATGCGGTCGATACCGTTACACAGCGGTTACGCAGCTCCCAGCTTCCCGACCTTTCTTTTACTGCCTTGCTCTGAATTTCCTTTCCTGGTAAACAGCTGCTCAGTCTGGAGCTTCAGGGGAAAAGGATGACATTAAAGTGTCAAAAGCAAAAATTTATTCTTGTTTGTACCTTATTTTTGGCACCTGGCACGCAGGGCCCGGCGGACCGGCTTCTCACGCTCACCTGCTTTGCCTGCCTAGGCCTCTCCCGCCTGCCGAGGGAGGGACGCACGGCGGCCCCTTCTGGGACAGGCCCCTCTTTGGATAGGCTCGCTCTCCTGCCCACTTTGTTCCCCAGATCTGTTTCTGCCAAGCTCCCTACGTGAGCAGAGTAATGGTTTTACTTGCGTGAGCGAGAATCTCCCCTAGATTAATCTCACAGCATCAATTTTAGGCTCTTTAAATGTGAACCCAGCTGTCATCCTCTTCCCCCAGGAGTGGACTTCGGGGCCAGATGCTCACTCTAGCTGCCCGTGAAACGGAGCGGCCCCAGCCTGGCCGCCAGCTACCCTTATGGGGTCCCACAGTAGAGTAGGTACTCCCTGGGAAGACAGGTGTAGAGAAAACAGGGTCACGTGTCTGCATTCTAGAAGAAGAGACAGCAAAGAGCCAAAAATTCAGACACAGAACGGGCAAGACCAGCTACATAATTCAGGGCCTTCTGATGCAAAATGAAAACGTGAGGGGCAAACATTGTTAAGGATTTCAGGTCCGGTGGAGCATTAAACACATAGGGGCGGGGCGCCTGGGGCGCTCAGTCACTTGAGCGTCTGACTCCGGCTCAGGTCATGATCTCAGGACTTGTGGGTTCGAGCCCCGCATCGGGCTCTGTGCTGACGGCTCGGAGCCTGGAGCTGCTTCAGATTCTGTGTCTCCCTCTCTCTCTGCCCCTCCCCTGCTCATGCTCTGTCTCTCTTTCTCTCTCTCTCAAGAATTAATATTTAAAGACACACACACACACACACACACACACAGGGGCCCCCCAGGAAGCCCTGGGAAGCTGGTGTGCTGGGAAGGTACCCATTCTCTTGCCCCTGGAAGGAAAGAACAGCATTTTCCACCAGAGGTGAGGGTGGTTGAGATAAGTCCGTGCGTACGAAACCTCACCCAACAACCCCATCTTCCATCAGTTTCCCCCATGTGTTCACCTTCTGCCCCTCGAAGCTCAAAGTGCTTCCCTTCGTCCTGTCTTTTCTTCATAATCTATTGTCTTCTGTTAAAGTGACACGTTAGGTCCTCTGAGTGTCATTGCCCTTTTGGGCCTTTGTTCTCTTGCTATGGAGAGCCTCTCCTGGCCGTGATCGGACAGAAGGCTCGGCGTGCCATGACATCGCTGGCCTTGAAGACAGCGGAAGGGCCCGTGAGCCAGGGGACGTGGTGGCCTCCAGAAACTGATAACAGCCAGAAAGAAAAGAGGGGCCTCAGGCCTACCACCACGAGGGCCTGAATTCCCGCGAGAATTGTGCAGGGACATGGGTCCTCCCCAGAGCCTCCAGAAAGGAGCCCAGTGAAACCTGTATCTGACTTACAACCCACAAAACGGTCAGGTGACATATCTGTGCAGTTTAAGCCATTAAGTTCATGGTCACCTGTTACAGCAGCGACAAGAAAGGAATATGGGAACATTCAAAGCACGCTGTCTAATAAAGGAGTATCTCTGCTAGCTTGGCGCCCAGAGGATAGAGACCAGGAGCTGTGGGATGGGGGGGGGGATGGGGGAGGGGGGACAAGGTCAAAGGGAGTATGTGAATGAGGACGGAGCCCTGCCCCTGGCGAGAGGGCCACCATCTTTCAAACATGGCCGTCAACAATCGGAAGGGCTGGCCTCACCCTAGAAAGTGAGCGTTGAGTGCAGATTTCCTGGAGACGCCGCCCCGGGAGGCACCGGGAGCCCCCATGTTTACACGGCCGGGCCGATCCTGATGGACGTTTCCACCAAGGGGCTCACGTCATCGGATTCACCAGCCCTGGGTCTCCTCCAGCAGCTTGGTTACAGGCTGCACAGAGAAGCTCCCAAGCCCTTCCTGACGTTCACTGGGTGCCGCCCTCACCCCAGGCTCCCTCCCAGAGGCTGCTCAAACCTGTCCCATCAATAGCAGTGTTTGGATTCTTCATCGAAGTCTGTCTCCCACTTAGCTAGTGGCCTTGAAGGGGGACGGGATGACCGTCCGGTGGTCTGATGGCAGAGGCCCCGGCCAGCTGCTCAGTCCCCGGTTAGCTGCTGCCTGCCGCTGACTGCGGTCTTCCAGGGCCCAGATGCTGGCCGGCCAGCTGGAGACAAGCCGAAATGCCGGACTGTGAGGCAGGGGCTGGGAAGCGCCTGCTGGTTAATTCCCAGAGTGCTTTGTGGTTTCGAAGCTGCTGCAGGCCAGCGCCCGGGAAATCCAGTTCGCCGTTTCTCATTGGAGCTGCTTTCTGGGCAGGACGTGGTTAAGGCAGCCCCGGGCCGTCCCAGCCTGCAGCGTCTCACGTCCCGCCGTCACGGTGCATTTTCTTCCAGAATTAATGTTCTAGGCCGTGCCTTCGGAAAGGCCTTTGAAAAAAATGCATTCACCCAAACTTGGGACACAGCTATGTGGGTTCTGGTATCTAAGCATGGTGGGAGGAGACCCAGAAATCAAACGTCAAAACAGGATGCATCCAGGAATATTTAGGTAAAAGAATGTAGACTCTACTTTTATCTATGTGCCAGGATTGTGCATCAGCTCATCTCACTTATGTTCAAAGTGCAGAACTGCAAAAATCTGGAGTGATTTGGGGCACCTGGATGGCTCAGTTGGTTAAGCGTCCGACTTCAGCTCCGGTCATGATCTCACGGTTTGTGGGTTCGAGCCCCACGTCGGGCTCCGTGCTGACAGCTCAGAGCCTGGAGCTGCTTCGGATTCTGTGCCTCCCTCTCTCTCTGCCCCTCCCCTGCTCAGGCTCTGTCTTTCTCTCTCTCTCTCTCTCTCTCTCAAAAATAAACATTAAAAAAGTGTTTTTTAACTGGAGTTATTTAAATCGTGTGGGAATCAAGGCTGATTAAGTTCTTATATTCATTCAGGGGTTAATGAAAGTAAGTAGCACATTTACAGAAAGATGTACCTGGGGGCGGGAGGGACCGTGGCCCAAACAGATCCAAGACCTCGCTCGTCTTTGCTGGATGTCAAAACGGAAACGCGTTCCCCGGGAAGTGAGGCGGGCAGAACCCTGTGTGTGTTGGTGGCTCTGGCCCTGACCATCCTCCCGGATTGGCAGCCCCGTCCCCACCAGCCCCCGGAACCGGTGCCCGTGCTGCGGCCCGCGACGTCCTCGGAGAGCACGGGCTCTGGCCGCGGCTCCCGCCCCCAGCCCGCCTCACGGTGCCCTGCGCTCGGGCTGCAAGCCCAGTCCGCCCAGGACGGGCTCACTCTTCAGGGCGCAGCGTCCGCGGGACAAACGGGTCCCTCTTGGGCCAGTGGTACAGCCTCCTGCTGTGAGGTGCGGGGAGGGCCCCAGAGCTGTGCTCCCAGACCTGCCGGGCAGGAGCACCACAGCCCGGGGCCCAGCACGACGTAGCTCCCGCCTCTCGCACTCCTGGGAATCAGCAGGTCAGCAGAGTTGACCCGTTGGGAGGCTGGAGGGCCTGTCCCGGGCCTGTCTCCCAGCTCCCGGGGGCTGCCGGCCACCCCCGGTGGTCCTGGGGTTTGTGGGTCCCTTGCTCAATCCCTGTTGTCACGTGGTGCTCTCTCTGTCCATCTGTGCATCCTCCCCTCTTCTTGTTTTTAAATTTATTTTAAATTTATATTTATTTTTTTAATGTTTTATTGATTTCTGAGAGAGAGAGACAGGGTGAGCAGGGGAGGGTCAAAGAGCGGAAGACACAGAATCCGAAACAGGCTCCAGGCTCTGAGCTGTCAGCACAGAGCCCGACGTGGGGCTCGAACCCACAAACCCGTGAGATCATGACCTGACTGAAGGCGGACACTTAACCGACTGAGCCACCCAGGCGCCCCTATTTTTAATTTTTTTTAACGTTTATTTGTTCTTGAGAGAGAAACAGAACGTGAGCGGAGGAAGGGCAGAGAGAGAGGGAGACACCGAATCCAAAACAGGTTCCAGGCTCTGAGCTGTCAGCACGGAGCCCGACACGGGGCTCGAACCCACGAACCGTGAGATCATGACCTGAGCTGAAGTCGGACGCTTAACCAAGTGAGCCACCCAGGCTCTCCTCCTCCCCTCTTCTTGAAAGGATGTCAGTCACGTTCAAGCCCCTCAAACTTGCCTCCCGGGAGGGGCTTGAACACACTCTCCACTCGCACAACTCAGAGTTTGAGAAGCTTCCCGTCCCAGGGGCACCTACCTCCACTCAGGGCAAGAGTCCTTGGGAACCTGGGGCCTCCGGCCAGCCTGGGGAGGGAGGGATCTGGGGGCCAGGGGTCCCCCAGGAGGACTGCCCACTCCGCAGACTTGCAGGGTTCCGACGGTCGTAGGCTCCCTTGCTCTCCGCTGGACGGAAGATGCTGCAAAGCACTTACAGCGCTGGACGCCAGAGGGAGGAGGCTCATCGTCCTCACATCGCCGAGTGTTTCTACCCTTCGTGCTCAGCGGGGCCGCTCCAAGCGTGTGCCCGCGGACCGCTTTCCCAACTGCCTTTCTGGAGCCAGAAGCTGGGCCGGCCTGGCCTCCCTGTAACCAACCACTCTTCTTCCTGGGGTTTCTCTGAGCCCCAGGCAGCCCTGCAGGTGTGTGGGGGAGTCCGAGGGGCTGGGCTGAGCCCATCTGTCACCACCTGCACTTGATAGGAACGTGTCAGATCGATTCAGACGCCTCCGGCTAACACCTGGCTGGTGGGAGACCCCAAGAGTCGGCTAAAGACCGGCCCTTCTCTGCACCTGCCGGCTCTGAAACTGGGCCCGGCACTGAGCCTTGACGAGGCCTCGTGTTCTTGAGTGTGAAAACGTGGAGTGAGGTTTTCTGCGAGGTGTGTGTGTGTGTGACGTGGCCCTTGGGCGAGCTCCCTAGGGCGGAAGCTGGATGTGCCTGTTGCCCTGGGGTCTCCGTTACTGAAGTCAGGGCCTGGGCTTCAGGCCCCCAGTGCCCACAGGACAAGTGAAGACTAATTACTGAATGAATAAGAGGGCAAGTAATGATAGTGAAGAACGGGGTCCTCATAAATAAATGATGAGTGAATGACTAAGTAGAATTTAACGATTACGTAGAGGTTCCTCGGGGCCAGGCATCGGTCTAAGAACTGTACAATTATTTCTTCATCGGGGCACCTGAGTGGCTCAGTCAGTTGAGTGTCTGAGTCTTGATTTAGGCTCAGGTCATGATCCCAAGGTTGTGGGACCGAGCCCCGCGTCAGGCTCCACATTGCTTAAAATTCTCCCTCTCTCTCTCTCTCTCTCTCTCTCTCCCTCTCTCTCCCTCTCTGCCCTTCTCCACTGCTCACTTGCTCCCTCTCTAAAACAATTAAAATTTTATTCTTTTGTCAAATGGTTACAATCACCTTGCAAAGCTGGTGTCATTATAATCTCCATTTTATAGATGGGGAAACTGAGGCATGGAGGCTAAGACACTTGTTCAAGACCCCCACAGCCAAAAGGGGGCAGAGGCCAGGACTGAATAGCAGTCTGATTCGTGCTCCCAAACCCATGTGCCCCCAACCACAGAGAGCCTTAGGCTTGCTACAGCTTCACACTCCCGGGAGCTGGGGGAAGGCATGTAGATCAAGGCAGCGGGCAAGGGCCGGGGGCCTGGGGGCTGAGTCTAGTCCCAGAGCATCAACCCTGGGGGGGGGAGGCAAGGTCCAAACTGTCCCATATCTGTGTCCCTGGTCCCTGGAATCCTGGCACCCTGAGGTTCATAAAAAGAAGGAAGACAAGTAGTTGAGGCTTCGGGATAAGTATCTGTGTGGAGAAACCAGTGTTTTTGTGGAGTCCTAGCCTCTGCGCCTGGAGAGGAGCTGGCATCACCCCGCGCCCCGGGGAACCTCCGAGGAGGGAACAGGGACAGCAGGTGACCCCCCCACCCTGTGGCTGTCAGCGTCCATCTTCCAAAGCCGGCCCTCATTTAGACTCCCTGGGGTCGAGCTCAGCCCTGCCAAGGGAAAAGGCTGAATTATAGGCTGTTGGGACAATTTTGTTAAAAGAACTTTTGAAACCCACACAGCAACACAGCTAACAAAATAGAATCTGCCTTGTCTAGTTTCTCGCCGGCTCCTGGAATGAATGGAAAGGGACAATTTGCAATCAGCGTTTCAATCACGTACGGACCAGATGCTTGGGCGTGATGGGGAAGCAAATGCTCCTTCCTCTTGATGGTGACGTCGCACCAGCCCAAACCCGACAGAGCGCTCGGTCCTTCACCGGAGACAGCAGGGCTGTTTCCACCAGGCGCCTTCCAGGACCCAGATCCCACGCCCGTTCTCACAGCTTCCCGGGCCCCCGTCGGATGCGACGGTCCCCTCCTCTGAGCCCACAGAGCTCGTTTACATCACCTTTCTGCCAATGACTTGTCACTGTCTTGTAGGATTTATAATAACTCCTCGCTCCGGAGCCCTTCCTGTGTACCAGACACTGCACACATGATCCCTTTTAATCCTTAGACCACCTCTGATTTTACCAGCGGAGATTCGAAAGCGTAAGTCATTTATTATGGCCACTGCCAAAGTAATCGGCGGTCCGAGCCTTCTCTTATTTCCCCCCAAATTCCAGATGAGTGGCTTGTGATTCAGAGAGGATACACTTATGTGGGGAAGAAGATGAGGAGACCGTTGGCTTCCTGCAGGCTGTTTTGTGTTCTTTTACTGCTCAGCCAACTCCTCATTTATCACATTTATTCTGTGGGCGTCGGGTGGTGTGCCGGGAACTGGGATTTCAAACATGAGGGGACTGAGGCACCTGCGGAGCTCCCAGCCTCCGGAGGGGGATGGCGTGGGTGTGAAATCGTCATCGCAACGTGCCCGCCAGAGGAGCGAGGCATGGGAGTGACTGGCACTCTCCAGGGCCGTCCTTAGTCATGTGTGAGCTGGGGTTTGAAGGATGACCAGGAGTTTCCCGGAAGGCGAGGGGAAAAGGTCACGGCTGGGAAAGGAAGAATGGAGTGGGTGAGTCAAGGGGTGGCGGAAGGGGAGTGGCATCATGCCCACACAGGAGTGGATGTGGTGGGGCTAAATGGACACCTGTACCCACACCGAGGGGTAATAGGAATGAACTATTTCCCACCACAACCCCGTAAAACAGGCAACTTTCAATTATATTGAAATATAGTCATCACATCCTTATTTATTTACTTTACTTATTAAAATTTTTTTTTATGTTTTATTTATTTCTGAGAGAGAGAGAGATAGCATGAACAGGGGAGGGTCAGAGAGAGAGGGAGACATAGAATTGGAAACAGGCTCCAGGCTCTGAGCTGTCAGCACAGAGCCCAACGTGGGGCTCGAACCCATGAACCAGGAGATCATGACCTGAGCCGAAGTCGGACGCTTACTGAGCCACCCCAGGCACCCCAGTCATCAAGTATTTAAAAAACAGTAGAAAAGCTATGTATTTTTATAAATGTTTATTTTTTCGAGAGAGAGAGAGCACAAGCAGGGGAGGGGCAGAGAGAGGGGGAGACACAGAATCTGAAGCAGCTCCAGGCTCTGAGCTGTCAGCACAGAGGCCGACGTGGGTCTCGAACCCACAAACCGCGAGATCAAGACCTGAGCCGAAGTCGAACACTTAACCGACTGAGCCACCCATGCGCCCCTGTGTATTTTTTAACTAGCACATTAAATAGCATGACCCAGTGGATGGCTCAACAAGCACATCATTTTGTGATGGTCATTATGCAATGGTAACAAGTGTAAATGAAATGTCAAGATTCCCATAGTAGCTCACATGGGCCGTGAAGACCTGGAGTTGCTACTGGTGAGCAAGCCGAAGGTCTGTCTAACACCACTGTGCTTCTGCCGACTGCATTATACCGGCACGAAATGTTCAATTTCAGGTAGACCTTTGTGAAAATAAAGAAGTCATTTCTCTCCCAGCCAAGTTCACAGACTCCCTAAACCCAGTCCACAAACCTCTCGGGATCCCTGCACATCAGGTTCAAAACCCCAGCTCTACACAGTTAGCCCTCCCTGCCCTCGCCCATGACTCTCACCAGACTGTCCTCAGAGGAGGAAGCTGGGAAAAGAAGCGGCCCCATCCGTCTGCCGTGAACTTCCACTTTCTTTCCCAGAAAACAAAATATAGAGAAGAGAGTGTGTTAAGAGGGATGAACTTTCGCCAACCACGCCCAATTCCAGGTAACTGAGGGAGAACTGTCTTACCCCATCCTGGAGACCGAGGCCTGCACCCACCACCCTCACTTGGGGACAGTCACTGCCCTGGCACATAACGGAGCCCTGGACACCGGCCCCACGGGACCCAATACTGAGAGCAAATCCAAGGGACAAAGAAGTGTGGTGATTTCAAATATGCCCACAAATCCTTTGATAGCCAAAAGTGGAGCTCTGTTTTGTTCCCTCTGAGCACGGGCTGCACTTGGACACTCCTGTCCAACGGGCAGAAGGTGGTAGAAGGCTTGATGTGTCATCTTCAGGATGAGCCACAGGAGGCACTGCGGCTTCCTTCTAGTTCTCTCCCCACGGTCACTCACTCTGGGGGAGTCGGCGCCCTGTCGTCAGGGCACTCATCCAACCCCATTCAGAGGCCCACATCAACAGCTGTGTAAGGGGCTCCCAGCCCCGGTCGAACCTTCAGATGACCGCAGCCTTGGTGGATGGCTTGACCCTAGCCTCATCCGGGAGTCTGAGCCAGAACCCGCGCTGGCTGAGACACCTCTAGATCCTGACCCTCAGAGATGGTGAGATAGGAAATGTTTGTGGTTTCAAGCTGCTACGTTTTGGAGTCTTTGGTGAAGCAGCCGTAGACTCTGAATTCAAGGGGGTTGAGAGAGCAAATTCTTTTCTTCTAAAGGGATGGGGGGTTCCTCTGGGAGGGGGTGGTTCTGAGGGGGGTCCTGCTGACAACATTTCCTCCCGTTAAAATATCGTCAGTGGGACCACAGGCTGGGGGATGAGGTGCCAGGGATGGGGGAGCAGGAGTGAGTTTCCCCGAGGCGGCCTTCTTGAGGGCAAGACCTTCCAGGGTGCCTCGGCAGATGCCCAGGGCAGATGCTGCACAGGCCTGCTGATGGGCCCCGCTGCTGGCGTGTGACACCTCTGGAGTCAGCCCCTCAGCTACGGAGGACAGTCGTGACCCACCCTATAGAGCTGCTGCAAGGATCGAAGGAGGGGATATGTGCAGAGCGCCAGATGCACAGTAACAAATGGTGGTGGTTTTTAAAAAATATTTATTTAATTTTGAGAGAGAGAGAGAGAGCACAAGTAGGGAGGGGCGGAAAGGGAGACACAGAATCCGAAACAGGCTCCAGGCTCTGAGCTGTCAGCACAGAGCCCGACGTGGGGCTCGAACCCGTGAACCGTGAGATCATGATCTGAGCCAAAGTCGGATGCTTAACCGACTGAGCCACTCAGGCGCCCCGACAAATGGCGGTTCTTAGTGGTGACCTCCCGGGCCCTCCCTCCACCACGAGTCCAGGTGCCCAGGCATGACGTCCCAAGGGAAGCCCACTCTCCTGTGACACCCAGAAGGTCCCGGTCCCCAAGGGGGCACGGGTGTGGGAACGGGAAGCTTGAGTGCAGCTCTACTTCAACCCTTGGCCTCATCCTGTCCTATCTCTCCCTCCTGGTTTGGAAGTTACCCTCAAGAGTATCTAACACGCAGGAAGAAACAGCCTCAGCCACGACCTGGGAAAAGCAAGTCCAAACTACACGGAAATGGAAACACCCGAGTGTCCACGGTGGGGGGGGAGGGGGAGAGTGACAAAATGTGGCCCCGGGGAGGAGTGAGGTGCGTGCACACCACACCCGCCGTGGGGAAAGTGGAAAACCGGATGCTATTTAAAAGGGCCCACACAGGGGCGCCTGGGTGGCTCAGTCGGTTGAGCATCCGACTTCGGCTCAGGTCACGATCTCATGGTTTGTGGGTTCGAGCCCCGCGTCGTGCTCTGTGCTGACAGCTCAGAGCCTGGAGCCTGTTTTGGATTCTGTGTCTCCTTCTCTCTCTGACCCTCCCCTGCTCATGCTGCCTCTCTCTCAGAAATTTAAAAAAAAAAATTTAAAAATAATTAAACATAAATAAAAGGGTCCACGTGTTATAGGATTCCACTTACATGAACCGCAGAGAAAAGGGAAGTCTGTAGCAACAGGAAGCAGATTGGCGGTAGTGGGGGAAGGGGGAGGGGGAGGGGTGAGTGGGGGTGGGTACGGAGGCTTATTCTGGGGTGATGACAACGTTTTGGAACGAGGCGGGGGTGGTGGCTGCACAGCACAGAAAATGTATAAGATGCCACAGAGTTGTTCACTGAAAGTGGCTAATTTCGGCAAAACAGTAAAAAGATCAGTTGCTGGGGGGGCCGTGGGGGGTGAACAGGTGGAGCCCAGGGATGTTTGGGGCTGGGAAGATCCTGCAGGACCCGCGATGCCACCATGGTGCCGCACGCGTGCCCCAACCCACAGCGCGTACAACACCAAGGCCCCCTCGGCATCCTTGCCGATTCATCCACTGCGACACTGTGCCCAGAGATGCCGGGGAGGCTCGCGGGCGAGCGGGTGGCCGGTATTTGGGAAATCTCTGCACCTTCTGCTCAGTTTTGCTCAGAGCCTAAAACTGCTCAGAAAAATAAAGTCTTTTAAAAAAAATGATTAACTTCATGTTATGTGGTTTTTACCTCAACTGAAAACAAGGACACCAAGATACCATTTTTCACCAGCCTGCCCGGCAGACGAGTAACCGGACCGGTGGCCGTGGCGGCTGATGGCCATCAGCAAGGCGGTGGGGAAGTGGGCCCTCCGGTGCGGGGTCTGCAGGGGTATAAATGGAAGAAGGTCCAGGGGAACAGCTCAGCGGGCAGAGAGCCTCTGTTGCAGCCCGGAGCGCGCGGCCCAGGGCTTCTGCAGAGAGAGGCACTCGTCCTGTAAATCTGGCCGCACACGCCAGCGTGACACGGTACACCAATATTTCTTGGAGCGTTACACACAGTGGCAAAATCTCAGAAACAACGTAAACATCCAGAGGGCCGGTTAAACCAGTGAAAGCAACTCACACAGACGAATACTGCAGGGAGTGGGCTGCTCTTCCCGGGCTGGCTCAGTGAGGAAAGCGTGTTTGTACACTTGCGTGCGTGTGCGCAGAGAACACACACACACGTGGCCATCCACACATACAGTAGTCCTAGAAACACACGCAAGAACTAGTAAGAATTTGGGGGGCCTGGGTGGCTCAGTCGGTTAAGCGTCCGATTCCAGTTCAGGTCAGGATCTCGCGGTTTGTGGGTTCGAGCCTCGCAATGGGCTCTGTGCTGACAGCTCGGAGCCTGGAACCTGCTTTGGATTCTGTGTCTCCCTCTCTCTGCCCCTTCCCTGCTCACACTCTGTCTCTCTGTCTCTCTGTCTCTCTCAAGAAAAACATTAAAAATAAATATTAAAAAAAGGAAAAAGACCTACTAAGAATTCTCCCTGGCGGTGGGAGAGAGAGAAGCCTTCTGGTAATTCACACTCCTTTCTGGGTCCCTCTGCCACTGTGGCAGGATTGGTCTGTGTGTCCGAGACAGGACAGAGGTATATCACTTCCGAGGCTGTGTGGCAGGCTGAATGGGGTCCCCTCCTAAATTCACATGTGGAGGTCCTAACCCCCAGCACCTCAGACGGTGGCTGTATTTGGAGAGAGACTTGTAAAATGGTAACTAAGGGAGAGAGCTTGGGTGGCTCAGTCAGTTAAGCATCTTGGCTCAGGTCATGATCTCATGGTTCATGTGCTCAAGCCCCGCGTTGGGCTCACTGTTGTGTGTGCGGAGCCCACTTTGGAGGATCCTCTGTCCCTCTCTGTCTGCCCCTTCCCCCCACCTCAAAAATAAACATTAAAAAAATAAAATGGTAATTAAGGTAATATGAGGCCATATGTGTGGCCCATTATAATGCTATAGGATTTGAATCCTCATAAGGAAAGGAAATCGGGGGCGCCCGGGTGGCCCAGTCAGTGAAGCATCTGACTCTTGATTTTGGCTCAGGTCATGATCCCACTGTCAAGGGATCAAGCCCTGAGTCAGGCTCTGTGCTGGGCCTGGAGCCCACTTGCGATCCCCTCTCTCTTCCTCTGTCTCTCCCCTGCTTGTGTGCATGCGTTCTCTCTCGCTGTCTCTGAAGGAGAAGAAGAAGAGGAAGAAGAAGGAGAAGGAGAAGAAGGAAAAGGAGAAGAAGATGAAGAAGAAGAAGGAGGAGGAGGAGGAGGAGGAGAAGGAGAAGGAGAAGAAGAAGAAGAAGAAGAAGAAGAAGAAGAAGAAGAAGGAGGAGGAGGAGGAGGAGGGGGAAGAGGAGGAGGAGGAGGAGGAAGAGGAGGAGGAGGGGGAGGGAGGAGGAGGAGGGAGAGGGAAAGGGAGGGGCAGGAGGAGGGAGGGGCAGGGAGGAGGCAGAGGTGGAGGCAGAGGTGGAGGCAGAGGTGGAGGCAGAGGTGGAGGGAGAGGAGGAGGAGGGAGAGGAGGAGGCGGGAGGAAGAGGAAGGTAAAGAGGAGGGAAAGGAAGAAGGAGAAGAAGGGGAAGGGAAGAGAAAAGAGAAGGAGAAGGAAGCAGGAGAGGGGGAGGAGGTAGGAGGAGGGGGAGGAGGGGGAGGGGGGAAGAAATCTGGGCACAAAGTGCACAGAAGGAAGACCACGTGCAGACACAGGATGAAGGTGGCCGTCCACACGCCAGGGAGAGAGGTCCCAGAGGGAACCAACCCTCGCCACACCCTTTTTTTTTTAAATGTTTTTTATTTATTTTTGAGAGTCAGAGAGAGGCAGCGTGAGCAGGGGAGGCTCAGAGAGAGAGAGAGACACAGAATCTGAAGCAGCTCCGGGCTCTGAGCTGTCAGCACAGAGCCCAACATGGGGCCCGAACCCACGAACCGCGAGATCATGACCTGAGCCGAAGTCGGACGCTTAACCGACTGAGCCCCCCAGGCGCCCCAACACACCTTGATCTTGGATTTCTAGCCTCCTGAATTCTGAGAAAAGATTATTTCTGTTGTTTGGCCGGCCAGTCCTGTGGTGCATCGTCACAGCAGCAAGTGATACAGGCGAGCTCAGAGGAGGCACTGTGGCTCCCAGCCTGCTCTCCCCGTCCTGCACCGCTCGGTGCGGAGGAAGCCGGCCAGCCCGCTGCCACCATGTGGGGACACTCAGGCGGCCTGGGGCTCCCGCCAAGCACCTCGTGAGTGAGCCACCTCGGAGTGGCTCGTCCCACCTGGTCAAGCCCGGACACGACCACGGCCCTGGCCGACAGCCTGACTGCAAATTCGTGAGACACCCTGAGCCAGACCCACACAGCTAGGCTACTCCAAGCTACCTGAACCACAGAAATTGTGTGAGATGATAAACGTTTGCTGTTGTGAGCTGCTGAACTTGGGGGGAATTTGTTACACGGCAGTAGCTAGCTGTGACAGACGCTGTGCACTTTTATACCTGTGAGAGGCTGGATAATGGCTCCGAAAGATATCCAGCTCCTGATCCCAGGATCCGGTGAACAGAACCTGATATGGCAAAAGGGATTTAGCTGGTGCAATTAAGGTAATGATCTTGAGATGGGGAGGTTATCCTGGATTTTCCGGAAGGACCTCAAGTATCAGAGGTGTCCTTATGAGAGGGAGACAGAGGGAGATTTGACCTTAAGGGAAAGAAAAGGCGGGGGGAACCTCAGAGTGACCTGCGCCATTGTACACAGAAGAAGGGTCACACGAATGCGGCTCTAGAAGCCAAAAAAGCAAGGAGACCCACTCTCCCTGAGTCTCAGGAGGGAGTTCCCCCAGCAGACTCCATCCAGCTCAGTGGGGAACTGGTTTTGGGTCCTGACCTCCAGAACAAGAGATGAAAGGTCCACTGCTTTTTTTTTTAATAAAAAAAATGTTTATTTAATTTTGAGAGCCAGAAAGACAGAATACAAGTCAAGTGGGAGGGAAGGGCAGAGAGAGAGGGAGACACAGAACCTGAAACAGGCTCCAGGTTCTGAGCTGTCAGCACAGAGCCCGCCGAGGGGCTCGAACTCATGAACTAAGAGATCATGACCTGAGCTGAGGTCAGATGCTCAGCCAACCGAGCCCCCCAGGCGCTCTGAAATACACATTGCTTTCCACCACCAGACTTGTGTGACTTTTCCCAGCAGCCTTAGGAAACTATCCGGTACCTTCTGAGTTTTGTCCTGAGTATGGACATCTGACCAGGCCAGGCTGGGCCCCGTGAGGCCTCAGAGCCATTCCTCGCCTTCTGGGGCTGAGCTTCGGCTCAGGTCATGATCTCTTAGTTCAGGGGGGGGTCTGAACCCTGCTGACTTTTCCTGGGGCTTCCGTATCCGTGGGCTTCCGACTGCTTTCGGGCCATAGGAGGTGCGGGTGGCAAATGGGAGGGAGGAGGTACGGGAGAGCTTCCCCGCCTCCCTCTGCCTCGGGCCACACCCTGGCTGTGGCTCTATTCCTCCACACGGCCTCACCCGTGACCCCGGTCAAGTGCGGCCTCACCCGTGACCCTGGTCAAGTGCGGCCTCACCCATGAGCCTGGTCAAATGCATCTGCCCCTGTCCCTCCAGCCCCTGGAGGGCCTCCTACTGACTATTCCTCTCCCTCCAGGCCACCTCATTGTCCCCTTTGGATCCTCAACTCTTCTACCATCCCTGCAGCTATTAACTCCAGTACACCTGTCCCCTCCGGGGGGAGGACCCATGGCTGGACCCCACCAGGAGCAGCAGCCCCAGGGTGTCCACCAAGTGTTGGGCTCACCAGGAAAGACACAGGTCTCGCCGACACAGGACGGAGAGGGTGTTACTCGCACAGGGAACAGAGAGGGCAAGATGGCCTCGAGAGCGAGCGTTCGTCCCTGCGGTCACGGGTCTGGCCCGCAGCCAGCGTCCGGAGCCGGTCTGCAGGCGCCCCTCTCTCGCGGGGCACCCTACCGGGAACAGCGGGGCGGGGCGGGGGGGTTGGCCCGGTGCCGTGGGACTGACTCACAAGCCGAGCAAAGCGGTCCGATCAAGCCCAGAGCAAGGACAGCTATTCCCAGACAAAGAGGGGTGCCCACGCGGGGCGTGTCCTGCGAGGCCCTTTCCTCTGCCACCACGCAGGTGTCCAGAAACGCACATCATGATGCCTCTCCGAACGTTCCCTCCAATTTGCACACCTGTGTGTTTTCTATTTTCGTGCCGGGGCCTCATCGATATTCAAATAATATACAAGCAAAAGATAACGGCCACAGATGGGGAAAAAATGATGAGTCTGTGGTCCAGCTCAAGCTGGGTCCTTGAACCCCCTCTCCGGCACTCTCAGGAGGGGGCCGCCTGCAGGAGCCTCCACACTGGGCCCTCCCCGCCCTCGCCCTGCTCACCCCATGTCCCTTGCGCCCCCAGGAAATCTCGGTGCTGAGCTGCCTTGCTTCGCTCTAGAGGCCGCTAGCGGCTGCACCTGATTTCCGCATCATGAGGGCCAGGATGGGGGGCACCCCAAAGGCAGCCCGATGTGGCCACGGTGAGAGCCACAGAGACGTGGGAATGCAGGATGGCAGAGAGCGGCTAAAACCACTGCACGTGTCCGTGTGGCCAGCCGTGGGCAGACGGGGTGAGCCGGTGCTGCCCCCCGGGGCTGGCCTCCGCCCGGGGCCTTCGCTGCTCGGCTGGACCGAGGCGCACCCCCACTTTCAGAGCAGGCCTGAGGGCCCCTTGCCTGCCCGGTGTGTCGCTTTGAGAGCCTGACACAGGAACATTGCTAGCTGACCGTATTTTTCAGAGCTCAAATTGAGACAGATGGTCTGCCCAGAGATGTTTTCCTGATTTAGCCCGTTTACTTATATAAAAAGCCTTACGAAAAGGGTGCGCGCCAATTTGCATTTGATTGTCCATTTACTGAGTCACCTTTCACAAGCAGGATGGAGCCTTGACCACAGGGGGGGGCTATCTGGCCTGGATGGGGGACGGGGTCGGGGGGTCGAGGGTGGGAGGGGGGCTTCAGAAGAGGGGCGATGCCGGGCTGGGGTCCAGGTTCTGGGCACGATTTGCGTGGTGCCCAGAGAGGCTCGCTCCGGGGCTGGAGGTGGGAAGTACTTGGATGAGCCTCGGGGGTGGGGGGGTGGGGGGGAATCTCCGCGGCTCCTCAGCAGTCGTTTGACCCAAACTGCGACCCCAGGTCCTCGGCGGGACCTGGGGGGGACCTCCCGCTCCCTGGGCCCCTGCCAGGCTGGGAGAAGGTTACCAGGCGGCACCCAGGGGCCCCAGCCACTCATCACAGAGGCAACCCTGTCTGGAATTCGGGACCCCATTTGCCAGATGCCCAGTCAGACCTCGACCCGGTGCCGCAGACATCGGCTGCTGTGTCCTCATGGGGCCCCGGGGGGAAGAGGCCATCGTTAATAGCTCACTTCATAAAGAGGCACAGAGAAGGCAGCAACTTGACTGAGGCTGCACAGCTAGCGGGCGGTGGAGGTGAGACCCCAGTCCAGGCCACGGGACTCGCCTCCCCCCTCCCCCCTCACCTGCTGGACGTCCTCTCTGTCTGGACTTGATGCTCAGGTAGGGGTACTCTTCCTGGCTCCCTTTCCCCTCCCGTGCCTCGACCAGCCCACAGCAAATCCTTCAAAATATATCCGGAGGGGGACAAGCACTCCCACCTCCCACTGCCTCCAGCTGCCACTCTCACAAGTCACAGAAGCCACATCCTGATGGCTCTGGGGCCACCACAGCCCTCATAGGGCATTCTCAGCACAGAGGACAGGAGCCTTCTCACACACGGTAGCCAAATGCTCTGACTTCTCTACGGGCTCCCATTTCACCCCCATAAATGTCCTTATGGAGGCCCCCGAGCTCTTCACAGTCTAGCCCTGTCACCTCTGCACCCACGTCTCCTCACTCACTCTGCCCCAGCCGTGCTGGTCTCCTTATTGTTCTTCAGACCCACTAGCCACACGCCTGCCTCAGGGCCTTTGCACTGGCTCGTGCTTCTGCCTGGAATGCTCTTGCTCCAGATAACCACGTGGGTAACATCCTCGTGGCCTTTGTGCCTGGGATCAAGTGTCACCTTGTCAGTGAAGCCTGCTCGGACACCCTATTTCGGGCTGTGCCCTTCCCTGCTGACAGCACCCCCCTCCCCCAGCCCGCAGCTCCTCGCTGCCCTGCTTTGCCACAGCACTTAGCACCTTCCAATGTCCTGTTTTGTTTATTTGCTGTGCTGTTTCTTTGCGGTCTCCCACTGCTACAGGGTGAGCTATTGGTACCTTTGTCTCATCCACAGCTCTGTCCCCGTTCCCAGAGAACGCTCGGCACATAGTATATGCTCAGTAAATACTGAATTGTTCCTAGAAGCCTCAAGAGTGGCCTTGATCTCCTTTTATCTGATCTCCAGATAAAGGTCAGCGTCCGGCCCAGGGACACACGGCTGAGAAGAGCAGAGCAAGGACCGGACCTGGCTTTTTCTGCCCAAGAGGCTGCCTCGAGCTTTGGCGAGTGGCCTGATTTCCTCCACACTCCCCTCTACCCACACCCTTTGTGACAATGCGGAGTCTGTTCCCCAGACCTCAGAACTGCTGCCTGACCTCGCACAACATTGGGGCCTCCACTTTCTCCTGGGCCCCCGCCATGAGCACAGGTCCCCGGCTGGCCTGGGGGAGGACGGCGGCCATGCGGGGGCCAGCTGCGGCTGTCCCAGACCAGTCAGCGCCCCCGGCCGCCTGCCGACTGCCAGCAGGTGCGTGAAGGGCCAGCGGAGGTCAGCCACGTCCACGCTTGGCCACAGAAGCCAGCCACCCCGCCAACCACCTGCAGATTCCTTGCGGGCAGAAGTAATTAGTCCATGTTGCCTGCCGCTGAGGGCCAGGCTTTACTCAGCGCTCCTGCAGCCGTGCTAATGGGTACACTTGGATTTGAACTAGCATCTGCATGGGGTGAGTCGGCCCCTCTAGCTGCCCTTGGGGCGCTTTCTGCTGGGTTTGGAGCTGAGGAAGGGCCCTGGGGCCCAGGGACCAGCAGCCAGCCTTCTCGTCCCCCTCTCCCCCCACCCCTGCCGCTGCTGAAGTCTGCAGTGAGGCAGGGCTGGGTTGCAGTTATTGGGGAGACACCCCAGGGAGCTCCGAGCCCCCAGGCTTCTCTTTGGGGTGGGGGTGGAAGGCTGGGCTGGACTCGCCCCTCTTGGGCGTGGCTTCCTGCACGCCCGGTGGCCCACCGTGAAAGCCACAGAGAAATTTTTCTTCTCAAGACTTGGTCGGGGGAAGGGTAGACTCAATGGGGGAAGGATGTTGAGGAGTGTCCCCCCACCCCAGCTGGGTTCCCCGAAGCAGAACCTGAGGCCAGGATATAGACGTGGATCATTTATCCAGACAGACCCCAGGAGGCAGGACACAAGACACACCAGCGAGGGATGTGCCGGGAACTCAGGCTCAAGCCTGCTGGGGCCCCAGGCCCTGCGTGGACTGTGCCTTAGACTCGCCCACCACAAGACAGGGGACTGAGACTCCCGCTGGGTGCCGAAGTTGTCTCCCTCCACATTTCGGGGCTGTGCTGACCGTGAGCAGATGGAGGAGACGGGTCAGGACAGCCCCAGGAGGTTCACGAGGACCTGGCCCCGTAGCCTTACTCTCCCCTACAAAACTCAGCTTCCCGTCACCTCTTCTGTGAAGCTGCCTTGACCTTCAAGGGAGCGGTCATTGCTTCCTCTGCATCCTATGGCCCTTTGCACAGACCTCCCTTGTGACAAGGCCCATTGAGCAGGACGTCACTGTGTACCAAGCTCAGCGCTAAACAGCCCCTTATGTGACCCGTTTAATGCCACGACTGCCTCACGTACATACAAGGAGTATCATCACGTTATCGTCCAGGGGCTAAGGTTCAAGGTCTCACGGCTACAAAGTGGAGGAGGCCGGACTCGAACCACCCACCCGTAGGCGGGCGCCGGCGCCATCGCCCTCACTACGGATGGGTGTCTGCTCCCCTGGACCCCGAGCTCCCCGTTCATCCGCCGGGCGGCCAGCGCACACGGCTCGCACCCCCGTGGGAGGGGGGCATGCCCACCAGCAGATGGAACGCACAGCTCTACCCCCCTCCAGACTCACACTCCCAGGCGGCCAGCGGCAAAAATAGCCAACTCATTTGAATGGAGTGACAGGAGGCAGGAACAAGAACCCAACTTCAGACAAATGGACATTTTCAAAAGAGAAAGGGCAGCAGCCAGGCAGGCCTCCAACATAACGCGGCTCCAGCCCAGCAGTTTAGCGCGATTAACTGAAGCCGCAGCCCCAGTCGATATAATAGCGGGTGCGTTATCATTATTCATTATCTCTGTGTTTCCCTGGCTCACCCCCCGGCTGGCGGGAGCGCCGCTGCCTCTCCCGCAGTCAGCTGTATTTTAATCAGCTACATTACCGGAAAATGTCCTCAGAGGAAGCGGTGCTATCGCCCGGCATGTCAGCTGCCGCTCGCAGATCGGGATAGCAACGTTCCAAGGTGCGGTAATGCCGTGTGACACTGTGCAAGTTCATTTAGAGAAAAAGTAAACATCATTGGGAGGTGAGCGAGGGAGATGAGAACGGGGGGTGCGGGGGCCTGGCTTGGTTTCAGATGATATGTAAGTGGCCTTGGGGTATTGATTCTGGAGGAAGTCTTTGCAAGGGCTCCTTGGTGGTCTATAAATGTTTGCCCAGAATTCCCCAACTCACCCTAGGCGTGGACAAAGAAGACTGAGAAAGCAAGACGTAGCCCCAAATTACAAGGGTTTATTTGGTCCCATAAGTCCTGGGGTGGGGGGAGGGCGAGGAATTGGGGGAGGGGCTTTGGGAGCGCTGGGGGAGAGGGAGGAGGGGAATGAAGGGATCATCTGGTTCACGTATATTTCCGGAGCCGATTCCATGGGCCAGGTAAGGTGCTGGAGCCACCAAGATGGGGCCACACTGTCCTTGACCTTGAAGCAAAGAGGAATAAGGGCCGAATGCACGTAACCAACTCAAGGCCTGACGAGACCAGGAAGGGAGGTGTTCCGACCGCTTCCATCAGGAAGGAGGGAACCCTACACTAAATAGTGCAATATGGTCACCACACGGCACCCAACACTGGAGAGATGCGATTGTCCCCAGGTTATGAGCAACAGATACTCCAGCCCGGGGGAGAGTATCCAGATGCGATCGTCCCCAGGTTATGAGCAACAGATACTCCAGCCCGGGCCCCTCCATGCAGGGCCTCACGGGGGCTGCACTCAGGAGCACTGAAGGCCTGGGGTCACGGGAGGGTGGCTTTATGGTAGCGGCAGGGTGGGGTGCCCCCTGGTTCCCCTGGAGGATGTAACTAGCTTGTTTGAATGATTCTGCAGGTGACAGGAGATGGAGCCCATGAGGCTGAGGACCGGGTGAGGTGCAGCTGGTCAGGCTGGTAGGGGAGCTATTTTTGGGAAACCTTTTCCGTGGCAGGGGTGGGGGGCGGAAGGGTATCCGATAAGAGCAGCCACATTCATTTAGGCCTTTGGGGTCTTGTGGGCCTCAAAGATGTCAAGGCAGCATCTATTACTCACCTTACAGTTGGGACTCACACCACAAGAGGTGCAGGTGAGGAGGGAGGGCTTCCTTCTGAGTGGTGACACAGGCAGGTGTGCCAAGTGCCATGCCCTTGAGCTTGCCTCTTGCACTTATCCATCTCCAGAAGGGCATCCTGTGGGTATCTGCTGTGCATGGAGCCCCAGATGAATGCACATGGGACATAGTGACTTCACTCCAGCCCACCCACGGACCTGAGCAAGAATACATGATTGCTGCTCTCAGCCACTACATTGTGGGATTATTTGTTACACAGCATTATTGGGGTGAGAGCTGACTGACACAGACACTAAAGCATTGTATACTGTACAACACTGACTTGGACTTCTTGCCCTCTCTTGCTTTCTCCTTAGTCTGGAATGCTCTTCTACACTCTTCTTAGCCTAAAGATATTTCAGGGCTTAGCTCATTGCTATATTCTGTGGGGAGCCTCCTCCACCATTTCCAGAAATGATGCCATCTTTTTCTCTGAGCCTCCATTTGGAGAAAAAGCATTGTGGCAGGTAGGAGGCAGAGAAGGGGTCCATGGCTCCCCTGTGTGCCAGGGCCGATGTCATTTCTCTTTATTTTTTTCCCAGGAAGGAGGAAGGAGAATATCTCCAGCTCTCTGAGGTTCAGCCACGGAACCAGCCAGGGGCTTTCTGGGCACACCTGTTATTTGCACCAATCTCGGAATCTGTCGGATCCTGATGGGTTTGCCTACCCAGTTACTCTGCGCCGGTGCCCGGCCAGCGCCCTGTGGAGTTGCCGGGTGAAGAGGACAGAATTACATGCTATTCCATGCTCTGGAATTTAAACAGCTGCTAGCACCTCCCAGGAAGCACTGTGTTTAGCAACTAGCCAGCCTGTGTTTTAATTTCAGTCTCCTTGCTCTTCCCAGCCTTTATTACACGCCAGAGATTTCTGTGCAAACACCACTGCGTCTTTGATACATCCTTGGCAGATTTGACAATCCCTTTGCCTCCTTTGCCTGGTGTTGATGGAGGCCTCACTTATCCCTGCACCCCCTCCCCAGGAGTCTATAAATAGAGGGACACACATACGCACACACACAGAACTTTTATTGCTGCAAGACTGCTCAGCTCAAAAAAGCTGCAGGCACATTTTCCTAGTCTCCAAGGTTCCCTACATCAGTTACCAGCAGCTGCAGGGTTCCCATATCAGTTACTCTCAGGGACCCAAGGAAGCAGGAGGGCCAGAGACCGACCCTTCCTATGCAATTGCTAGCTGGAACACGCATTGATGATTTCTCCTCTCCCGTCGCTGTCTCTTTCAGGACTGTTCTAGCTAAAATACAGACCACTTTCTGAGTAAATCAAATTTACTGTTCAGCAAGTTTTCACAGTGTGCACTGTGGGCAGAGCATAATTCCCTGTCCCGCTGATATTGAGCTTGACCTTGGGACTGGCTTTGACCAAGGAAATGGTAGCAGACGTGGTATGAGCAATGGGTAGAAACAAATGCATGTGTATCGGCTTGCCCTCTGCTCCACCGTATTCTCCCGTGACTAGAATGTGCTCTGAGTAAACTCCAGGTCTGATGAGGACAGGAGCTTCACAGAGCGGGTCTAGACCCCACTCAAATCTTGGAGCCGAGCCCCGCTGAGCCTGAATGGGATCAGCCAAATTCCCACTGACCTACAGACAAATGAGTGAGAAACAAATGCTTATTGTTGTATGCCGTTGAATTCTGGAATTGGTTGTTAGACAAGAATAGTTAGCTAATTCAAGGGGGCAGGCTTCCTTTCCTTCCACATTCTCCCCAGCTGTTCTTTTGAATATGAAATTGGCAGCAATTGGCATTGCTGATCATTCCCAAAGAAGTGCAAAAACTTGTAGTAGCTTTGCCAGGACTGAAGGCCCCTTTACATGGAGTCAGGCCCATTATCTTACCAAGCTTCCCAGCAGTCACCCCGATTGTTTATCAGTGTGGCTATAAGCAGAGCAGAACTGCCTCAACTGCTCAAGCCAATGGTCAACGCCAGCCTCAAGGCTGGAGTCTTGGCCTCTGTAACATCATGTCCTAACCACCTGAGCCTGCCAGCTGTAACAGGGACCGTCCCAGCCCTCAGGAAATACAGTATCTGGGGGCCGACTTTCAGAAACCCACCCACCCCCCCAAGCTCTGTCCAGCAGCGGTGGTGCTGAATCCAGGGTGGTCCCTTCTGCAAGGTCTTGTTGAGCAGAGCTTGAGGGTTGAGTACTTGGGGACATACTGACTTGGCTGACATCAGTCAGCTGCTCTCCATCCTCTGCCCTAAACACTTTCCTTCTCCTTGTCAGTCACTCCAGCTGGTTCCAGCCTTTCTCTTCAATGTCTCTTGCTCACCCTCTGTCATGGCTCTGATTAATTACCCAGGAAAAAAAAAATTTTGTTCATCCAGGGAGTCAAATCTCCAAATCACCCAGATAATCAATATTCGACTGCTGTGCTGTGGAGCGGGGGATCAATTTGCTGCCAGCCATTGCTAGGCAACTAGAAGCCTTCACATCATCCTCATGTAATGAAGGCAGCTGCCAAAAGTGGGCCAGCACACGGGGCTGGCTCTGAAGGATCAGCAGCATGTGAAGCCAGAGAACCACCCCACAGGGAAAGGAGGGACTTGCGACTCTTGAGACTTTACTGATGTGTCACGCGGCACCCTGGCTCAAAGCAAACCACTTGCTTAAAAATTCTTTTCGTTGTGGAAAATTTCAAATACTTACACACAGAGACACTCCAGCGAATATCCGCGGGCCCGCTACCCAGCTTCACTAAAGATCAACCCTTGGTGAATTCAGTGTCTTCCTATCCCCCACCTGCTGCCCACCCGCATCGGATTCTATTTAAGCAAATCCTCAACCTCACCCACAGGTAGGTACTTCCTACCTGTAGGTAGGCATCTCCGAAAGGGAAGGACTCCTCAAAACAATGACCGCTGCATCATTACCACACTTGTAAGAGATAACCTTGACTTCTCAACATTGAATATCCAGTGTTCAAATGTCTCCAAATGTCTTCATTTTTTGTTTACAGTTTTCCTGTAATCAGGATCCAAAGATGTTTCAAACATTGTAATCAGTTGGTATGGCTCTTCTGTTTCTTATAATCTACCCATCTTCCTCGTGGCTTATTTGCTGAAAAGGAAGATCACCTGTCCTGTAGAGATTTCCAGGAGCTGAATCTTACACCCTGTGGTGTGGTTTGTCAGCTTCCTCTGTCTCTCATTTTTCCTGTGGATTAGCAGTTAGATCAGGCAGCTCGGTGAGACTCAGGTTTGACGTGTGGGTAAGACTACTTTATAAGTAGCCTTTTCCAGTACCCTATAATGTGTGGCTCACTCTCTCTGTCTTTTTTGTGAGGTTGGCAGGCGCTGATTGCTTCTTAGGGACTGACGATCCACAGAGTGGAGAGAGATGTGCAATACGAATATTTGACAAAGGAGTCATGCCTGGAATATATCAAAAATCCTTGCAAATCATTAAGGAAAAAATAGACACCCCACTCTTTTTGAATAAAAGGCTTCCTATTCCTTTCTCCTGGAACTGAATCTAAAACTGAAAACCAATAAACAGAAAAGGCTTTGGGGAGAAAGAGAGCACGGGGGGAGGGGGGGAGGGGGGGAGGGCGGAAAGTGATGACAATCCATCCACCTTTCTTCAACCATAGAAATGAATATTTCACATGTTTACAGGAGGAGCGGGGAAGGGCTATTTTGGAGAAACCGGTAGATCAATTTTCCAAGCCCAACTAACCAGGATTCTTCCAAATTACTGAAGGATCAAGAAAATCAATGTCCAGGGGCACCTGGGTGGCTTAGTCGGTTAAGCGTCCGACTTTCGCTTGGGTCATGATCTCGCGGTTCGTGGGTTCGAGCCCCACGTCAGCCTCTGTGCTGACTGCCAGCTCAGATCCTGGAACCTATTTCAGAGTCTGTGTCTCCCTCTCTCTCTGACCGTCCCCTGCTCATGCTGTCTCTCTCTCTCTGTCTCTCTCCTGGAAATAAATAAAAATATTCAAAAAAAAAAAAGAAAATCAATGTTCATAATTAATCTCACAGATTCTCCTGTTGCAGTCTGTGATAAGAAAAAGTCACACAGTCCCGGGATTTAGTATATCCACAGAGACCACTCTGGGACAAAATGCATAAACACTAGTAAATTACTTCAAAGCTTTTCTCTCTTTTAATTAACTGAAGTAATTTTGTAATAATCCCCACAGCTTGCGTCTTAAAACGGAAATCACTTAAGGATCGAATTTGTCTTCTGATATTGTTTCCCTAGTTCTAGGGCTCAAACCACGAGAGCTCAGCCCCACGGGGTGGTGGTGACTTGAGGCTTTAATAAAACACACAGAACTTTCAGACTTCACTCCAGCTCAGCAGATGGTAACAAGTGTCAGAAGCATTTAATTAGCCCCTGCATTAGCTCATGATTTAACGAGCCCTCTCTAGCTGTGTACCTGTGATGTGTGGATCTGCAGAGGCATAAGCTTCTGAAGGACTATAAAAAGCTTTTTAAGAATGATGGATTTGAGTGTTTCAAGTTCCCAGACTGCCATAAAAGGCAAAGGCCAGCCCCCCTCCACACCCCCGTTCTTCTTCTCTGTGCACACACAACAAAGTGAGCCTCCAAAGGCAATGAATTCTACAGTCTTCTATTCCATAGGGGATTGTGAGCTGTGCACACAGCTTCACAGCACCACTGAGCCAGAGGGACCTCGCCCTATAATCCCGTGTGTGTATGTGCCTTGGAAATGCTTTTCAAAGCCAATTCACTCAACTATCATGATTGAGGCTCACAAAATCCTGTTATGTAAACCAGTTATTTCCCCATTTGACAGGTGAGAAAACCGCTCTCTCAAGCCCGAAGTCAACAGTGAGTGAGTGAGTGAGTGAAAATACCAACACAGAACCCACCTGCTTCCATGCTGAGCCTGGTCCAGGCTACAGCCAGCATGGCACTCGGGGTGGGACTGGGGGTCCTAAAGTCAAGGACTGTACTCTTCATCCAGGAATTCTGGCAGCCCTACAATGCCTGACACTTAGCTTCAACTCAGGGAGGGCGAATCCAACAGTTCACAAAAGACTAGCCCAGGATATTGTTGTCTCGATGCCCAGGAAATGGAACCCAACTCTTGCTGTTCTGCAGCAAGTCCTCTGTGGACCAGGAGATGAATGGATTTACCTCCCCTTTGTGTGGATGATGCTCCATACACCTGGAGGCAACGAGCGAGCCGTGGCTCAGACAAGGAGAAAGTTCTTCTTTCCTGGAAGACAAAGCCAGATCCCTTAATCTCTCTCCAGGGGAAGAAAAGTGCCCCATCTTGGTGTGCTCATAGGGCTGAGGTGTTCCGCATGCCATCTCTGAGTGTCCTCAGACACCAGGCTGACCTCCCCACTACGATGGGCAGAGGATCCGAGGAACCAAGCCGAGATCTTTTGCAGGCACCCATTTGGCAAGTGCATCCTCTGGCGCTGGCCCCTCCCACTTTGCCAACAGAGCATTTTCCAGCTAAGCTGGAAGGCACTACTCTGTCACCCCCGGGCTTGCAAGGTCCGGTGCACTGGCAAGGGACTACGGTGGAGGAAATGGTTTGGAAAGAAGTGCTGGTGGCAGCTGTGGAGGCAGAGCGAGAAGCAGAGAGAGGCAACCTCAGCTCCCTGTGTCTCCTCCAGGCACAGCACATTTTACACCCTAAAGCTCCATGGATCGCAAGACATCCACACTCAGCCTCTGCCCTCTAATTCCTGGGGGTCTGAGAGAACTGTGACATGGCCTTTAGCAAAGTCCCTCTACCCGCCTGCGCATTTGAATCACCTGGGCTGCTTTTGCCCCAAGTCAATTGCTCTCTGGGGTAAGGTTCTGGCATTGGTGTTTCCACAATAACCCTGTGACGGGGATTTGAATGTCCAGCCAGAGCTGAGAATCACTCCCTTAAGGGAACTTTTGATGCAAAGGTTTCTTAACTCTGACTGCATTTGGAACTCTCTGGGAGCTTTAAACAACGCTGGTGCCAGGACCCTGCTCCAGAGACTCTGATTTAGTGGGTCCACAGCACAACCTGGGCAGCAGCATTTTTTAAAGCTCCCCAGGTAAGCCTAATGCCCAGCCAAGGCTGTGCTACTTCTCTAAACACTTTTATCTCCACGCTTTAAAATGAGCTCCTGGAATCTCTGGGTCCCTCCAGCTTCAAGAAAGCCACTCAGTTCTGCATAGCATCTGCCCACAGGTAAAACTGATGTTGAAAATCGCAGTAACGTGGCAAGTTAATTGATAGACTGGACCCCCAGGATTGACTTGATTTCTTTCAAAAGTAATAATAACTCCAGGGGCGCCTGGGTGGCTTAGTCGGTTAAGCATCGACTTTCGCTTAGGTCGTGATCTCGCGGTTCGTGGGTTCGAGCCCCGCGTCGGGCTCTGTGCTGACTGCCAGCTCAGAGCCTGGAGCCTGTTTCAGAGTCTGTGTCTTCCTCTCTCTCTGATCCTCCCCTGTTCACGCTGTCTCTCTCTATCATAGAAATAAATAAAAATATTTAAAAAAAAGTAATAATAACTCCAAACCCTGTGTAGTGTTTAAATACCATATAAACTCTTTTGTATATGTTCTCATTTGACCACGGGAAAGTATGAATCTCTGAACTTCTATTTTCCCAGCTTTAAAATGGAGCTGAGTGACTTCATGATTGCTGGGTTTAGGGTTCAAATCCAGGCCTCTGACTCTGAGCTCAGGGCCTTTCCACCTGAACTGGCTTAGGACATAAAGTAGAGACAAGCCTGGGAAGGGAAGTAGGCTGTTCAGGGGTTGGGGTGTGTGTGTGTGTGTGTGTGTGTGTGTGTGTGTGTTCTTTTCTGCAGAAAAAGAACATCAAGGCAGGAGGGAAAACCTGTGGCCATTGAGTGTGTGAGGCTCACCCAAAGCTGAACCCCCAAGCTGGTATCCGAGGCAGGTGCTCATTCCATATGAGGACTGCAGAGGAGAGGGTAGAAATCATGAGATCAGATTCGCACTTGAGAAAGCTGGTTGGGGGGCGCCTGGGTGGCTTAGTCGGTTAAGCGTCCGACTTTCGCTTCGGTCATGATCTCGCGGTTCGTGGGTTCGAGCCCCACGTCGGGCTCTGTGCTGACTGCCAGCTTGGAGCCTGGAGCCTGTTTCAGTATGTGACTCCCTCTCTCTCTGACCCTCCCCTGCTCACACTGTCTCTCTCTCTCTCTCCTGGAAATAAATAAAAAACATTAAAAAATGTTTTTTAAGAAAGCTGGTTGGGAGGACAGGGGTCTATCGTCAAGGCCAGACCAGCTAGGGTGAACCCTGGGCAGGTACAGGAGGCAGTCTCCTCTAGAGACTGAAGACCCATGGCTTGTTTCCTTCTTGTGACACCTGGAATTCACCTAGCTCTGGCCTGAGATTTTGTTCTAGATGACTTTGTCTCTTTGGATCATAAAGGGAGTCAGTGGACGGATGGAGCAGAGTAGGACGCCCTGTATATGAGGATTTCAAAGTCACCAGGACATTTACTCCCACTTGCCCCTTCTATGAAAGCTTTGGAGGATATGCTACAGCAAAATGAGGAAATAAATCAAGTTAGACAAAAACATAGGATCCAAGTAACAGGAGATTCAACCACAGGAAAATAGTGAGAGGAAGTCTCAGAATTATGGAGAAGGAAAAAATGACAGAAAGGATGGCTCCAAGGCATCTGGGTGGCTCAGTTGGTTAAGCATCTCACTTAGGCTCAGCCCATGATCTCATGGTTGGTGAGTTTGAGCCTCATCTCAGGCTCTCTGCTATAGCACAGAACCTGCTTTGGATCCTCTGTCTCCCCCTCTCTCTGCCTCTCCCTTGCACTCCCACTCTCTCTCTTTCAAAAATAAATATTTTTTAGAAAGAAAGGATGGCTCCAGATTAGAGCAAAAAGAAAGGTCTCCAAGAAAAAAATGGAACAGATATATTATCTAATGCATATGAACATTTGGAAGATACTATTGGTAGGTATCTGAAAACTTTTCAAAGCATGTGGGAAAACATTATCAAAAGCTAAATTGAAAACTATACAAATGAAAAACTGAGGCAGTGATTAACACCAGGGAAAACAAAAGGCTGTAGAAGAAAGAAAATGGCAATATTTACATATGTATAATAATGTAAACACTGACCATTTAACAAAAAAAAAAAAAGTTATATAACCATATTGAGAGGATTCTGGGAAAGAATAGAGGGTGGAAGTTGGAATGTAAGAGAGCTAAACCCTCACCTACCAGAATAGGAAATAAATAGATATCTAAACTTAGTAAATCAAGAAAGTAACAATATAAGCATAGCATTTAGAATCATGGAGACAAGGCATAGAAGAAAAAGATGAAAGATTATAACTGGCTGTCCTAGAACCGAGGGTTGGGCCAGGGTAGGGGTGGGGCTGTAATTTTTTTTATATTATTTGATGCTTTCAACTTTAGGCATATTATCATTAACATTGGATTTCTCTTAAAATAAAGTGGGAGGGGTGCCTGGGTGGTTTACCTGGTTAAGCATCTGACTTCAGCTCAGGTCATGATTTCACAGTACGTGAGTTCGAGCCCCGTGTTGGGCTCGCTGCTGTCAGCACAGAGCCTGCTTTGGATCATCTGTCTCTCTCTCTGCCTCTTCCTCACTATCACTCTATCTCAAAAATAAAATAAATATTAAAAAATAAAATAAAATGGTAAAGAGAACATTCTTTAAAAGGCCATCAAGAGCAGACAAGCAGATGCTTACACTTCCCTGCCAGGGACCCCGACCCTGGCCCTGATTAACCCCACTAACCTATTAGTGGGATGGAGTAAGGGTTGGAGCATGCTTGGCTATCCTAAGGATGCCTCTCAGGCACTCTCCTTCCTCCCTCATTCACGCTCTGATGCCAGACCCAATCAATTACCTAACATCTGTGAACATTTGGAAAGTATTATTGATGGGCACTTAAAACCTCTTCAAAGCATTAAAAAATATAGCAAAAGATAAATTGGAAACTATGCAAATAGAAAACTCCCTCAGTCATGCTCTGATGTCAACCATGTCAAGGGCAAGCTTATCCAAAAGGCAGTGACAGAAGCTAAATTCCAGCCGCCGCCTCCTCCCCACATACCCTGTGAGCTGCAGGCTGTCTCTCCGTCCTACCAATCTTCTTTGTTTAACATGTCACTTTGAATACTACTTGCTGTCCTGGAAAAGGTGCCAGGCAGGCAGCCCACGGGCCCAGTGACCCAAGCAGGGTGCTAATCCCAAACCTCACCCCAGCTGCTCCAGGTAGGGTCTCTGCTCCAGGGGCTCCACTCCAGGATCCCTGATGAGGAACTTCTCCCCAGGGCTACTCCTCAGTCTATGAAAACCAAGAACGCGGAGCCACAGGGACATCTTGGAAGTGGGCCAGCTGAGACCCTGAGCCAGCCTTGGCCACACGGCAGTCTTCTCTCATGTGGAGGTACCATGGCCGACGGTGTGGTGGGAAGCAGGCTCCTCCATCCACCAGTCTTGTGTCTGTGGGAGAGGGACTGGCCTCTCCAGCCTCTGTTTTCCTCATCCATGAAATGGGAAAACCACTTTGCTCTGAGGGCAAAGTTGAAAATTAGAGGCAGCTCTTCCTGCAAAAAACACCAGACACAAGCCATACACTAAAAAGACTCTGATTATTATCATTGATAATAATCAATGTCCTCTGTTCTTCTCGAGTTCCTTGGAGAACCCAGTCAAGGCAAGTTTCTCCCCTGCTGCCTTTCTTCAGGCCCCACCCCTAGTGGGTCTCAGGAGCTCTCCCATCGGGACCCTTCGCCCACAGCCCGGCTTCCCCAAGACTCTCTGCCCCTTGTCAAGGGATATTCTCTCTCGTCTCGCTGTGCAGCTCTGCCTCATTCAGAGCCCAGCCAGCTGCCTTCCCCACAAGGTGCCCATCGAGGCATGTTCCTTGCAAAACCAAACACACATGTTTAATTACTTCCCCTTGACCCTGTCGGTGAGGGAGGACTAAACACACAGCACCCAGCCCTGGACACATGAGGTTATCCAGAGTTTATTAGTCACATGGACTCAATACCTGTGGGGACGACACTGCACGCCAGGCAGGGCCACACAGGACTTGCACTCGGGAACAGTGTGAAAGTGCCTGTGGGCTGTGGGAGACACACTCAGTATCAAAGGGAGTATTGGGCGCCTGGGTGGCTTAGTCGGTTAAGCATCTGACTTTGGCTCAGGTCATGATCTCATAGCTCATGGGTCTGAGCCCTGCATTTGGGCGTCTGCTTGGGATTCCCTCTCTCTGCTCCTCCCTACCCTCAAATTAAATAAAAAAAATTTTTAAAGGAGTATCAGAGTAGCATCAAAAGGATAGTGTGACCTCTGGTTCTCTGGTGCGAAGCGATTGGCTTGTTTGAACAATTCCATGGGCTGATGGAAGGCTAGAGCCCACGACTCAGGGGTAAGCAAGAACCGTGCTCGCTCAGCTTGGTAAGAAGAGCTGTCTGTCTGGGGGACCTCTCTGCAGGATACATCGCCAAGTGTCAAGGGAGCAGATGATACTGAGCTTTCATTTGAGGCCCTTATACCAGAACCTCCCCCAGGGAAGGACAGAAATGGGTGCACTTGGGTTCCATTTAAAGTCTCAAATATCAGTGTCGTTCTTCCCGCCACAGATGGAGCATGCTGTCCCCAAAGTGCTGGTGCAGGAGGGGCATGAGAAGAGAGGTGTCCGTCTGCTGATCGTCGCTCCCTTATTTTGTGGCGGCTCCCGCCCTCACCACTCTCCTAGTGCACCTGCTACGGCGTGTCACCTCTGGGCTGGGGGCCCTCGGGCTTGGGGACCACTGTGTCTTCCATCTTTGTAAACAGAAGGCCCAGCTCCTGGCACACTGCTGCCTGGTCAACATCTCCCAAATGACTGCCTTCGCCATTTCTCATTGTCCTTTGTCTCCGCTGAAATAGTCACTGTCCAGTCCTCAACTATAACTCCACTTCCTTGTCCATAAAACAGTGGTGTGAATAACACCCGGCCTGCCGGGTGCGTGAGGGCCAGAGGCGAGAGACGGAGGAAGCATCTGGAACAGAGCCTGGACAGAGTAAGTAAGCAACCCTTAGCCCTCAGCCACCACCACCTCGACATGGTCATGGTCGTAATGCTTTGGAGTCAGAGAGGCCTGTGTTCAAATCACGGGTTTTGTGACCTTGGGCTGCGGGACCGAACACGGGGCCTGATCGGGAGGCAGCCTCATGGAGGAGGGTGGTTTCAGGACCAAGCACGGCTCCAGGAAGCTCAGGCGTCGTCTTGAGAGCCAAGGGGAAGCCTGGTGGGTGGGGCTTGCGCTGTCTGTGGGGCAGGGCAGGCCGCCCCTTCCAGCGGGTAGAAGGGTGGAAGCCCCTGCCCCTTCTCACCCTCTAGTGGGCTGCCTGGCGGCTGGGTCATCCTGCTGCCACCCCACCCCCATGGCCCTGTCCACTGTTTCTCCCGTTTGGCCCAGTGGTCCCTGTCACTGGCATGGTGCTGCCTCGGCACCATCTCCCTTCACGCTGGCACAGAGGGAACGCGGGGACTCTGCACCGTGGCCTGGGATTGGGGCCTCAGAACCCCTGGCCGGGCCACGCAGCACCTCCTGCATGTCACCTGGAGGCTGTCGCTGTAGCATCGGGCACCACGTGGTATGAAGACCCTCTAAGGAGAGGAAGTCTCAGCCTTGTGCCCTGTGTCCTCACGGCGTCCAGAAGGTGGTACAGCACAAATATTCCGGGGTCACCTGCTGCATCAGAGGCTCGTCGCTCCCTGCTCTCCTCCCCTTCTGCACCCCAGGGTCCTGGCTCGGTCCTGAAGTCACACCCCATAGGACACTTCATTCCTACAAACCTCTGAGGGCTAGAGGCTCATCCTGTCCTGGCCGGACCCTGGCTGGAATCCTGCCAAGGAAGCTCTCCTTACCGCAAAGTTCCTCCCAGCATAAGGTGGGTAGAAAGAGAGAAGGGGCGCCTGGGGGGCTCAGTCGGTTAAGGGTCCGACTTTGGTTCAGGTCATGATCTCACAGTTCATGAGTTCAAGCCCCGCGTCGGGCTCTGTGCTGGCAGCTCAGAGCCTGGAGCCTGTTTCAGATTCTGTGTCTCCCTCTCTCTCTGCCCCTCCCCTGCTCTCTCTCTCTCTCTCAAATAAACATTTAAAAAGTTTTTTAATTAAAATTTATAAAAAGTGTGCAAGGAGGGGGCAGGCCTTTGAAGGACCAGAGAGGAGGGGGAGGCCTTCTGGGCGGGGCCTGAGGAAGGGGCAGTGCCAGTGCAGGCTGTGTGCAGAGGGTGGAGAGCAGGATTTGAAGAGAGAGCACGGGGAGCAGTTGGGGAAGCGCCTCGACCAGAAGCCAGAAGAAGCCTTCTCCCACTGAGGAGCCAAGAAGCTGGTGGAGGCAGCAGCCCCCCGCCCAGGCGCCCCCCCCACCCCAGCGCCTGGGGCAGACGCCACGGCCCCAGGTCTGTTTTCAAGTTTCCAAAGGTCACGGAGCAGACCCAGGCTGGGGTTTCAGCCCTGCTGGCCAGCAGGAGGGGACATCACCCCGCCCTCTGTCACTTGTGGGGAAGGGGGTGGGTCTGGGCCCGAATCCCTAGCACATGCAGCCCGGGTCTTCTCCTTTCCTCGCAGGGGCCCGGCTCTCCAGCTGGCGAGAGGCCGGAAAAGCACAGCCACCGGAGCGATTGACTCCAGGGGCCCTTCGGTGGCTCGACCGTCAGTGGGCAAATCACCGCGTTTTTGCTGCAGTCACGACTCACCTCCGTGGGGCTGATTGCAAGCGACTGGGAGCCCGCGGCTTTGGCTGGGACCCGCCTCTGCATCGTTTGTTCCTCTGGAGTGCCTTGTCACACTCGCTCCGACGGGGAGGGATCCGTGTGTATCCCTGTGTGCCGGTGTGCACGCGTGTCTGTGCGTGGACTGAGCACATGCATGTCTGTGCGTGCCCGTGTGTGCGTGTGTCTGGGTGTGCCCGTGTGTGCGTGTGCGTGTGCTGACAGGCTCTGGGCTGTCCGCCAGTTCTCTGATTGCAGGGATGGGATCGAGTCTCACTTCCGAAAGCTGCGGGGTGGAGACGTGCCACGGGGCACCAGCCGGGCATCCCGCAGGCAGTCGACACGCCACGCACAGAGTCGGGCGCACACGGTCACAGTGTCGCTGGCACGTTCCCACACACGCCCTGGCACTCCCTCTGCGGCGAGCCAGCAGCCGGGCCTTGACCTCGAGCAGACTTTTGGGGCCCAAGCCCCCCGTTCGCCCCCAGAAGCTGCTGTCCTGCCTGCCCCCTCCTCAGCTGCCCTCGGGGAGCCTCCAGGCTTCTGGGCGGATGGGCCTGGGCGGGGGCAGCTCGGAACCCCTCGGCCCTCCGGCCCCACTGGGCACTTGAGGCCCCTGCCTCCTGCCTCCCAGCCTCCTTCCCAGGCCGCTGCTCCTCCAGGGCCTGTCCTGAGGCCAGGCAGAGAAATCACTCCAAACACGCCTCTCAGCCCCTCCTCTGCCCTGCTTGCACCGCCCTTCCCCACCCCACCCCCCATTCGGAATGATCTGCTGCCTTAAAATGATTTCCCTTTTCTTTTTCTTTTAAGGAGGCACAGCCAAGCTCCGGAGCGCCCCCTTGTGGCGGAGCCGTGCAGGCACAGCGGCTCACGCCCGGCGCGGAGGTGCCTTCGCGACACCTTAAGGGGCAGGAAGGAAGAGATACAAGCGCACCCCTCCTGTCCCCTGCTGGGCCCCCTCCTCCCCCCATGACCCCGGGTATTAGAGGAAGAAGCCTGCAGGTGGGTGCTCTCCAGGGGGCAGAGCCCCATGGAAACCTGGAAACGATACCTCCCCTGGGGCTAAAGCCACCCTCAGGTGTCACCTTGCACTCGGGCCCGATGCAATTTTATACCTTTCACAGCAACAATCTCCTGAGAGCGCTCTGAAGCCTTCTTTGCACAGCTTCGAGAATGGACAGGGGATCTTGGTGACGTGGCGCGAGGTGAGTGTCTCACCCCTTCCTGGGACAATTGCCAAGGACAGGAAGTGCGCCTTCTTCCCACATCTGTGGGGCCAGCCTTGGCCCTGCCCCCACCCCCCTGCCCCCACCAGACCCGCCCCGCCCCCTCAGAGGCGCAGCTCGGATCCCGAGGAATCGTAGAACGACAAAAAGTATGTTTTTTCCTTTAAAAATGGTGTTTCTAAGCCAAAATCCTTAAACGAGAGCGAAGACTCTTGCTGCAGTTACTGTGCAGAAAGCCTGTTGTAAGTCTTTGCGATGCATTAACTCATTTAATCCGCCTAATGTTTGCAATGTAGAAAATTTGCAAAGTACAAAATTACAACGACGGGAAGTAAAGCCCCTAGTGCCGGCATGCATTTACCCGTAGTTTGTCATCTGCACACGGGGGGTTTTCAGCACATCACAATCACATCACATATTAGATGCCAGCTTTCCGCCTGTGCTGCTGAGCATGATCTCCTCACCTGGAGGCATCGGCCTTGGGAAGTAATCTTAACGGCTACACCATATCCCGCATTCAGAATGTGCTTTTATCTGGGGGAACATTCTCATTCTCAGGGAGGAACGTCTGGTCTTCACTCAGTGTGGGAGCCTGCATGAGGCTAGTGCATAGTGTTCATTTTATTCCAGTCCCTAAAATGTTTGTATAACAACATACAGTCTTAGTGTAAGAGCAGTAACATTCGAGGGGCGCCTGGGGGCTCAGTCGGTTAAGCATCCGACTTCAGCTCAGGTCACAGTCTCACGGTTTGTGGGTTCGGGCCCTGCGTCGGGCTCTGTGCTGACGGCTCAGAGCCTGGTGCCTGCTTCAGATTCTGTGTCTCCCTCTCTCTCTGTCCCTCCCCTGCTCATGCTCTGTTTCTCTGTCTCCATAATAAATACGCAGAAAAATAAATTTTAAAAAATTAAATTAAATTTTAAAAAAAGACCAATAACATTCGGATATCTCAGATTGTGTGTGTGTGTGTGTGTGTGCGCACACGCACGCGTATTGACATGCATGCTCAGGCACATGTGTGAGCCTGTGTGTGTGCTCCGTATGCTTAGACCTACCTATAAGAAGTTCCAAGAAATATTCCTAAAATAAATGATATAAAACATGTCCCAAAGAATTGAAAATATGTATTCAAACAAATACATAGGTATGAATATTGAGGCAGTATCATTCATCAGAGCCAAAAGGTGGAAACGACCCAAGTGTCCATCAACAGGTGAATGGATAATCAAAAAGTATTGTATCCAAACAGACAAACAAAAAGCTCCAAAATGTGGTATATCCATACAATGGAATACTAGTCGGCTGTCAAAAGGAGGGAAGTACTGATACATAATATACAGATGAACCTTGAAAACATTATTCTAAGTGAAAGCAGCCAGACACACAAGGTCACATATTATGATCCCTGTTTGTATGAAATATCCATAAAGACCGAGGATCGGAGGTTTCTGGGGGAGGGAGAGGACTGCTTAATGGGTCTGGGGTGTTCTTTTGGGGTGAGGACAATGTTTTGGAAGTAGTTAGAGGTGGTGGTTGCACAGCATTGTGAACATACTAAGTACCACTGAAGCGTTCACTTTAAAAAAATTTTTTTATGTTTATTTATTTTTGAGAGTAAGAGAGACAGAGCTCAGGCAGGGGAGGGGCAGAGAGAGAGAGACAGAGACAGAGAATCGGAAGCAGGCTCCAGGCTCCGAGCCGTCAGCACAGAGCCCGACGCAGGGCTCGAACTCACGGACTGCAAGATCACGTCATGAGCTGAAGTCGGACGCCTAATCAACTGAGCCACCCAGGCGCCCCACAATTGTTCACTTTTCCATTGGTTATTTGATGTTATATGAGTTTTATCTCAAAGTTTAAACAAAAAACCCAGAGTCGCACAAATGAGTGCAGACCAAATGATGACTAATGACTTCAAGCCTGGCTTCCACGCAAATTGCCCCTTTCCGGTCAAATTACTTCTTCCTGTTTCACCGCCCATTCCCCAGAGCCCGCAGCAGAGACTCTGACGCCCTGCGAGCCAGGCACCCAGCTCCATCATCCTGTCCCCCCACCCTCCCCACCCCCCGCTTCCTTTGCTTTGTCCCAGGCCCTGTATTTGTCAGAGAAAGGGCTTCAGTCAAGACACCCGTCTGCACGGCCTTTGCTGAGGACTTTGGACCTTCTTTCTTATTTTTAGAACATGTCCAAAAGAAACAAAAAGCCTAGCAGCCTCGAGGCAGGGTTTGGACAGTGGCCAAGTGCTTTTGAGATTCTGCTGTCCTGCCCACGAGCACCCAAAGGAAAGTCGGATCTGCCACCCCAGCCAGACGCTAATCCAATAACCGAGGGTTTGTCTCTTTAAGCCAAACCCAGGAGTGCAAATCCCTTTTAACTCTCCTCGAAGACCGTAAAGCAGTCTCCCCACATGAAATTAGTTAGGAGGCAGCCCCACTTCCTAGAAGAGCTTGGAGGGCCCCTCTTGCGATCCCCCGGCCCCTCAAATCTCTTGCTACCCCAGGGCAGCCATTATCGGACAGACTTACACCTTTGGTTGATCCGATTGGTTCACATTGTGGGTGCACACAGCACCCCTGACACTGGCTGTCTAACGGTCCCCGTCGTTCCCACCTTGAACCTTGGGCACAAGGTTCCCTCCCACCTCACGTGCCAGCATCCACGTCCCCACATCATCACAAGCTCTGTCCGTGGAAATCCTCAGGAAGCACCTAAGCAAGCTGTGCTAGGTACTGGGTAGATCTCCGTTCTAGCATCTGTCACACTGTTTGGCAATTGCTTATGGGTGGGTCAGCCTAGGTGCTCCTGGCTGCACAAACAGAAGCCCTGAATCAATGTGGCTTTATTAATGAGGGGCTGTGCTGTCCCCAGAGCAAGAGGAGTGGGGGGAGAGCAGGGATCAGGCTAACGTCAGCTGAACAGCGATGTCACCAGGGTGGTGTCATCCGTTGCTTAAACGCCCGACTTTGACTCGGGTCATGATCTCAGGTTGGTGGGCTCGAGCCCCACGTCAGGCTCCGTGCTGACAGCTCAGAGCCTGGAACCTGCTTCCGAGTTTGTGTCTCCTTCTCTCTGCCCCTCCCCCGCTCGCCTTCTTTTCTTTCTCAAAAATAAATAAACATTGAAAAAAAAAAAAACAATGTCACAAGGACTCAGCCTCTTTCTCCCCCGGCTCTGCCTCCCCTAGGGTGCTGGCTGTGGCCCCCGGCTGGCTCCCCCAGGGCTACTAGACCGCTGAGGTAGCTCCAGACATCAAGTCCAGAGAACAGCATCACTGGAGAGTCCTGAGCCAATCACTGGCCACGGGAATAGGATTGCCTGCATCAAACTGACCGGTGGTTGTCCAAGTGCAGTAGCCAGACCAGCGCCATCAATACCGCTAGAGAACCTGCTACAAATGCAGATTATTGGACCCCATCCCAGAGCCACTGGATCAGAATCTCCCAGCAGACTGCATTCTTTCAAACTATATTTTATTGGCTATAGTTAGTGTAATTACCATGGTTTAACCACTGTTCAACACAAGATGAGAGAGAGGGAGACACAGAATCCGAAGCAGGCTCCAGGCTCTGAGCTGCCAGCACAGAACCTGACGCAGGGCTCGAACCCACAAACCCCGAGATCGTGACCTGATCCGAAGTCA
The DNA here is from genome assembly GCA_017311185.1 of Proteles cristata cristata. Taxonomy (NCBI): domain Eukaryota; kingdom Metazoa; phylum Chordata; class Mammalia; order Carnivora; family Hyaenidae; genus Proteles; species Proteles cristata. Next base: position 841,347 of record JAESUZ010003315.1, on the reverse strand, counting down.
GTCGCTTAACCGACTGAGCCAGCCAGGTGCCCCAACACAAGATGAACTTCTAATTGCCTATGGGATTTCCTAAATACAAATCCCCAAGATTGGATAGATGAGAAGCATATGATTTTATTTAAAAAATAAAGTAAAATAAAAAACAAGACAACAAAACATTTTACCTAGGTTAAAACTGAAATGCTACTAATTTTTTTTTTCAAATCGTATTTTAATAGGTTTTCCAGGACATTCTATTGCATGGTAAAGCTTGAGAATCCCTGCTTGAGACTAACCATTTGGGATGGTGCATCATTACCTATTTTTGTGAGACAAGCCACCCCAAAACATAGCATCTTAAACAACAACTGTTTTTATTTGCTCGTGACTCCAGGCCAACAGTTTGAGCTGGGTTCCCCTGGCGGGGTCTTCTGTAATCTCACCTCTGATGGGATTGCCAGATTTAGTAATTAAAAATGCATGATGCCCTGTTCAATTTTAATTTCAAAGAAACAACAAGGAATGTTTTTTTAGTATGCCTCCAGCAATAATCTATGCTAAAAAATAATCGTTGTTTACATATAATTCAAATTTAACCAAAAATCCCGTATCTTTCCTGGCAACGTAGCCTAGGGCCACTTTCGTGGCTGTTGTCATTGGGCAGCCGGACAGATCCTGGACAGTCTGACGGCCCTGATCCTCCAGTGGAACAGCTGGTGTTGGCCGCCAGGGGGCCTCTCCCTCCATGTGCTCTCACCCTTAAGGAGGCCAGCCTGGGCTTTTTCACAAGGCGACCGGAATCTTCCAAGAGGGCACAAGTGGAAATCGCCAACGCCTTTTAAGGTCTAGACTCAGAATAACGTCACCCGGTGAGAGGGCTGGCCTCCGCCCTCAGCTGCTGGGAGGTGATTCCTCGTCCCCTGGAAGTCTGACAGTGTGACTCGTGATGGGCTTCGGGACATGTCATATCTCTCGCAACCTCCAGAGGAGCTGGTAGCCGAAGGTCAGCATGTGTCAGTGTGAGGTCAAGCTCCAGGGAGACTCTGGACAGCCAACCTCAGCGGGCTTCCCTCATCGGCAAGGCTTTCATGTCCTGTCACATACGGTAGCCAGGAGGAGGTTACACAGTCCGGACTCCGCAGGACGGATGACCAGAAGCTTCGCCTTTGGACCCCTGCCTGCCATTCACCTGTCCTCTGGCTGGCCCTAATTTGTATCCTTTTTCTATAATAAAACCGTAACACTAAATATAACACCTTCTTGAGCTCCAAGTCCTTCTAAATGATATGTCCGACCTGAGGGGGCATGTGGGGACCCCCAGATTCACAGCCAAACCCTGAACTTGTGGCTGGTGTCTGAATTGAGGGCAGTCTTGTGGAAGACAGTGCCTGCAAACCATGCGGTTTGCTTCAACTCCATCACATGCTGCTTCTGGAACATTCTGTTGGTCGAAGCAAATCACAAGGCTAGACCAACTCAGGGAGGTGCACAGTAGACTCACGTCAGAATGGAAGGGTTGGCAAAGTCACATTGCACAGGGACGCGCACGCAGGGATGGAAGGAACTTGTGAACAATTTTTGCAAATCTACTACAGACGCAGTGCATGTTGGTGACAGACTCCAGGACCAGTACCGTTCCACTTGATGGCCCGGACCCACCGGACTTTCACTACAAGCTCTTCAAAGGCTGGGACAATGGCGTCTTCACCTATTTCCCCAAGGCCTGGGTCGTATCAGAGACTTGGCACCCAGGAGGAGGTTGTGTTTGATGAGTGAGTGTGTGAGTGAATTGACTAATGGCAATCACATCTCAAACTCCACTGCACATTAGAAAGGCCCAAGGAGTTTTTAAACCACTCATTGTTGGATGCACCCAAGAGCCAATAATTCCAGACCTGCGGTGGCATATAATCCAGACCTCAGAAATTTTAAAAGCCTCCCAGGTGACCCCACTGTTCAGCTGAGGTGGAGAATCACTGACCAACAGAACGGGACATCCAGGAGCTTAAAACCTGCAACGTTCAGATGCCGAGATCCGTGTGGAAGGCATGGAAACCCAGAAACTATAAGTCAGGGCACCAAGATATAAGGTATTAAATCGTGCACCAAGAATGAGTGGGAGGGAGGGGCGCCTGGGTGGCTTAGTCGGTTAAGCGTCCGACTTTCGCTTGGGTCATGATCTCGCAGTTCGTGGGTTCGAGCCCCGCGTCGGGCTCTGTGCTTACTGCCAGCTCGGAGCCTGGAGCCTGTTTCAGTCTGTGACTCCCTCTCTCTCTGACCCTCCCCTGCTCATGCTGTCTCTCTCTCCTAGAAATAAATAAAAAACATTAAAAAAAAAAAAAAAGAATGAGTGGGAGGGAAATGAGGGAAAGGTAAGTGGCCATTTCCTGGCCGGATGCCCAGATGCCTGGTTGAGGGCTTATTCCGCTCCTGTCACTCCCAAGGGCTCTGTTATCTCAGCGGAGAGCATTGCTAAAAACCCCCATTCTTCAGAACAGACTGCTCGATGGCTTGGCTGCCGCCCAGACTCCCAGCTTGGAGCTGCTCTGACTTTTATTTCTCTCCGATTTGGTCTAAGCATCAGTTCAGTTCTGGAGCCAACTCCTACTTGCTCATGAGATTGTGAAGTTTTCAGGACTTTGGCACAGCAATTGTTAAACACGGCCGTTATTAAAAAGAATAAATTATGCAAACGTACGGTGACATGGATTCTATAAAAAGATAATGAAAACCCAAACCCATCGCTTCCTAATTACTACATCTTCCTGTTCTTTGCACTCCTGAGGCCACTTACGTCCCTTGTGTTCACACGGTGGAAATACCAGTTGAATGGGATCGCATAATTCTGTGTTCGTGCTGATAGATCGAAATCAACCACAGCGGGAGTATTGACCTCCCAGAAATTGGTAAATACTCTAGATCATGGCTTTTTTTTTTTTTAAACTTTTGGTCCAAAGAGCCAGTAATTAAAATTTACCAATGCACCCCTAGATCTAAAGGTTAAAGAAAGAAAGTGGAACGTGACCACTGGGGGGCTCAGTCAGTTGAGTGTCCGACTTTGGCTCAGGTCATGACCTTACAGTTCGTGAGTTCAAGCCCCATATTGGGCTCTGTGCTGACAGCTCAGAGCCTGGAGCCTGCTTCGGATTCTCTGTCTCCGTCTGTCTCTGCCCCTTCCCTCCTTGCATTCTGTCTTTCTCTCTCTCTCTCTCTCTCAAAGATAAATAATCACGAAAAAAAAAATTTTTTAAGTTTAAAAAAAGAAAGTAGAATACCAGCCCTGGCTCTCCTTGAGTCTATGTTGACGCAGTTCCTCTCAGCGAGAAACACGTCTGGAAAGATTCAGGCACCCGTACCAGGCTCCATGCACCCACGGTGGCTCCCAGCACATTGAAAAGGATGTGTGGCCTCAGCACTTGTCCGGACTCTGCTTTCTTGCCTCCTCTCTATTGTTTTCAGCACATGCTTCCACTTGGAATTCCCGTCCCGTATTTTGCCCATCCATCCTTCAGGGCTGATGGTGGGAATGGTCCTGTTCCCCGGGTCTGCGCCTGGGGTCCAGGGCTCCCCTGGGCACACACCCTGCGGCCTTGACCAAGACCTTCCCAGCGCCCACACGCTAACCTTGTCAAGAACTCCTCAGCCCCGGCCAGAGCCCGGGTCCCTGCCGCCTTCGTGTGTTTGGAATCGGTGCTCAAAGGAGCTGCAGACAGGGCCACCGGAACTGTGTCCCCACGCCCCCCGCTCCTGGGGACATGGCTCCCTCCAGGCCAGCAGGCATAACCAGATCTAACCCAACATTCAGCCTCCGGAGGGATCACCCAAGACTATAACTCCAGTGCTGGAAAGGAAGTGTCTTCTGAACACCGGGGGAACCTTCTGAGCACTTAACACCCACACAGCCTCTCCTCCAAATAGCAGCAGGGCGGTAGAGGGGCGGGGGCGGTGGAGGGGTGCCCCAAACCCCCCTTTCAGGCTCCTCAGGGGGTCCTGTGCTCCAGCCCCTGCTTTGGGCAGTCCTAAACCACATACCAGAATCTCCCATCCTTTCTCAGCCCAGGACCTTGGTGAGCTTCCCATCCAGTGGGGACCCACGGGGGACAAAGCAGCAGAAAGAGACCATCTGTCAGCTGCCCTTGGACCCCAGACCAATCCTTTTTGTTGTGTGTGTTATTTGGATGCTGGAAAGAAGTGGGTTTTCTTTATTGGTAAAGCTGTAGCCCCTCTCCAATGACGTAGACTTGTTCATAAGACTCAATTATTGTTTTCTAAGCAACTATATGCATCGAAATGCATGTATCTTAAGTCTACAATTGGATAACTTTTGACAACTACATATCCCAGTGTATTCCGCACTGTTACCAAACTACGGAACATTTCTCTCATGCCCTTCGCCAGTCAATCCCCATCCCTCCTCCCAACGCTCCCCAAGACTCCCACCCCCAACACCCCACTCCCAACCCCCCTGCCCCAAGGCAACCACTATTCTGATTTCTGTCACCAAAGATTCATTGTGCCTATTCTAGAACCTCACAGAAATGGAATCACACAGAATGAGCTCTTTTGTGTCTGGCTTCTTTAACTCCGCATAAAGCCAGATAATTATATTTAAGCAACTCTAATTCTCTATGCAGTCTGTGTGCTGGAGAAGGCTTCTAGATTTGGAATCTTTGTGCTGGGGTCCAAAATAGCTTTTGTTGGGCCAAGCGCATCTTCCCTGCCTCCCCGCCTCTCCCCCAGCCTTCAAAGATCTTATTTTATACAGAGAACTTCCAAGGGACCTCTGAGCTCTGGCTCTCAGGCTTCACCCCGGAGCCAGGCAGAGCGTACAGATGGGACATTGCTGCAGGATCGCCAAGATCATGCGGTTTGGTTCAGAAGACAAGAACTGGAAAAATCCATGTCCGGTGAGTGTATTCATTTCCTATTGTTACCGTAAGGAATTGCCACGCATTTAGTAACTTAAAACGACAGAAATTTGTCAGGTCTCAGGTCCGATATCCAGGCTCCACTGGTTTCTCTGCTCTAGGTCTTACAAGGGCAAAGTCAAGGTGTCAGCCAGGCTTAGGCTCTGATCAGGAAGTTCTGGGAAAGAATCATTTCCAAGGTCACTCGGGTAATCGCCAAGTTCAGTTCTGCGAAGCTGGAGGCCTGGGGCTCCCCCTTCCTTGCTGGCTGTCCGCGGGGGGCCAATCTTTGCTCTTAGAGGATGCTGACATTCCTTCTCATGTGTCCCTCCACCAACCACAGGCTGAGTCCCTGTCATCTGTGAAATCTCTCTGCTTCCTCTTCTGACCTCAGCTGGAGAAGTTTCTCCACTTTGAAGGGCTTGTGCTTTGAGACGCCCCACCTCTTACCAATAATGCAAACTAGCCTCCCTAGTTTATGATTTCTAACTTTAACTATACCTGCAGAGTCCCGTTGGCCATGTGCAAAGTTTGGGAGTCACCAAGGCCACCTTCTGGTTTGATAATTCCCTAGAAAGACTCATAGAACTTAGAAACAAAACATATTTGTGGCTGTGGCTTATTATAGTGAGAGGGTACAGATGGAAACCGGCACTGAGAAGAGGCTGGTGGGGCAGGGTCTGGGAGAAGCCAAGCACGAGCTTCCAGGTGTCCTTCTAGAAGGGCCGTGGGGATGGCCCTTCATTCTCCCAGCGAAGATGTGTGACGGCACACATGGAGCCTTCCCAGCCAGGGCCACTCACCTGAGCCTTGGTGTCGAGAGTTCTCACTGGGTCTAAGTCCTGTAACTATAGCTGATTGTTCACCATGCTAACCTCAGTCTGCAGCCCCTCCTGAGGTCAAGCTGGGACCATGGGCCCCAAGGACCCAGCCCCCAAACTCATTGTTATCCTAAACCATCTGGCTGGCCCAAGGTCCCCAAACAAATGAAGACACTCTTAAAAAAAATTTTTTTTTGATGATTATTTATTTTGAGAGAGAGACAGAGCATAAGCAGGGGAGAGGCAGAGAGAGAGGGAGGCACAGAATTCGAGGCAGGCTCCAGGCTTTGAGCTGTCAGCACGGAGTCCAACGAGGGGGCTCGAACTCACAAACTGTGAGATCATGACCTGAGCTGAAGTGGGATGCTCAACTGCCTGAGTCACCCAGGCGCCCCTCCCCAAGAGAAAAAAATCTTAATCAGGCTCTGTGCTCAGCAAAGAGCCTGACCCGGGGCTTGATCCCACCACCCTGGGATCATGATCCGAGCCAAAATCAAGAGTCGGATGCTCAACAGGGTGCCCAACATCTGACTCATCTTCTTCTTCTTTTTTTTTTTTTAATATTTTTTATTTATTTCTAGGAGAGAGAGAGAGAGAGAGAGAAAGCGTGAGCAGGGGAGGGTCAGAGAGAGAGGGAGTCACAGACTGAAACAGGCTCCAGGCTCTGAGCTGGCAGTCAGCACAGAGCCCAATGCGGGTCTCGAACCCACGAACCGCGAGATCATGACCTAAGCGAAAGTCGGACGCTTAACCAACTAAGCCACCCAGGCGCCCCCACCTGACTCATCTTCTAAGATAACCTTATTCCATTAAGAATAACATGGGGGCGCCTGGGTGGCTCAGTCACGGGTCCATCTCTGGGGTCGCGAGTTTGAGTCCCACATTGGGCGAAGAGATTTCTAGCAATAAACAAATAAAAACTTAAAAAAAAACCCAACAACCCAGAAGAACAAGCACGATGGAGCTGGCGAAGTGAGCTGACCTGGGTACCAAGTACTCTGTGTCTTTTCCTTGCACTGTCTGGTGTAACCCTGCCATGGTTACGCTGTTACCTGTCATTACCCCAATGCACAGGTGAGGCAGGGGTAAGCCACCTGCTTGGGTTGCTAGCCGGTGAGTAGTGATGTCAGGCATGTCCACAGGTTTGTGTGCCCCAGCAGCTTGCTCTGCCTTGTGTGGTGCCCTCCACCTCCCTGGGTCTCCTTGGCCTGGCACACAGGTGTGCGGTGTCTGGCAAGCAGCCATGGACCCTCTAGTTCCTGAGACAAATGCCTGGGGCTCTGGAACGTCACCTGTTTCAAAATGGAGGAACCAGGTGGATTCTCCAAAGGATCTCCTTCCAAGAGGCTCCTGCGCGTCAAATCATGAGGCTCCCGGCCCATCCTCACCGCACGCTGATCCTTTGGTTCCCCTTCCTGAGTCCCTCATGGACACCGGTGGCTCGGGTGCCCTCTCTCCTCCCACAATGGGTTTTCTGGGCCTCCCCCCACCCCCTGCCTTGAGCCTGTCTTGGCCTTGACACTGGTCCAGCCTTGGTCTTCACTGCCATCTAGTGGCTCCCAGGCTTACTGCAGGGAGGAGAGGTCCAGAACCAGAATTCTAGGCGCCTTTGAAATGATGCTGGGGTTTCTTAGGCTTGATCCGGCTCCGAGTCTCCCCGAGGCAAACCCAGGGCCAGCCCTCTGAAAGCAGCAGGCTTGGCGTGGCCCTGGGGGATCTGCTCGAAGGGCAACCGGATGCAGCCGTTCATCCTGCGGAGGACCCCACCCGGGGGCACTTGCCATCCTGACTGCGGGCGGTTTTCCAACCTCCGATGGAGAGCTCAGCTTCCCCGTGGCATCCAGGCTCCAGGCCTCTGCCCACCAGAGGCTGGGGGGTGTGGCGGGCGGGGTGGCCAAAGTCCAAGAGGGATGCCAAAGGGAGAAGCTGGCCCCATGTCCAGGGCGGGGGGCGGGGGACAGGTGGAGAGGGAAGCCTAGCAGAGGCAGACACAGTTGTGGGTTTGTGTCCGGGGCACCCTCTGCCCCGGGCTGGCCCTCTGAGGAAGCAGGTGGCCAGGGTTCCGATCCTGACCCTGCTGCTTACTCGGAGCGTCTTGGAAAAGGAGCCCCATCCACCTCTGGGCTGTTGCTAGAAGCTGAGGGGACGGATGTGAAGCCCTGACCCGTAGCAGGTCCCGTATTAGTCTCCTGTGGCTCTCCCGTAACAAATGACCACAACGGGGCCACTTGCAGCAGCGGGAATGACTCTCCCAGTTCTGGAAGCCACACGTCCCGAACCGAGGAGTCTGCAGGCTTGGTTCCTTCTGGTGGCCCTGACACAGACCGGTCCATGCCTCGTCTCCCCTGGCTTCTGGGAGTTGGTGACAATCCACACGGCATTGTCCCCATGGGCACGTGCGTGTGCATGCGTGTGCGTGTGCGTGCGTGCCTTCTCTTCTTGTGAGGCCACTGGCCATACTGACTTAGAGCCCTCACCCACGCTGATCAGGTGTACCTTCATCTTACTTTGATCACGTCTGGAATGACCCTGTTTCCAAATAAGGTCAAGTTCACAGGAGGTTAGGACTTGAATATGTCTTTTGTGGGGACACTATCGAGTCCACGGCAACCCTCAGACGGACCGTGCATTATCGGGCTCCCATCCTCCCTCGGGGTTGAGATCAAGCTCCACTTGTGTCTGATGTCCCGTTCTTTGCTCTCATGCCTTGGGCCGTCTACGTCTTTGCTGCTCTGACCTCAAAATGTCAGTCACATCTGGCTGGCTCACCTCCCATGCTCAGCTCCATTACTCTCCGTTCTTTAAAAGGCCACTGATACGTCCCTACCCCCTGAAGTGTCCCCAGACCAGTCCCCAGACTGCCTCACCATCCCCCAAGGCACTCACGGGCGTCAGGCACCGGCTGCAGTTACGCAGGCGGCTGTAACAAGCATGTTTTAGGGTCGGCACCACCAGCCTGAAGGCCCTCAGCAGAGCAGAACCTCCTCCTGGTCAGCAGAGCTCAGAAGATGTCCTCGCCGCCCCATCCATCCCGGCGGGCCTCTGAAGGACCGGGGCCCAAACATTTGTTCTGAGTGTAAAGGAATGTTCTAGAAAGTCAGCCTTTTGTGGGTCAAGTGGTCAGCCTTCTAGTATGTTAAAGAAATATCTTGCCCAAGGGGCTTGGGGAAGACGAAATCCTGGCGGTAGACCCCACCCGGTCTCCTGGACCCGTGGCCCGACTCCCTGTGCAATCAGACGAGGCTCTAATGAAACGCTGGTTTAAAAGCGCCTGATCTGCAGGAATGTTCGAGGCAAATTAAATATACAGCACCTGAGAAGCCAGGTGAGTTAGGAAAACGCATTTACGGCTCCAACACAAGTCAGAGGAAGCGCACCGACCGGCAGCCACGTTCCGTTTGCTCCCCACAGTCGCCTCATGGAATTGTAAAGAAAGAAGGCGTCGAAGCCTTGAAACTAAACACTTAAAAAAAAATAGGTGCCTGTTCTCGGAGACCATGTTTTAAAAGACAGCTTTTGTTCCACGCCCTGGGCTTCTGTCAAGCAGGGCAAACGCCGCGTCCACCTGACGGGGGCATAGGAGGGTACTCAGCGGCACCGTCTTCAGCACGCGGGGCGATCTTCCCCTCCATCTTATCACCGCCTTCAAGATGCGTTATTTTCAGCTGAAGTACTGGTCCAGTTTGGGGGGGAAAGCCTTTCATGTCTCCCATTGTCATTTTTCCCTCTCTGTCCTGAGGGAAGCTCAGGGGAAGGACCTCTCTCTGTTTGCCGCGGTTTGGGAATCCCATGAAACACATGGGCGGTGGAGTGTTGCGCACTGATAAATAAGCCCCTCCCGGCCCAGCAAGTGGCTCCTGGGCACGCTGTCTTGGCCACCTTGCAGACCTGGTGCTGGGGACCAACATGGCTGGGCAAAGGGATGGCCACCCTGTCCCCACACCTCCCACCTTGGAAAGCAGGGGCGGAGGGACGGGGGGAATGTTCGAGGGCCCCAAGCGCACTTTATCTATAAGCCTTCCCCCCACCCCCACCCCCTGCGTTTACCCCACTCCCTCTCAGACACCATGGGCTTTCTCAAGGCCAAGGGCTTCTTTTGCATTTTCATTTACCCATAAGCAACGCAACTGCAAGCCAGCCTCAGCACTGGGCTGGAGAAGTGGCTTTTCCCTTAAACCCGTTGAGCAAGCTCGGTGCCCGGAGGCTAAATTCTCCCCGTCCTTTTTCATCTCTGCAGCCAAAAAACAAAACAAAGGAGATTTCCAGAACAGCTTGACGGGTGATGGAGGAGGCAGGCAGCCTCAGGACGGTCTGAGCCCCGGGGACCTGGGCGACCACCCAGGCCACTCGGGCCGATGAAGGAAAGGGGACCCAAACAGGGCCGTGGTCCGTGGCGACGTGGTTCTCAAACTCTGGCAGCCAGGGAGTGAACGCGTCGAGGCCACAGTGTCTGTGTCTTGTGCCGCCTTCAGGAGTGTCCACTCTCCGCGCTGCTCGTTCCTTTCTTCGTCCATTCCCGAAATACCCTCGGTACCACTCTGCCCCCCGCTCTAATTACTGAGGAGATAATAGTTTGACATAAATCTTCCCCGCACTCATGGAACCCAAGGTCTATGGTGAGGACAGACAGCAGACAAAGAGGATTTACTCTGATGACGCTTGGTGACGCATTAGCAAGGCATCGCCCGGGGATTAGAGGTGTGTCGCGCCGGCCGCCGCCCCATCCTGGCGGCAGGGGCTGCTCTGGGGCTGACCTCCGGTTCCCTGTGACTCCAGCGGGGTCGTACCTCCCTCCTCCCGTCCACATGCTCGTCCAGCATCTCTGCTCTAGGGACCCTCGGTCGGAGCCAGGATATCAGCGTGACAAAGGCTGACAGCCTCCCGGAGGGCTTGCCATAGGCTGCCCTGCAAAGGACCCCCGCGCACCTCCCTGACACCCCCCTCGCTGGCACTTACGCGGAGAGAGTCCCTGTGTGCGGAGGGGTCACATCCGTCTCATGAACACACGCCTGGGTTTGCCTGTTCTCTCCCCGGTCCCACCACTCTGTTCCGCAAGGGCGTCTCCAGCAGGTGGGGACAGGACAGGCGCAGGGGCGCGCTGCACACACTCCGCTCCCTCTGACCACGCCTGCGTGGAACCCCGTCCTCAGATGGGTGGCCCGTGACCGTCCTCAGGCCGTGGCGATGACGAGCACGGTGCGTGCACCTGAGCGCTGACAGTCACGCATCTGTGGCAGCTTCAGAGACGGGCACCCCAGAGGGACAAAAATCCGGCTTTATTTGATGGTCTTGATAGACCTTCCTCAGGGCACGTGCACTCCCCGCCCACCCCTTCCCGTCAGTCTCTCTTCACCTCTGTCTCTGCCTCCTTAGTGTAACCACAAACCAGGGAAGCAGACGGCACCCGATGTCTTGTCCTTGCAAGACGACTTTAGGACCTGCTCTTAGACACCCACGGGCCGGTCACCTCCCTGCTCCACGTCTTCCTGCGAGCGCCCCTCTGGAGAGCGGAAGAGGTGCTCCAGCAAACCCGGCTCACGCGTAACCCTGTACAAATCGGCTTTGCCGGTGCGGCTGCTTTATACCCAGGAGACGGTCCGCACGGGAATTATTTGGCTCCAACCAGCTGGCGCCAAGTTGGCTCCTGACGACCCCACGGTCCTGGAAGCTGCGCTTTGGACCCCTGAGTCCTCTCTCCAGGCAGACGACACCCATGGGCTGCAGGTGCGCCCAGGAGGGCGGTGCAGGTGCTGTGGGGGCCCCGGCCCCCTCCAGGGTGGGTGCGATGGAGAATCCCTGCTTTGCAACGCCCACACCCAACAATCCCGCCAAGCGTCTCTGGTCCCAAGAGCAACCCACCCAGAATGCCTTGCAACCTCTTTGCCTGGAGAAACTTTGTATCCTTGGGTTCTGAGCCGCTGCTTCCCTCTGGTGGGATTCGAAGGGGAAAGGAGGGAAGAGAAATGAACTAACATATTAGCCTCTCCCGGCCCAGGGCACAGTTCCAGAAACTTACCGGATTTTCACCTACTCCTTAGCAACCCCCAGGGACGAACATTGTTCCTCAAAATCTTGCCTCTCGGGGCACCTGGGGGGCTCAGTCGGTTGAGCGTCCGACTTCGGCTCAGGTCATGATCTCGCGGTTTGTGGGTTCGAGCTCCGCGTCCGGGTCTGTGCTGACAGCTCAGAGCCTGGAGCCTGTCTCGGATTCTGTCTCTCCCTCTCTCTGTCCTTCCCCTGCTCACACTGTCTCTCTCCCTCTCTCTCAAAAAATAAAACATTAAAAAAAAATTCTTTTTAATCTTGACTCTTGTCTCTTGCCTCCATCCCTATACCCAACTTAATTCAGGCTGGAATCTAGATACCGATGTGGAGAAAGGAATCATCGAAGCACTAGAAGAAAATCTGCATGGGTGTGTTTAAGTTCTTGAAGCTGGGAAAGCTTCCCAAGTGTGGCGGGCATAAGTCCAAGTCAACAAATTTAGGAATACAAAAACATATTTTTATTTTTTTGTGACTGAATTTGCACATCAAGGAGGTTGGGGAAGCCTCATGTTCGTTAGCTAGGAGTCATGCCTCCATTCCTAAGTCTGAAACCACTCGGGGGGAAGAGGTAGTTAAAACTGGGTCATGGATAATGCATGGGAATGTTTTTTAAGTTCACATATTTTGAGAGAGAGAGAGTGTGTGTGTGTGTGTGTGTGTGAGCAGGGGAGGGTCAGAGAGAGAGGGAGGCACAGAATCCAAAGCAGGCTCCAGGCTCTGAGCTGTCAGCATAGAGCCCGACGCGGGGCTCGAACCCATGAACCGTGAGGTCATGACTTGAGCCAAAGTCAGTCACTTAACCACCTGAGCCATCCAGGCACCCCACAGATTTTATTTATTTTTTAAGTGTTTATTTATTTTGAGCTCGAGAGAGAGCTTGCAAGTGTGGGCAGGGGAGGGACAGAAAGAGAGAGGGAGAGAGGATCTCAAGCAGACTCCTCACTGTGCACACAGAGCCCAACACAGGGCTTGACCCCACGATCTGTGAGATCATGACCTGAGCTGAAGTCAGATGTTTAACCCACTGAGCCACCCGGGGGCCCCATGCATGGGAATTTTTAAGGGGAAAATCTGGGAAGGGACCCAGAAAGAAAGTATGGATTTGGTTCATCTGAGCTCAGTAGCGTAAATTATCTTTTCAACTGTGTTTCTGTGTTTTTATAACCCATGTAGGTTGTTGCCTGAAGAAAAATCACCTCGGCAGGCAGGGAACCTCACTCACTAGCTCGGGGGACACGGGAATAAATGCCACGTGCTGAGTCCCCGTGTGTCTCTTCAAACAGCCGTCCCCCATGCCTCCCTCCCTCTCCCTCCCCTTCCCTCCTCTAGCAAGAGGCTGAAACATTTCCCCACTGGCGGAGAGCGGGGGACAGGGTGCAGGGAAACCGTGGGGATTGCAATCGGATGTTTCCCTGGCTTCCGGAGCGACCTCAGACTCGAGGGTATAAACATGAAAACATAAAATGGTTTTCCATGTCATCTAATCTGGATGCCGTCAGCCACACTCCATCAAATTCCACCTTCTGTCTCCTGCTGACATCTTGGGCGGGACCCACTGCCTTCTGGTCACTCTCTGTTATTAGAATTCATTCTCTAGGGCGCCTGGTGGGGGGTGCTCAGCCAGTTAAACATCTGACTTTGGCTCAAGTCATGGTCTCCTGGTACGTGAGTTCGAGCCCCGCGTCGGGCTCTGTGCTCACAGCTCAGAGCCTGGAGCCTGCTTCAGAGTCTGCGTCTCCCTCTCTCTCTCTCTCTGTCCCTCCCCTGCTCACTCTCTGTCTCTCTCTCTCAAAAAAACAAACCAAAACAAAACAAAAACAAAAACAAAACCATTAAGAAACAAAAAGAGAATTCATTCCGTCTGGTTTCCTCTCAGTCTAGTTTTGAGCCCTCGGGTGCCTGTCTACTGCCCTGGGAGCCGCTCTGCTGTGCCTCCTACGAACTAGGAAAATGTGGGCAGGAGACCCCTGCCCTCTCTTCCTGGTGCCTGCATCCCAGAATGCTCTGGGGCGGGGAGTGGATGTCAGTTCCTATGTCTGCGTGCGCACCGAACCCAGAGGGCCTGGCTGGCTCTCCCGGGGATGCCTTCTCCACGCCCGGGGCCGTCCTGAGTGCAGGACGGGAAAGACTGGAGCCCTGGCCCCCCCATGGCCTCTGCTCACAGACCCCGTCACCTGCCCAGTGTCTCCTGGAGCCCCACTGTGGGCAGGGAAAGACTGCCTCGCTCGGCACCCCCCACCACCACCACTGCTGGAACATAGACCACAATCACAACAGATCAAACATTTATAATCCAAGCAATTCCTATACATTATTTCATTTACCCCAAGAGAACTATTCTAGTTTGGCCTCCATCTTACAGTGAAAACGTGGAGATTTAGAGACCGTATCTTGTCCAAGATTGCACGATCACAATGGTGTATTGATCTGTCTTGCTGTGTAACAAAGAAATCTTACCATCTCAGTGACTTGCTGGGGGGAGGGCAGTGAGCCAAGTTTAGCCCAACACCTGTTACCCAAGGCTCATAGGCTCACAGTGGTTTTTCCTTGTTTGTTTTTTTTAATTTATTTTTGAGAAACAGAGAGACACAGAGCATGAGTGGGGGAGGAAAAGAGAGAGAAGGAGACACAGAATGTGAAGCAGCCTCCAGGCTCTGAGCTGTCAGCACAGAGCCCGACGTGGGGCTCAAACCCAAGAACCATGAGATCGTGACCTGAGCCGAAGTCAGATGCGTAACCGACTGAGCCCCCCAGGCGCCCCTGGTTTTTCCATTTTTAAAGGGTCAGAAAGAAAAAAATCCATAAGAGGACTATTTGGTGACATGAGAGATTTATGTATAATTCAAATGTCAGTGTCCATAAATACAGTATTATTGGATCTAGCCACTCATTTGTTTACCCACTGTCTGTGGCTGCTTTGCCCTGTGCAGCTGGAGTTAAGGAGTTGCGACAGAGACCATCTGGCCTTCACAGTCTAAAATAATTAGTAGCCGGTCCTGTAAAGAAAAAGTTAGCCAAATCCTGCCAACATTTCTTTTTCTCCCTCACCATCGTCTGGATCGGCTAGGACAGCTCCTGGGCTGCAGAAGGGATCCGGTGGGCTCCATCTGTATCCCTCTGGGGCCAGAAGTCACCAAGGACGCATCCTTCTCGTGGTGGATGGAGCAGGTACAGCAGAGATACCCTGGGGCCACACGTCCCCACATGTCCTGCCCCATCTAGCAGGAGGGACTCCACACCCACACGCCAATGGGCAACGGTGTCTCATTCTGACACAGGTGACGAGTGGAGAGTTGGGAGCAAAGATTTCATCGACCACCCCATCAACGGGTGGGAGCCCCAGGATTTGAACTCGGGGCCGTTTGACTCAAGAGTCTGTGTTTGTTTCCCTGGCTCACGGACTTCCATCCTGGGCAAATCACAACAAATGCCATAAAATAAAGGGGGGGAGGGAACATTGGGGGAAAAGAACAGACAAAGGTTTTTCCCATCGCTCTCCACCCATTCCCTGAGCACCCCTGGGCGCCGTCCGGCACACCAGCCTCTCAAGTAGCCGAGGAAGCAGCGAGTGTAGACAAAATCGGAATGGCTTCCGGAGAAAGACGCAGGCAGGAGCTGGCGAGAGCACTCCCTTCTTCGGGAATGCCATTGTGGGTAACTGAATAGCACGCTGACAGGGGAAATAGAAAAATTCCAAAGACCTTCCTTCAATTACCCGGCAGGCATCCTCAGAACAAGCCTCTTTCAGAGTCAGAATGTAAATAAGTCATGTGTGTCTGGAAGCCCTCACAAGTGATAGGGAAAAGAAAGGAGAAGGGAACTTGACGATCTCCCCCCCAAAGCCCCCACCCCCGCCCCCAAGCAGGAAGGAGCAGACCCACTCCAGAGCCTGCTGGTGTCAACGACGAAGCCTGGTGGCGGAAGTCGGGAGTCATTAAGGGTTTGATGTGCTGAACATCAGGGCTGGGAACAGCGCCCGAGAGGGTGATGAATGGGCGCCCGGGCTTTACAGCGGCTCAGCGCGCACCCCCGCGGTCCCCCGCTGTTGCATCTCTGTGTCATAATGGGATTGGACACTTGCCAAGCAATCGATGGGAGGGAGAAAGAATTTATAAAACATGTACATGCTACTCACTCTTGTAGCTGCCGTTTTGAAAGAAAGACGGCCCGGAGAAAAGAAACGTAGCAGATAATAGAGCGATACTGACGTGTTGTGGTACACGGAGAGATGGAGCCGATTTTCTTGTCGAGCTCTGCTGAAAATCAAAGGGGCTGAGAAGCAGCGTGGACGTACAGGATCCATGAATAACTACATGCCAGAAATATTGTACGTGATGGGCTGTCCTCTGGGCTCCAATCCCGACGTATAGGGTCCTTCTGAATTGTGGTCCAGATCAAATCAAATACTCTGGGGCAAGCGCTTTACCCACGTAAGCAGAGGGATAAACACTTCTGCTTGCTGAGAACTTGTCTGTGCCAGACACAACCGGATGTACAGACAGGGGTCCAGGGAGCGCTCCCTGTCGGGGAGGCGTAAACACGCCCCCCTGGCTCTCGAGGAAACACACTGAAACAGAAAGGTGCGGTGACTTGGCTGAGGCAGCCCAGCTCATAGGGAATAGAGCCCATGTTGAAAATTGGATTTGTCGGAGTGCAGACCAGTGTTTTTCATTTAGTGCAAAGCCTCCCAGATCAGGAGGCTGAAACACTTTACCTCCAAATGGACATGACTGGGACAATTTACGTTGCTGGGAAATTGTTTGGCAAAACTAAAGGCCTGTCTTCCCAATTATGAGCTCCCTGCGGCCCTGACTCGCGGCATGTCACACCCTCAAGATCACGAGCGGCCAAATCAACCCCCGAGTTTGTCCTGCTCCGTGTATTAGTACGATGAGCATCGCTGGATGACAGTGAGCCTTTGGGGCGCACACTCAGGGGCTTCGCCCCCTGGTTATTTCCCACCCTCCCCCTCCCCCCGCCCCCGGCATTCTGTTATGAACATTTTCAAATATACAAAGTTGAGAAGCTGACAGTGAACACGCCCAGATCTACCACCTAGATGCCACCTTTAACACTTGCTCTTTGGCTTTGTCTGTCCGTATATCTATCCCTCTGAGGCCGGATGCTCCACTCCTGGAGCTGTTTTGAAAGTCCTAGCAGAACAATAATTGTGTGAGCTGCCTTATTAACTTAGCTCCACCTTCTGTCATGTTCCCTACTTAATTACGTTTTCTGCATCTCTCAACTTCGTGCGCCATCAGTTCTTAACATGGTCTTTTAACCCTACTCCCTGCTTATCCACTGATTGGAGACCAGAAGGTGACGTGTGTCTTGATGCATTTGATTGTACCGGGTCCCAAATAGTGCCTCATCATCCAGAAGAATGCTTACCTCCAGATTATTTCAGGATCCCCCTCCCTCAAGGCGTCAAGAACCCCCTTACCCTCCTTTCATGGATATAAGCTGCCTCCAGACTCGGTGGGGCTGGGCAGCGTTGGGAATCACCCCTACCTTCTCATCAGCCTTCCTTTCTGATAATAAAACTTTCTTTGCTTCAAATCTGGTGTCGGGGCGCCTCGGTGGCTTCGTCGTTTCAGCGGCCAACTCTTGATTTTGGCTCAGGTGGTGATCCCAGGGTCATGGGATTGAGCTCCTCATTGGGCTCCCTGCTGAGTGCAGACCCTACTTAAGATAGTCTCTCTCTCCCTCTGCCCCTCTCCCCTACTCTCTACCTCTCTCTCAAATAAAAATAAAATTTAAAGCCAGTGTTTCCGACATTAGTTTACTGCTCATCAAATGCATGGATAAGTTTGAGTTCACTAACAACTCCATCCATCTTTCAGTGCATCTTTGAATTTCAAAGTAAATTCCTATCAGGGCACCCAGATGGCTTGGTTGGTGGAGCGTGTGACTCCTGATCTCAGGACTGGGGTTCGAGCCCCACATTGGCTGCAGAGATTACTTTAAAAAAATAAAAATAAAAGTAAATTGCTGTCATGGTACACTTCCCCTGAATAATTGAGCATGCCTTTCATTCACTAGAGCCGCACATTTATTTGCATTTTTTTCTTTTGAGGCAAAATTAAAGCACCAGGAAGTGTCCAGATCTTAAGTGTTTATTCGCCTTGCTTTGACAAATTCCTGCACTGTGCACCGCAAACCTTATCAGCATACAAAGCATTACTTTCCCAGAAAGTTCCCTCCCATCCCAATCAATTCCCACTCCTAACTCCCAGAGGCAGAGGAGATGTGATCGTGTGCCCATGACCATGAGATCCATTGATCTTACCGTATCAATATTCCATCAACTGGAAACATCTGGATTAAGGGAACAGTAGAATGGCTCGCCAAAGGCTCATCCAAGGTACCTGATCGGGGTAACATCCTCCAGTGCAGCCGGGCTACCCTCTAGGATGCAGTGGGCACGCTAGACCGATGGCCAATATGGGATGCCATGTCCCCAAATGTTAGAACACACGGGAGTGTACAGGGCTGTGAATCCCAGGAGCCAGAGTCCCTGGGCGCTGCCTGTGAACCTATGAACAACCCAGAAGTACCAGTGAGTTGATGCCTAAGAAGTCAACTTGGGGGGGCAGGGTGCCTGGGTGGCTTAGTCGGTGCTGGAGGCCCGCTCCAGCCGGTCCAGGGGTCGCTGAGGGATGGACGGTGTCGGTGAGAGAGAGTGAGCGAGCCCCGAGATTCTTTCTGATCACCAGGCAGGCATCTCTGTTCTGTCAGTTTCAGTGTCTTTATTTATTTATTTATTTTTAAATGTTTTATTTATTTCTAGGAGAGAGAGAGACAGCGTGAGCAGGGAGGGTCAGAGAGAGAGGAGTCACAGACTGAAACAGGCTCAGGCTCTGAGCTGGCAGTCAGCACAGAGCCCGACGCGGGGCTCCGAACCCATGAACTGCGAGATCATGACCTAAGCGAAAGTCGGACGCTTAACCGACTAAGCCACCCAGGCGCCCCTCAGTGTCTTTATTTAAAGGTCCAATGACAACATGAGATCAGAAAAAGGAATGTTTACAATGGAAAACTCTTCATGATAAGATGCTTTGAAAAGTGTACAAAAACGGATTTTTCGGATGTATTCTTGCAGAATTACCCCAATCATAGTGAGGTTGAGTAAATCTTACAACTACGGAAATAACAGGATGTTCTTAGGGAAAAATAGGATGACATACATATTTGTTCTGAGTTAATAACCCTAGGATTAGGACATAGGTGAAGTTTTGTATAGATAGGCCGGGAGTCATTCTGTTTGGCTCACAAGGGGATGAATGTTTTTGAGCTGGTTAATAAGTTGTTTGTGGAAACTTTTTTGACTTGATGCTGAATGTATAAACACCATAGAGGCCCTAAATGTGTCGGCCTTTGTTTTTGGGTTATGTTTGTTTGGGTTAGATAACTACTCTTATCTATCCGCATCCCAGCCTCCAGTGTAAGGGAGGGTGTTTGCAGAAAGTAGGCCTTAGGGAAGGGACTGCTATACATCACCAGTTAGAAAAGATATAAGTATTAACTTAAATTCTGTCCTTATCTGTTCCTTAACTCTAAATTAGGCTCTTTGACTCAGGGCCAGGCTCAAGTGTAACTCTTGTGTTCTTAACCCCCTTTATTATCAAAGTCTACGTCTACAAGTCCCATAGAAAGAGCCTTTTGACAATCATCCACAGTGTTTTTATCTAAAGTCTCTTTTGAAGAGGCAAGAATATGCTTTTCCTTATGACGTGTCTGTGTGGGGAATATTGGTCTGTCTGGAATATTGTGAGGCCCGGTCAATACCAGCAGGCTCACTCCCAACATGAGCCAGTAGCAGCAGAAGGACATACTGGGTTTTCGTTTCTCATGGCAGGAGCTGTGCAAACACTGCCATTTCCTCGCTGTGACTGTCATCCAGGGAGCCCGGTGCGGCTCCCAGCAAGTCGGCTAAGCATCCGACTTCGGCTCAGGTCATGATCTCATGGTCCATGAGTTTGAGCCCCACATCGGGCTCTGTGCTGACAGCTCAGAGCGTGGAGCCTGCTTTGGATCTTGTGTGTGTGTCTCTTGCTCTCTGCCCTTTCCCCACTCATGCTCTGTCTCTCAAAAATAAGTAAACGTTAAAAAACATTAAAAAAAAAAGAAGTCAACTTGGACCCATGAGGGACAGGAGTCAATGGAAAAATACTTCCCCTCTGCCCTTTCAGACAGACAGATCTGAGATGCATTTCATAAGGCTCCTGAGAAGGTCCTGGTGAAATCAAGCACCAGTCACCAATGGCGGTGGCAAAATTGATGACACATTCTGATAGATACCGGAGTTCCTTCCTCTCCTGGCTCGTCCCCCACTCCTTGAACGTGATTATTTCCAAAATAAACAAGCCTTAGTCTCTGGCTTTGGTTAGTGTGTGTGTGTGTGTGTGTGTGTGTGTGTGTGTGTGCGCGCGCGTGTGCACACCCTTGCACGTATTGAAGGGGAAGAGCACTAAGACTAGGATAGGCATGTAGTATTTGTCGTTGTTGGTTAATTATTGAGATACAATTATATACAGTAAAATGCACAGCTGTTTAGTGTACAGTTTGATGGGCTTTGACAAACACATCCACACCTATGTGACCAACCCCCTCACACAACATGTAGAATCTCACCCGGACCCCAGAGAATTCCCCTGTGCTGCCTTCAGTCTATCCCCATGACATGATGGCAGAACAGGTGGCCTTGGGGGGTGGATGGAGGGGGCGGAGGGGCGGAGCACAGCCCCATACAGCTAACCTGGTGTTTAGAGGTCATTGAAATCCTTAAGTGTGTGTATTAAAAATAAGAGAGGCTAGGGCACCTTGGTGGCTCAGTCAGCTCAGGTCATGATCTCAATGGTTTGTGCATTCAAGCCCCGCATGGGGTTCTGCGCTGAGCGGGGAGCCTGCTTGGGATTCTCTCTCTCCCTCTGCCTTTCCCCCACTCACGCTCAGAGTCTCTCCCTCTTTCTCAAAATAAATAAAAAAACATTTAAAAACATACATACGTATAAGTGCTCTGAACACTTTCTGTCAACACATTAGAAAATTTAGATGAAATGGATAATTTTCTAAAGAAATGTAACTTACCAAAATTGACTTCAGGGAGGAACATTTGAATAAAACACTAAACATCCCAGAAATTGAATCAGTATTCATGTGTCTCTGCTTCCCACTCCTCAAACACCAAGGAACAGATAATCCTTATCTTTAAAAAATACTTGGCAAAAAAACCCACCTTGTTTCATGGCGCCGGGCTGGTTCAGTTGACAGAGCACGTGACTCTTGATCTCGGAGACATGAGTTCAAGCCCTGCGCTGGGTGCAGAGATTACTTAAAAATAAAATCTTAAAAAAAAAAAAAATAGGGGCACCTGGGTGGCTCAGTTAAGTGTCCAACTCCGGGTCAGGTCATGATTTCGTGGTCTGTGAGTTCGAGCCCCATGTCAAGCTCTGTGCTGACAGCTTAGAGCCTGGAGCTGCTTCAGATTCTGTGTCTTCCTCTCCCTCTGTCCCTCCCCTGTTCACGCTGTCTCTCTCTGTCTCAAAAATAACTACAGATTAAAAAAAAGAAAAGAAAAGAAACCAAAGTAAATAAATAAAAATAAAAACACTCTAACAAAATAGAATTAAAAAGTAACTCTCTGGGGTGCCTGGGTGGCTCAATCATTGAGCGTTTGACTCTTGATGTCGGCTCAGGTCATGCATGATCCAAGGTTGTGGGATGGAGCCCTGCGTCAGGCTGAGTGTGGAGCCTGCTTAAGAGTCTCTCTCTCTCTCTCTCTCTCTCTCTCTCTCTCTCTCTTTCCCTCTGTCACTTTCCCCTGCTTGCACGTGCTCTCTCTCTCTATCAAAATAATAATAAAAACAATAACTGTCCCACCTGATAAACAGGATTCATCAAAAGCCTATACTTAACAGTGACACTCCAGAAGGAGCTCTAAGAAAGCCCTTGGGGAGATGAGGATGGCCCCGCTTCTGTTCAGCCCGTGCTGAACATACTGCGTGGGGACAGTGCCTACTTTTCCTCGACTCCCCCCCAGCTTCAGGGTGTCAGCTCTCGTGCGATCCAACCAGCAAGGTGAAATGCAGGCCCCGGTGGCCCGGAGACCGGTGACAGTCAGGGAGCCGAGCGGGTGGAGACCGACAGCCCAACAGGGTGGGGCTCCAGTGTGGTGGCATGTCAGGTGTCTCCCTGAGGAGGGGGCCGCTACGTTATAATCTCCAGAAAGTTAACAACACGAGTGTCTCATATAAAATGAATATGTATAAATAATTTTTCCAACTTGCCAAGTACTGAGGAAACCGACAAGATGTTAAGACCCGTTGAAAAGAGAGTGTGCACATCGGCCGTGAACCCGGGCAGTGAGGGGCGCTAGAAGGGCATTTGCTGATCGATGCCACGCTGGTCAGGGTCCTGTGGGGACAGTGACACGGATCGTCTCCTCCTGAGGACAGACACCAGTCCTGTCCCCGCGGGACAAAAGCCATTTGTGTTGTTACAGACAGAAGTTACTTCAGTTTTAACGGCCTAACTCCTTCTCCCCTCTCCCCCCACCCACGCCCCCTTCACCGCCCACCCCCACCCTGCCCCGCCCCACCCCGCTTGGCCAAGAGCTGTAAACTAGCCCAGTCAGGGGTGCCTGGGGGGCATAGTTGGTTGAGCATCTGACTTCAGCTCAGGTCATGGTCTCACGGTTCGTGGGTTCGAGCCCCGCGTCGGGCTCTGTGCTGACTGCCAGCTCAGAGCCTGGAGCCTGTTTCAGAGTCTGTGACTCCCTCTCTCTCTGACCCTCCCCTGTTCATGCTGTCTCTCTCCCCCTCCTAGAAATAAATAAAACATTTAAAAAAAATTTTTTTTTAAATTTTTTAAATAAAATAGCCCAGTCAATAGAGGGGCAGGTACGCCCTCCTTCAGAACCAGGAGAGCTCTGGGGAGGGCATTGTGCCCGCGCCCCATAGAAAGTGTTCATATCTTTCCCCCCATTTTCAGGTGGATAATCTCTGAACAGGGGACAAACACAGTCTGCTCACACCTGCAAGATCGTCTCAGAGGACCTCAGTCTAGGGCAGGAGAATTAAGCTGAGAGCTTTCAAACATCCTGATTCCCAGGCCACACCCCAGGCCCATAAAAATCAGTATTTTGGGGGGGGAGGAGGGAGGACGATGCTCAGGCTCTTTATTTATTTTTAATTTTTTAATGTTTATTTTTGAGAGAGAGTGTGCGCAAGCAGGGGAGGGGCAGAGAGAGAAGGAGACACAGAATCCAAAGCAGAACCCAGGCTCTGAACTGTCTGCACAGAGCCCCACACAGGGCTTGAACCCACCAACCAACAGGAGACCCTGAGCTGAGCCGATGGTGGATGCTTAACTGACTGAGCCACCCAGGCACCCCTACCTCAGGCTCTTCAAAGCTCCTAGGTGATTCTGACGGTGACAGCCACCAGAGTTGAGAAGCACTGCTCTTTTTTTTTTTTTTTTAATGTTTTTATTTATTTTCAGAGAGAAAGACAGCGCGTGAGCGGGGCAGGGGCAGACACACAGCCGGAAGCAGCTCCAGTCTCTGAGCCTGATGCGGGGCTCGAACTCATGAACCGTGAGATCATGACCTGAGCCGAAGTCAGAAGCTTAACCAACTGAGCCCCGCAGGCGCCCCGAGAAGCACTGCTCTGAAGACATTCAAGCAGGAGCCGCCTTCCCCTTGGCTCCCCTCCTCCCCCTCCCTCCTCCCTCTTCCTCTCCCCTGCCCCACCTGCCTCCCACGGCGCAGGTCCTGAAACTTGCCTACTCTTGTGCAAAAGGCAGCAAGCTGGGGCAGCCCCGGACACCCCCTCCAGCTCCCGCCCGGCGGGGAGAGGGTCCTTCCCGAAGATGGCATCTTTTGAAAATATTTTCCTTCCAGGACCCAGAAGGAAGCTACAGCTTGAGAGCCGCAAAGGAGAAGAGATCTAGGAAATTGGTCCTGGCAGCCTGCAGAGTGACAGTAATCAGACGCCCTTTGTGTGCCCGGCTAACCAAATAGGTTTAAACCGGATGCACCAGCTGCTTCAGGAAAGCATGTGACCCCAAGGCGGGTGGGCGGCGGAGCAAGGGCATAAATCCGGACACATGGTGGGGGGGCCCGGCTCCCACTGGCTCCTTTCACTGAAGGCAGAACGGAGCACTGTCTGCTCTCGGGCTCCAGAACTCAGTTGTCAGCCTAGGGAGAGCTGCAGGGTTCGGCTTTCCTGCGCTACCCTGGAGGGCAGCCTGGAGGAGGCAGTCTGGCGGCACAGGCGGCCAAAACCCTGAGCCCGCTGACCAGGCTGAAGGGGGAGCGAAGGCTGGTTTGGAAGGCAGCCCCTAGCATGACCTTGGGGACATCACAGATCCTGGCAGATCACGGGGGGCAGTCGGCTGCTGGGGGCTGGTGACCAGGGACTTCTGAGTCACCTTGGGCAAGTCGGAGCCTCCAAAATAATAGTAATAATACCGAGTTCCTAAGGTTTACTCTGAAGGTCAAATGACACTACGTACAGAAAAGCAATTATTGGGGCGCCTGAGGGGCTCAGTCGGTTAAGGGTCCAACTTCGCTCAGGTCATGATCTCACGGTCCGTGAGTTCGAGACCCACATCAGGCTCTGGGCTGACCGCTCAAAGCCTGGAGCCTGTTTGGAATTCTGCATCTCCCTCTCTCTCTGCCCTCCCCCCTCCCCATGCTCTGTCTCTCTCTGTCGCAAAAATAAATAAACACTGAAAAAAAAGAAAAGCAATTATCACCAAGCCAGGCACCTAGGCAGCCACGGGGTGGGGGGGGGTTACCTTCCCTCCCTCCCTAGATATCCCAAGGATACCCAAGGATATGCTCTCTCCAGGCAACCACAAACCCCATGTGACCCCAGGCACTCAGGACAGGGCTTGTGCAAACCGAGGTGAGCCGTGAGTTTAAAACACACTGGATTTCAAAGACTAGGTTAGAAAAATGAAAAGCAAAATCTCTCATTAATACATTCTGTATGATTACATACGTAGATGCTAATGTTTTGGGTTAAGTGAGATCTATTATTAAAGTCAGTCTCACTTGTGGGGCCCCTGGGTGGCTCAGTCGGTTAAGCATCCGGCTCTTGGTTTCGCTCAGGTCATGATCTCACGATTCATGGGTTCAAGCCCCGCGTCCGGCTGCATGCTGACGGTGCAGAGCCTACTTGGGATTCTGTCTCTCCCTCTCTCTGCCCCTTCCCTGCTCACTCTCCCTCTCTCTCTCTCTCCCTCTCTCAAAATAAATAAATAAACATTAAAAAACAATCAGTAGTTAGCTTAGCACATCATTCCAGATACTCCTGTCAGCCCTGGAGTTGGGGGAGCGGGGGGTCAACTCAGCACACATACTTTTGCACGCTCTGTCACACTGCCTCTCCTGCCTGGGCAGGGGGGCCGCCCTCCCTCAGCGGGGGTGCACTAGGCACAGTTTTGCTGCCCCTCCTGAGGGTCTGGAAACAGACCCTCTCTCCCCTCGGCAAGGGGAGGCCAGGAGCTCCCAGGAGGGGCATTTGGGAGGCTGATGGGAGCCTCCTTGCTGCACTTCATTCATGGATGTAAAATGTAAGCTGAGGCCAGTTGAACAACCACACACCTCAGTGTATCCGGAGCCAGGGTGTGTCCATGGGAGGGAGCCTCATGCAAGCCCCAGGCAGGAACATTTTCTATGGTGCGGTGACTGTTCCGTCTTCTTTGAAGGCTTATCTCCCAGGTCTCCAGGCCCTACAAAGGAGAACAGTGATCTGTTGTACGGTGGCTAAAAACAAAGTCTTCTCTGTTGTCCTGTGGGCTGTTTGGAACATACTTACACTTAAAATTATTTGTTGGGGCGCCTGTGTGGCTCAGTCGGTTGAGCGTCAGACTTCCGCTCAGGTCCTGATCTCATGTGAGTTCAAGCCCCAGGCTCTCTGCTGTGAGCAAGGAGCCTGCTTCAGATCCTCTGTTTCCCTCTCTCTCTCTCCCTCCCCCCCACACTCTCTCTCTCAAAAATAAACATTAAAATAAATTTCTCCACCTCCCACCCCAGGTGCCTGGGTGGCTCAGTCGATTGAGCGTCTGACTTCCGCTTGGGTCATGATCTCACAGTTCGTGAGTTTGAGTCCCGCGTCGGACTCTGTGCTGACAACTCGGAGCCTGGAGCCTGCTTCGGATTCTGTGTCTCCCTCTCTCTCTCCGCCCCTCCCCCGCTCGTGCTCTGTCTCTCTCTCTCTCTCAAAAATAAAAAAAAAAGTTCTGCCATTTAAAAACATTATTTGTTGTTTACCTGAAATTCATACTTATGTGTGTACTCTGTTTTGCTTTGTTGAATCCGGCAGCCCTGCTTGGACTACTTCTCGGGGGGTGGGGGGCGGGCTTCAGATTTGGGGTGTAGTGTAGCGTTGAGAATATCCACTCTGGGTTCAGATCCGGGCTCCACCACCTGCCAGGTCTGTGCCCCTAACCTGCCAGGTCTGTGCCCCTAACCCCTGTGCCAGTTTTTCTCATCTGCACAAATGATGATAATACCTGCTTCATGTGACTGTCGTGGGGACCAGGCAGTGCACTTAAAACCCCTCGAGCGTTGGAAGGCCTCCCCTACCCGACACTGATGAGAAAGAGGGGAAGCAGTGTGGAGAGGGGGCCAGCCCTGCAAAGCCAGGACAGGACCTCCCCAGAAAGGGGTTGTGCTGGGGTGTCACGTTCAAAGGCGCGCAATACCCTGGCATTTGAACCCCAGGACTCGCTGGGCCCCCGTAGGAAGTCTCCGAAGGTGGGTACAGAACAGAGTCCTTGTCTGCTGAGTCCCGGGCTTGCCCCAGCCCCTTGGCTTCTGGGCGAGAACATCCGGAGCCACTCAGAGTGGTGACAGGCTTAGCCGGGTCCTCCTGGGCCTCTCTGAGCCACTAGGCCAAAGGGGATAAAGAATCTTCACTAAGATGAGCCAGAATCCCTCCACTAACCACTGGGCATCACTCCAGACTGGGCCATTGCTTCCCTCTCTCCACTGTGACCCTTGTACCCGGAAGAGGTCGTCACACCAAAGTAACAGGTCCGCAAATCAGTGAATCACTGCCAACCCGCGGCGTTCCCGTTACAGGTATAAATGTGCTCGGCGTTCAGAGGGGTTCAGAAGGGACATTGTTGAAAAGAAAGACACAGGGCAGCACATTGGCCGCTTCTGAGCACCAGCTGTCGCCTGGGACTTTCACTCCTGGGCCTCCAAACCCCCTGCAGGGCACCGGAAGTAAAGACCAGAGTCCCCTCCAAATAGCCCCTGCCCCTCGGGGAGCAGGGGAACCCCACTGAAAGCCTGTATTTTCTAAACCCCTGGAGGCCAAATGTGATAGGTAACTCAAGGTGACTGTGGTCTGGGGAACAAAGGCAGAAGGAAACGGCAGATAAAATTAAATTTCCTTATAACCCGCAGCCCATTGATACATACTGGAGTAAAACATTTCTCCAGGAGCTCCCATTCATGCTGATGCTTTGCTGGAGGGAAAAACCACCTTAGCCTGACAATAGCCAGGCCTCCAGTATCCTGGGAGTCTCCTTTGGCGTATGAAAATCTCCCTGGAAACTTCCCCTGGACTTTACCTCCCCCAAATCCATAGTGTAGAACCAGTCTCTCCTCATGGTCCCGGGGCAGCTCTTCCTGCCCCCGGGTCCTGTCCCCAGGCTTTAATAAAATCACTTTTTTGCACCCAAGTCGTCTCAAGATTTCTTGGCCGTCAGCTCCAGACCCCACAAATTTCCCCATCACCCCAAAAACCTCATCATCTGGAGAGCTGGTTCTTTCTGGAGGCTCCAGAGGAAAAGGCTTTCCTTGCCCTTTTTGGCTTCTAGAGGTCACTGCATGCCAAGTTCATGGCCCTCTCCCCCCACCTTCAAGTGCAGCAGCTTCTCATCACATCTCCAGACTCCCCTGCTTCCTGCTCACGAGGACCCTTGTGATGACATTGGGCCCACCTGGAGAGTCCAGGACCATCTCCCCACCCCAGGCCTCCTAACTTCATCATGTTAGCAAAGTCCCTTCTTCACTGTGAGGTGACAGACATGGACAAGGTCCAGGAACTAGGGCACAAAATGTCCCTTGCATCCCAGACACTGTACCACTGTCCCTCCGGCCTCACACGTGCCAGAAGTGTTCGCTCTGTGCCACCCCTCACCCCCACCCTCCCTCCACCACCTGGAGAGGAGAGGAGGGAGGGCAGCCAGAGGTCCAGAGGCCTGACCCCATCCCGTGATGAGGCTCTGGAGCCCCTGCGGCTCCTCCGCCCCTGGACACATCCGTTCCACGAACGAGTAAGTCCGCTTTCTAGTATAAGCTGAGTTGGCTTTCTGTCACCTGTACCTGCAACACCCCACACTCTTTCAGGATGTTCCTTGGGGAGCCTGAGAGAGGAGGCCAGGCCAGAAGCTGGACAGGGCACAGAAGGGGGCATGAGGGAGCCGGAGGCAGGCCGGGGGGCAGAGCACCAGCTAGCACTCCCCTCCTCCCTTCTCCCGAGGATCTGTGTGATATTCCTCAGACACTCCTGGCCCCCCAAGAACAAAGGCAGGGGGGTTAGGTGCTGGCCACGGTGAGAAACTAAGGCAAATGAAGCACTAAACTCCCTACTGCCTACAGCCCATGGACAAGCCCATCGGCAAGTCCTTGAAACTTGCAGAGGGACCTCCCTCTAGGAGCCCAGCTGCCTCGATGATGACCTTTGCTGGGGGAATCTTGGCTTCACATTGTCCCAGCCTCGAGGACCCTGTAAGTCTACTTCCTTTATCCCAGCTGCCCCAAGATGTACACTGACAAGCCTCCTCCAAGCTATGGCCCCCGATATACATCTAATGTATATGGGATGTACATATGACCCAGTCTCATGCCTGAGGTTTTATTAAATGGTAATAAATGGCATTTTCCTAGCAACAGCTGGCCTCTCAAGGTCCCGGAAATCTTGCTTCCAAAATTTCTTAGAGACTTACTCTATCCCTGACCCCCTCCCAACCTGAGGGTATTTAATGACTTATCAGCCAGGACCCCAGTGCAGCTCTTCCTGCCCATGGGTCCTGTTCCTGTGCTTTTTGCACCAAAGACATCTTCAGGAATTCTTTCCTGGCCATGGGCTCCGAACCCCACGAACCCATCACCCCAAAACTTCATCAGTGAGAACCCAGATACGAGAGAACAGGCAGGGGGGGGCGATTCCAGAGGCTGGGGCTCCCCTTGTCTGTGAGATGGTTCAGGGCGAGCCGCCTGCAGCCCTTGGGCAGCCAGAGGTGGCTCTGCGTTAAGAAGGCCACTGAACACTGAGGACGGAGCAGGGGGCGGAGGTGAGGTCCAGGCTCTGCCCAGGAGATTCAGGGGATGTCCAGTCCCTGTGCTGGCTGTCGGCCCATCTCTGCAGGAAAGGCCAGAAAGGAAGCAGAGGAGAGGCAGTGTGTGCCTTTATGTAGCTCGAGCAAGTAACCACTGAGCCCAAGTGGGAGCATTTGGCACCTCCACACTCCTCTTGGTGTGGACATAACCTTAAAAGCCCTACCTATTGGGCGCCTGGGTGGCTCAGTGGGTTGAACTGCCTGCTTCGGCTCAGGTCCTGATCTCTCCGTTTGTAAGTTCTAGCCCCGCATGGAGCTCACTGTTGTCAGTGCCGAGTCGGCTTCAGATCCTCTGAACCCTCCTCTCTGTCGGCCCCTCCCCTGCAGCTCAAAAATAAACATTAAGAAAATCCTTGCTTATTAGAGTGGAATGTTATTTAGCCATACACAAAAACGAAGCACTGATATATGCCATAGGTTGGATGAGCCTCGGAAACACGAGTCCCTTCCGCTTCCCTGGCCCTAGGGCTCTCCCCCACCAGGCGCACATCCCCGCGAACCCGCATCCCCGGCTTTGGCCCCTTTAAGACGGCCATGGAGGACCGAGTTTCAAAGCCCAGGGCGACCCTCTGGCTGCCGCCTCTATGGTGAGTCGTCACTTCCGACCGGAAGTCCGTGCGTCCGCGGCTTTAGCGCAGGGGGCGGGCCGCTGGTGGAGAAGCGTGCTTCCTCGTGTTGGGGCTGGCGGGGGGCAAGGACCCCCGTCGCCCCCCACGCCTCGCTTCCAGCTGGTCGCCGGGGCGGTGATTAAGACTCTCGGAGGGGCGCGGGCCTCAGGGGGCGCTCCCCGCAGGCTCCGGGCGGGGAGGCAGAGCGGGCTCGGGCGGGGCGGGGCGGGCGGTGGTAGGTGCGGCCCCGCGGGGGGACCATGGCGGGTTCTGGGGAGCGTGTAGATAGCGGATGAGACAAGAGCACCTTGTGTTAGTCTTTCCCCAGAGTTTCCTCGGAAAACGAGAATTTCCCAAGCCCCCGGCGATTAGATGCAGGCAGGCACCGATAGGCCGCTTCCTCCTGTTCGGCGAGAGCACTGAACGCCCTCACTTTGGAGGATCCAGGTATGTCAGGTGCGGGGACGAAGAGCCTTAAGGCCGATGGTCCGGGGACAGGCTCCTGTGTTGCTGAACCCGCCCGGTTGCGGGTGCAGGTTTGTACCAGGCAGCCCAACCCTGACCTACAGTAAATTCCCGGGAGCAGTTTTTCCTGGGGTTTGAATTTGCAGTAACAGGTGTGAACATTCTAGCAGCAGTTTGATGATCATGTATGATACTGCAAACAGGACCTACTCTGAAAACAGAAAACGCTTACAGTTAGTACCCGAGACTGGTGGCTTCCAAAAATCTGTAAACGGAGTTTAGAGACTTGATAAATACTGGTTGTTTTGACCAGGCTCTGTGCTAAACGTTAGGGGTACAGAGATGAACAGAACAGCCCAGGCCCGTATTCTCAGGGAACTACATCCCTGTCGGGGAGAAGCGATTAAATGATTGCACAGAAGAGGGTGTAATTCAGGCTGAGGCCATACTCCGACGGAACGCACAGTTCTGTTTGCAGGTGAATCACACCTGCAATCACACCTTAGAAGGCTTTCCTAAGGATGGGATCCTTGAGCTGGACTCTGGAGGATGTGTGGGGCCTCCATGGAAGGCCCGGGACAGCCGGTGCAAAGGCCCTGTGGCCTAGCAAATGTGGCTAGGGGAGGAGCTGAAAGAAGGCCATTATAACCCCAAAAGCAAGGAGAATGGTGTGGAGTGGAGCTGAAAAGCCGGGAAAGGGGCAAACCACACAGGGCCTGTGGCTTGTGTGAGCATTTCTATCTTTCCTAAGAATGTGGGGGGTCATGGTGGGCTTTTTTTGTTTTTTGTTTTTTTTATTCCTAGGAGAGAGAGAGAGACAGCGTGAACAGGGGAGGGTCAGAGAGAGAGGGGGATACAGACTCTGAAACAGGCTTCAGGCTCTGAGCTGGCAGTCAGCACAGAGCCCGATGCGGGGCTTGAACCCACGAACCGCAAGATCATGACCTAAGCGAAAGTCGGACGCTCCACTGACTAAGCCACCCAGGCACCCCAGGGGGGTCATGGGTTTTAAACAAAAGCATGAGGTGCTAAAATCTGTAATTTCAAGAGAACACTGTTCAACGGAACATTCTGCAGTGAGGGAAATGGTCTGTACCCGCCTAGTCCAGGCGAGCAGCCACAAGCCTCAGGCGGCTACTGAGGAGCTAGGTGTTTTGTGTTCATTTCAGTGTATACAGTCATATGTAGATGGTGGCCACCATGTCAGGCACGCACGTAGCGCGTTTTGGAGGGCGCAGGGGCACCTTTATTGGGATCGTGCACACACATACCCTCTAAGTCTCCTGCACCTCATCCCGGGCCCGGGTAAAGGCTGAGGGGGGTCCTGCTTTTTGAGAACCCTCCTCCCATCGTCTCTGAGGAGCTCACACCGCAGTGCCTGCTGGGGGAACTTGTGCCTTTAGGCTCTTGGCCGGAAGTCCTCCTGCCCCTCTTTCCTCTGGCTGGTCCGCCGTCCACACACAGATGGAGGAGTGCCTGCCGGGGTCACGTCTAGGCCTCCGAGGGCACGTGAGGAAAAGCGGTCCTGGGCGTTCGGGGGCTTAGCACCTGCAGGGCGAGTGTCCTCAGCGCTGTGGAACATCAGGAAGGGACGTTTCCAACAGGATGTCTCAGAACGCGACCCCCGTGGGGGCAGAAGGCGGGAAGCACGAAAATGCTCGAGCTTGTGGGCAGCTCATGAGTTGGGGCCAGACTGGGGGCCCAAATGGCCGGAAGCGGGGAAGACTGGAGGGACGCATGGGTGGGAGTGGGGGTAAGAAGCTCGGCCAGAGCTCAGGCGCGGCGGCTCCCGTGCAGGCAGGCGTGTGAGGAAGGCCCCGGGCCTGAGTGCAGATCCCAGCCCGGAGGGAGCTGGTTAGGAAGTCACTGTGGGTGCCTCCAAACAGAAGCTCGTGAGCCCCCGGGCTCCATCTCGCAGGCTTGGAAGGAGGGGGGCTGATTGAAGCAGGGTCACAGGGGGGCACCGGCCACCTCGTGTTCCGGGCGGATTCTGGGGGGCGTCGCATGGTGCTCACAGACTTGCCCGGGTACAGTAAAAACTGACGACGTCTCCTTTCTCTGCAGGTGAGTTTACCGGAAGGTCTGTGCAGGATGCACGTGTGCTGGGTTCTTTCTGCCTCGTTCCGTGTGCCTGAAATGCAATTGTTGGGGCCTAGAACTTCCCGGTTTCTTGGGTTTCACTTACTCAACCACGTAACCTTTGCACGCTGACCCTGTTTGTGCTTAAGACCCCGTTTTGTTTGCACCTGAATAAAAGGGGTCAGTCCCCAAGAAGCGTTTCACGCACTTTATGGTTTTCGTTCCCAGTGACTTTGCACGTGACGTGTCGCTTCTGCTTCTGAGATAATGTCACTGGCGGCAGTGTTCCCAGCTAGAGAGTGACGTGGGGCACCGCTCATGGTTCTCTGTGGGACGGGAGAGCGCTGGGGACACATGGAGGGAGGTGACCGTCGTCTCGGAGATCTGCGGGGGGAGCGGGGTGGCTGGGGTATTTCAAGGTGGTGGTCACCTTGTTCAAACTTGGGGCGGAATTTCCCAAAGATGGCTGAGCTTGGTGCCGGCCGCCGCCAGGCCTGCGGGTCCCTGCTCCCTCACCGGTGTCCCCGTCTCCCCCAGACCTTCCCGCCTGCTGACTGCTCGCCGCCGATTGATGGGGGCACAGAGAAGCCCAGCCTGCCTGTGGCTTTAGCCGTCACGTTAGCGATGGTCGTGCACGTGGGGTCACCCTCTGACTGCTTCGTGCTCTCTTCACGTTACAGTTGGGGTATAACGTGCACTTCTGTTTTTGTTTTTTTAAGTTTATTTATTTTGAGAGTGAACATGAATGGAGGAGGGGCAGAGAGAGAGGGAGTGAGCGAGAATCCCAAGCAGACTCCGCTGTCGGCATCAGAGCCGGATGTGGGGCTCAGACCCACGAACTGTGAGATCATGACCTACGTGGAAATTAAGAGTCAGACGCTTAACCGACTGAGCCACACTTGGTGGGTTTCTTGACATCCTCTCGCCCACCCCGCACCTCGTCCCGCTAAAGTGCCAGCAGGGTCTGGCTGCGAGTGTCTGGCAGAGCCGGGGATGGAACTGCCGAACTGCACGGTGCGCCGTCAGTGGGCTTTATGACGGACCAGCGGTCCGAGACTACAGATTCAGGGCGGGCGGAGAGGGGAGGCGTGTGGCGGCCACCAAGGGAAACGTCCATTCAGAGGACCCAGAAGACACCTCAGCACCGAAGGGCAGGGGCTCCCATGTCCTGCACAGCCCGAACAGTTACCACAGGGTCCCCCATCCCAGCTGTTCCCTGGCCTGCGCTGTGACCTCAGCCAGGCCACTTCCCTGTCACTTAGGAAAATGGGGACGCTGATGATAGGGACGCCCACGGGCAGGCGCTTGGGAGGAGTCTGAGCAAGTCAGGTTTCTGGAATGATCAGCAGTTTCGACCTCCGCCTCCTGCTTTGTTCTGTGGCGTTTCTCTGCCCACTTGCTCACAGTGGCTACGAGCGGGGCCTTTGCTTTGGTAGGTTTGTCAGAGGCATCAGATCATGCTGGGCCGCCTGCGCAGGAACACGGTGTTTCCAGGGCGGGAAAGGCTAAAACCGAAGTGCTTCGTGTCAGCAGTCACCTGTGATGTTCACGTACCTTCTTCCCCATTTGACACTGATGTTGGCAGAGGAGGGTGCTGGGGTGTCATCCCCCGGTGGGTCCACGCGGCTCGGCCTGAGATGTTGTGGGCTGGACGAGCCTGCGCAGAACGGGGGAGGGGATGCTCTGATGCAGGGTGGCGTGGGCTGGGCTCACACGGTCCTCCCTGGCAGCCCCGCAGCCCTCGGGCCTGCTTGTCTCCCCAGTCAGCTGAGGTGCTCCCCTGATGGGGCTGCACCCCCACCCCTGCGACTGCGCCTGGGGATCACGGTCTCCACCAGCTCCGCCGCTAACGCAGGGGTCTGGGCGCCGTTGGCCAGGGAGGGAGGCCTGGAGCCCCCTGGAGGAGACTGGGGAGAACGTTCCCTGAGGCTAAGGCCAGCCCTGGGACTGCCCCCTGCTGTGTCCCGCCCATTGTCGCAGCTCCTTCCTGGAGTCCTTCCGGGCCTAGGGCCTAGGGCCAGCCAGCGTAGGCGAGGGGATGGTGTTTCCCCCCAAAGAACACTATTTATTTATTTATTTATTTTTTAAATGTTTTATTTATTTATTTCTAGGAGAGAGAGAGAGAGAGCAGCGCGTGAGCAGGGAAGGGTCAGAGAGAGAGGAGTCACAGACTGAAACAGGCTCCAGGCTCTGAGCTGGCAGTCAGCACAGAGCCCGACGCGGGGCTCGAACCCACGAACCGCGAGATCATGACCTAAGCGAAAGTTGGACGCTTAACCGACTAAGCCATCCAGGCGCCCCCAAAGAACACGTATTTAAAATAAGCTGCGGTAGGATGTCCCTGGGCTGCTTCATTCTTCTGGATTGTGTGAAGAGATGGTTGAGGTAGGCAGGAGTCCAGTCTTTCAATGAGCCAGTCGGGACTTTTCAGCGTAGCAGTAGGTCATGAAACGCATGGTCCGCGAGAAGTAGTTTTTTTAATGTTAAAAATCACCGTGGAGGGGCGCCTGGGTGGCTCAGTCGGTTAAGCGTCCGACTTTGGCTCAGGTCATGATCCCCACGTTGGGCTCTGTGCTGACAGCTAGCCCTGAGCCTGGAGCCTGTTTCAGATTCTGTATCTTCCTCTCTCTCTGACCCTATTGTGCTCACACTGTCTCTCTCTCTCTCCGAGAAACAAATAAAATACATTAAAAACAAAACAAAACAAAATTGCCGTGGAATGCAAAAGACCTGTAAGCAGGAAAGGGAGTGAAAATTGAACTAAAACACAGTTACAGCGTCATGGTGCGGAACTTCCGTCTCTGGCCACTAGAGGATGCCGTCCCGCACCACCCGCTCCCGCACCACCCGCTCCCTTTAGAAACTTGGTACAGTTTTAGGTTTTTAATGCAGCCAAGTCCTTATTTCACCAGAATGTTCTCCAGAAGGTGAGTCTGCAGGGTTGGGCTTCTTGTTAGGAATCTGCCTGGAGGTCCCAGTTGCACACAGTTCCTGGGAGGTGCTGAACGCTTCGTGGACGAGCTGAACCAAACCCAGGCACCCTGGGGCACGGCGCCTGGGGAGAAGAGGGTGTCCTAATGCATTTCCATCCGGATTCACTCTCGGTGACAACAGGTGGTTTTACTCAGTGTAAGGACCCCGGTGCAACACACACCAGGATTTGAGGTGCCAGACTGCCCTGAGGGTTTAGCAGGATCTCTCCAGAAAACGCTACTCGTCCTTGGCAGTTGAGGGGGACAGACCAGGGCTGGTGAGGTCTGGATCGCTGGTTGTCATCCGCTAAGAAAGTGCTGTTTTGAATCGGGGGAAAGACTTGCGATCTCCA
Organism: Proteles cristata cristata; assembly: GCA_017311185.1. Taxonomy (NCBI): domain Eukaryota; kingdom Metazoa; phylum Chordata; class Mammalia; order Carnivora; family Hyaenidae; genus Proteles; species Proteles cristata. The sequence continues at coordinate 805,754 of JAESUZ010003315.1, read as the reverse complement.
AGTATAATTTTAGGCAGAGTTCTAAATGTTCTCGGGCTCAGGACCCTGGTTGACTGCGTTCTGATGAACTGAACAAACGGTAGATTGGGCGCCTCCTGCTCGTCGCATGAGGCCAGGTGGGTCGGAGAGCCAGTCATGGGCAGCTACCCCCCACCCCCCACCCCGCACAAGGGACCAGAACCAAGTCCTTAGAGAAGTGGAGAACGGTGTGTGCTCCAGAGGAAAGGAAAACAGGGCCGGGGGGGAGCGGAGAGTGGGAGGGTGGGGGGTTGCGTTTCAGATCCGATCGACGGGGAAAGGGCCCACATCCTAGGGGAAGAGAGTAAGTCACGTGATAGTGTGGAAGCGTGTCAGAGGCAGAGGGAACAGCCAATACAAAGGTGGCCGGTCCAGCCCGGCAACATGGTGAGTGAACAGGGCTTTCTGAGCAGGGCTGGAGGGGGCAGGGCCTTGCAGGAAAGTCTGGCTTTTACTCCCAAGTGGGTGTCAGTGGCTCACATTTTCCCCTCATATTTTAGAGACCACCCCCCGCCAACAGAGTAGGGTGCATTCAAAACATTTCCTGTTCTGCTGCTGGCAGTTTCGCCCCCTGAGAGAAGCCCGGATCTGTGCACAGGGAGCGTATCCTCCCCCCCACCCCCCACCCCCCGGCAGCTGTGGGAGGCCCCTCAGCTCCTGGGACAGCCGACCTGGTGCCTTTGACCTCGCAGATGAAGCCGGAGACTGGCCACACGTGTGTTCTCCGAGCAGCAGGGCCCCGGGCCCACGCGCGTCCCTCCGTCCTGGGACTCACCCCTGTTTTCCTTGCCCGTTGCCACCTCGTAGGAACCGCGCACCTCCTTGCTTTCTCAGCGAGCAGTAGATGGGTTTCATCTAAGTTACCGCCGCGGAGACCGCAGGAGGCGCGTTCTCCTAGGACCTTTACGAGGCTGAGGCTTGTCTCGGTTTTCCGTGTTGTCCTAACGACTGTGGCTACGACAGCCGTGCGCTCCGGGCCCTGTGCACGTCAGTCAGGCGGCCACGGCACGAAACCTGGTCTCTCGCTGCAGATCTAATCAGAAACGGAGCCGAGCGAGTCGCTGGAAGGTCACGTGCGTCTCGGGCCCGGCAGCCGTTCCGGTGTGTGACGGTGACACAGTGCGGCTCCAGGGTCAAGGCCTGGACTTTCTTCGTACAGCGGATTCTTTGTTAAACCAAACTTGGGTTATTTTACCCCGACCTCCGCAAGAGGCTCTGTAAGCCATGTTCCATCTGCAAGGCTGTTCTCCCACCCCTGCCTCTGTGGGATATGGTTCTGTAATTTTTTTTTTTAATGTCTGTATTTTATTTTGAGAGACAGAGACAGAGGGAGACAGACTCCGAAACGGGCTCCAGGCTCTGAGCTGGCAGTCAGCATAGAACCCGACACGGGGCTCGAACCCACAAACCGTGAGATCATGACCTGAGCCGAAGTCGGATGCTTAACCGACTAAGCCCCCCAGGCGCCCTGGGATACGGTTCTTAAAGCCTAACTTCGGATGTTCGCGCCCCTTTGGAAACCTTCCTCAGTCGTCCTGTAGCAACGGTGAGCCGTGGGCAAAGCTCCGTAAATCCCCTCCACTCACGTGCCTTCTGTGTTCCGATCGCTGCGCCCCTTTGAAAGTTGACAGAAGAGGGGCGCCTGGGTGGCTTAGTCGGTTAAGCGTCCGACTTTCGCTTAGGTCATGATCTCGCGGTTCGTGGGTTCGAGCCCCGCGTCGGGCTCTGTGCTGACTGCCAGCTCAGAGCCTGGAGCCTGTTTCAGTCTGTGACACCCTCTCTCTGACCCTCCCCTGCTCACGCTGTCTCTCTCTCTCTCTCCTAGAAATAAATAAAACATTTAAAAAAAAAAGAAAGTTGACAGAAGAGACGGGAGATCTTAGGGAGCCAACATGACCACAGGTGTTCCTTCTGTAGGTCACTGTACATACATGTAAGCTGGGTGTTCGTCTTTATTTCTTCCCCGAAGGGAACAGCGCACAAGCTTTCAAGCGCAGAGGACTCAGGCTGGCGCCCTAGGCAGCCCCCGGCGCCCCCTGCTTCCCGGGGGCCTCGCCTCGGCAGCCATGTCGTGCGGCTCCTGCTTCTGAGTGACATACCTGTGCTGCTCCTTTTGACTCGTCATCTCAAGCCCTGGCCTGCTGACTGCCCTTCTGGCGGGTTCGGGCTGAGCACTGACGGGCCCCCCGCTCCCCCTTCCCCTCCCCTGTTCTCCAGCACAGTCGTCTTGCGTGATTTGTGCCCAGCTCGCGGTCAGCGTTGCCATACAGGCCCGAGGGTCCCCCGCCTCCTGGCCCCGCCTGGCCAGACGCTCCGCTTCCTTCTCGTTTCCCCCTAGTTGTCTTGCTGTTCCTGTGGCAGAGCTTTCCTCAGTGGCCCGCTCTCGTCCCCGCGTGCCCCACAGCCTCCCTGCCTGCCTTTGTCAAGGTCAGCCGTGTTACGTAAGCTGCCCCGTCCATCTGTTGCCTAGATGTGTGAAAGATTTTTCAGAGCAATCAGCTATGGTGGGAATGTTGTTACGGTTTTATTATAATCTCGTGGGCAAGGGGAGAGGCCCCAGGAGGCCAAGCCACAGGCTCATTCTCAGTCTGGAATTTTGCATTTTACAGGGAAATAATGAAGGTTGGATCATTGCTTAAAAAAAAATTTTTTTAATGTTTATTATTGAGACAGAAACAGAGCACGAGTGTAGGAGGGGCAGAGAGAGAGGGGGGCACAGAATCCAAAGCAGGCTCCAGGCTCCCAGCTGTCAGCACAGAGCCCGACCCAGGGCCTGAACCCATGAACCGTGAGATCATGACCTGAGCTGAAGTCGGGGGCTTACCCAACTGAACCCCCCAGGTGCTCCATGATTATTGTTAGAGTAAATAAAAAAAAAAAGAGTCCCAGGGGCGCCTGGGTGGCTTAGTCGGTTAAGCGTCCGACTTTCGCTTGGGTCATGATCTCGCGGTTCGTGGGTTCGAGCCCCGCGTCGGGCTCTGTGCTGACTGCCAGCTCAGAGCCTGGAGCCTGTTTCAGTCTGTGACTCCCTCTCTCTCTGAGCCTCCCCTGCTCACGCTGTCTCTCTCTCTCTCCTAGAAATAAATTAAAAAAAAAAAAAAAAGAGTCCCAGCTAAAGGTCTTCAAACGGTCATCTGGGTGGGTAGGTAACTGGTTTCCTAAGAAATTCCTTACAAATTATATCAGGGAGGCCAATCTTCCCAGAAGGAGGCTATGAATTTTATCAGCTGTCAAAAATCAGAGCTGGATTAAAGTGGTAAAAACATTTTATTCAGAAAAAGGCTCTGCCCCAAGACATGTTTAGACTAATTTGGGGGGGGCGGTAAGACTTTATTTTTTAAGTAATCTCTACACCCAAGTGAGGCTCAAACTCATGACCCCGATAGTGAGAGTTGCACACCCCACCGCCTGAGCCCGCCAGGCAGCCCTAGACCAGTTTTTTATACCCTCTCCTTGCCCTGGACATCACGCCTGACTTGCTCAGCGATGCATCTTGCTGCATTTTCGTTCTAAGAACATAAATGAAAGTGTTGCCCAGTTCAACAAACGACCTGGGCACGAACCCCCTGCCCCCCAGGGAGCTGTCAAATGCAGATCCTGGTGCAGCAGGGCTGAGGTGGGGCCTGGGACCCTGCATTTCTTACCCGCTCCCTGGGGCTGCTGGTCTGGGGGCCACACTTTGAAAGACAGAGGGCAGTTTTGGTTGCTGGGTACCTCTCGTTGATGGCACGCTTGGGTGTGGCTCGTGCCCAGTTGTGGTCACAGGCAGTGTCTACACACATATACTAGCCAGTTTCCCCTATTAGGGAAGACGTCCCGGTGCAGCTCGTAGCGGAAATGATTTCTTACAGTCTGTGCACCCGGGCCTAGGATCTGACCCTGAACTCCCTCCTTCTATACGCCCGGCTCCGTGAGGCTCTTACACAGACGGCTACTGTGAGAGGCAGTGATAAACATCTTAGTGTTGGCCTAATAAAACAAAGGTCACGTGAAATATAATATTAAAAAACCCTCCCAGGTGTCAAAAATTAAAAAAAAAAATCAGCACTGGATTGAAGTGGTAAAAATAGATTTTATTCCGAACTATTACAATAAAGGAAAAGAGACATCAGTGTAGAACGGGGCTCGATTCCAAATGCATGGGGGACAGGTGGGGACTTGCGGTGCGGGAGCAGGGCAGTGGCTGGAAGGTCACGAAGAGGACACGCCGCGGGGCAGGGGGGGGCTCCTGGCCGATCCGACGTGGCGGGATTCTGGCTGGAGGTGGCCGGGGTGTCAGGCCTCCCCTGGGGGCCGGTGGGGGACCAGGAACCCCATCAGGTATGTGGGAAGCGACGATGGTTCCCTGAAACTGACTCAGCAGGGTTCTTGCTAACACTGGCCTGACGAGGAAGTACGCGGGTGGGCCTGCCGGAAGGTTCGGGACCCTGACAAAGAATCTTTGTCCCAACCTTACCCTCGTTAATCCTTCTGAGGTTAATTTGAACGCTGTCCAGAATTTGAGAGAAAAGGACGTATTCTATGATGGAGAATGGGGAGCGAAAGTTCTTACGGGTCTGGTCGGTTCCAAGTAAATTGCAAATGTTCCCTCCTCGAACTTCTTATTTCACGTGGGGGAAGTGGGCTCAGCGAGTCACCCCTGGTGACTGCAGGGCCACAGGCTAGTGTCTGCTTCCTCATTCACCAATGCGGGCGACACTTGGGCACTGTGCTAGGCCCTGGGGATACGGGGGGACAAGATGGTCACCACAGCCCAGGAGCACACCTTCTAGTTGAGGGCAGGCCACCGCCGCCCCCACAGAAATCAGACCACGTAGAACACAAAGGAGTTGCCTTCGGGGAAGGTCCCTGCTCTGCTCAGCGCAGCTGGGGCTCCCGCTTGGCTTGGAGGAGAGGGAAGGCCTCCCCGCTGGTGTCTGCACGGAAAGCTGAATCACAAGAAGCCATGGGCCGGGAATGGAGGGGGAAGGGCATTCCAGGTGGCAGGAACAGCAAGTGCAAGGGCCACACGGCAAGTCACAGCTAGCGGTGGCCCTGGGAGCTGAACCCTGTGCTTCCCTCCTCCGGAGTCCCTGGTCTCCCCACCGAGGCCCCTGCCATTTTGCTTTCCCAGTGTCAAAAAAGACATCCCAACCTAGGAAACAGAGACTGTCTGGTTAGGGATGATTGAGGGGGCGGCTCTCTCCCACCAGGGAGAATTCTCTGACTGGGGGTCTGCCCCCAGAAGAGTTTAGCAAAAAAGGAAACTTCCTTACTGGGAGGAGGGGTGTGGGGAAGGGGTGAGTGGACCAGAGAAGGTGTTAAGCTGAGGTCACCCTGTGAAGCTGCAGGGGCGGAAGAAATTTCCTTCTGCCCTTTACTGCTCTTTGGCTGGGCTGATACTTAAAGTGGCATGAGGCAGATTTCCAGGAGAGAGACAGAAGTTTAATAATAAAATGCCTACCTTCTGTGAACATGGCAGAAAAGATGGACTAACTCCCCCAAATGGCCAAAGCCATCACCTTAAATACCACCTCCAGCTAAAGACATAGGAGACGTTGGGGTGGGGCGTTAGTCGTGGGAGGGGCCAGGAAAAGCACCACAAACCAGGTGAGGCTGTGGTGCGGATCTAAGTCCACACCTTCCCCACTGATGAGTTTCTAGAGATCTCTGGACACACCTGCATCCGTGAAGATTTCTCTTAGAATGAAATGCCTCTCACTAAAGGGTGCCTTTCCCCCATCTTCAGAGCTTTTGTGACTGCGGTTTCTTAAAAATGACCAATTTAAGATAATATGCCAAAGAGGCATATCTAGGGGTCCGTTCTGCCCTTCACAGCCGTTTTGACTCATGTCAACTCGTTCTCGGAGCAGAGGCTGGGCCCACAGGACACATGCCTGCGGACTGGAGTTTCCTTCCAGTGGAAATGCTTAGCATTGCCGCTCAGGCAGCCGACACAGCCCAGTGCTTTCTGGAGCGCCCTCCCCCCCCTCCCCCCCCCGCCATGTGGTTGCCTCTCGGTAATGGCGGGAGGTAGACACGGAGCCCAGCGGACACTCCAGTTCAGCAGCTTGTTCTGAGCTGGTTCTGGAGCAGACCCCAAGATCTGACCTTCGTATGTAAGTTTGCAGAGTGTGTCACAACCTGCTACAAACGTAACGTATGTACACGGGCCTGGTCCGCGAACTGGTCCTGGCAACTATGAGGTGGTGCCGCGAGGCCTCGCGAAGTCGCCCTTCTCTTCCCAGCTAAGGAGCTACATGTGTGGCTTCGGGGAGTTGTCTTTCTTCCTATCAGGAGATGACTAGATGTGCCTCACCCAGCGCCAATGCCAGAGGTGTCACATTTGGGAACTCTACTTCCCACGGGAAAGCGTGAGCCGGGCGCGGAAGCCTAAGAGGTAGTGCTGTCATTTCCGGCAGGCCAGGCACAGCGCCTGGAACCTCAGGAAAAGAGGGGCGGCCCCACGCCCAGCTGCTGGTGATGGTCCTTATTCCCTGCCCTCTGAGAACACAGGCAATTAAAAGCATTTGGGAAAAAAAAAAAGAATTCCAGGACATTCCTGGTGTTCCGGGGTGTGGCTTCAAGAACCCTGCACTGCGTGAAAGGCAAATACAGCTGAAAAATTGGAGCTTTCGTTCTTCCTGTTGAACACAAGGTCAGAGTGACAGGTGTGCTGATCGTTTTGCAACAGGTACAAATACCGAATCATGGCGCTGGACACCTGAAGCTAACATAATGTTCTGTGTCAATTACATATCAATTAAATAAAAGGATCTGAAACCCTATAAATATAAGCCATTGTTTAAAAGTAAAGGAACAAGGAAAGAGCCTCCCGCACCCTTACTCCCTGTGTTCCTGGCCTCTTTCCCTGCCCTTCTCACAAGTACGTTCATCAGTTTGTGGCTACATTAGCCTCAGGCGTCTCCCAGCTCAGGAATGTCTCCCCTGGGCTCAGAGAGCCTTCTCTTTGAAATGTGAGGAGGCTAATGCCTCCTCGTTCTGGGAGGGGGTGGCCAGACTCCACACCGATGAATCGATGGATCGCAGACCTACATGAGGACTGAACGCCTTGCCGCGGCCACTTGGCCGCATAAAGGGCACCTTTTCCTTCTGTGTTCCCGGTTCCTTCAGTGCATTGTCTGGGGCTGCTCCTCACTTGTGGCTTAATGCTTATTCAGTAACATTGTTTTGAGATCTTTAACCCAGGGCTCTTGGACCAAACTTCAGTCAGGCTCCTGGACCTTCTCGTCGGCCCCTCCGAGCACTTCCTTGTCAAATGCAGTGTGAGCGGGAGTCGAGCCCAATCTCTCCCCCCCACCGTATGTCCCTTCGAGAAGGTCCTGAATGGAGTTGGGGCCTCGCCGTCCTTAGCAAGTGTCGCTGCGTGTTTTTCTTTACCAGTAGTAAAGAGATGGGAACTCTAGCCTCTCACATTCTTCGGAGGCCTGCAGGCTAAGCTGACAAAGGCAGTTTAGCAAGAGAAAGGCGGTTTGTAGTCATGCTGACAGTGAGAGATTTCGGGAGTTCGCAGAAAAAGGTGTGTCAAGAGGCTAGAATGGGGGCCCCTGGGAAGAGGAGGAGAGGAAGACACAGCAACACTTACAGGAAAGATAATCCACCTTCAGAATAGACAGCAGACGTGATGGTTTTGTGACAATGCCTACGATGAAGGTTTGGGGTGTTGGGGGGGTTCCTGGGGTCTGGGGCCAATGGCCAAGAAAGAATTCTTGGAGACGGCTTTGGTGCAGCGGTGAGTTGGTCAAAGCACGGGGATGGGGACGGGACCCGCGGGCAGGAAGGGCTGCACTGGGGTCCTGACGAGTGACTGGTTATACACCCTCAGGTGGGGAGGGGGTCAGGGTTAGAGCAGGTCTCTAAGGAATTTTGGAAGCGAGCTTTCCAGGACCTCGAGCGGCCAGCTGTTGCCAGGGAAACACCGTTTATTACCGTTTAATAAAACCTCAGGCATGAGACGCTTCAGATGCCTATCGGGGGCCGTAAGCCTGGAGGAGGCTTGTCAGCGTACATCTTGGGGCAGTTGGGATAAAGGAAGCAGACTTACAGGGTCCTCGAGGCTGGGACAATGTGAAGCCAAGGTTCCCTTTTGCCCCCAGCAAAGGTCATCATCGAGGCAGCTGGGCTCCTAGAGGGAGGTCCCTCTGCCTGTTTCAAGCACTTGTCAGTGGGCCGTAGGCAGTAAGGGAGTTTAGTGCTTCATTTGCCTTAGTTTCCCACGTCACTGCGGCCAGCACTTAACCCCCCTGCCTTTGTTCTTGGGGGGCCGGGAGTGTTTGAGGAATATCACACAGATCCCTCCTGCGGGGGTGGGGGGGCTAGCTGGTGCTCCGCCCCTCAGCCCACCTCCTGCCCCCTCGCACCATTTCTTGCCTGAGTGTGGACTGCTCTCCTGCACTGATAGGAGCCTGTCTTTCTCGGGTTATGATCCCCGCCTGGGGAGGGCACTTGCGACCCTTGAATTCTCTCCGGAGGCTCTGTGTTTAAGCAGATAAAGGAGTTCGGGAAATCAAGCAGCTCCAAAAAAAACCTCTCTTATTCTGGACCCCGTTCACTGGCTTTCTTCTTATCTAACTTTGCTGGGAGTCCAGGAAATCCTGTACTTCCCCTCCTCCCGAGGAAGGGGAAGTTGAAGTCACTCAGGCCGGCTCTAGAGGCAGGCGAGAAGCTGGCTGGGAGCTCCAGGCCCGGCTCACCCCCCCCTGCACCCCCCTTCCCGCCGTGGCCTGGCCTCACCCCGCAGCAGCTGACTTCCGTGAGTGCAGCCTGCGTCCTGCCCACACAGCCCACCGGGCCCCATGAGCAGGACACTCACAAGCCCTGGTTTACCCCCCGCTGGGCTGTGATTTACTGTGAAGGAGTCCCTTCTGCTGCCTGTGGTGCTCCCATGACCTGAGGTTCCGGGGAAGCCGTGAAGAGTCTTATTCATTCTGCCGACCGCGCCGTCGGCCCACAGGGCAAAGAGCGGGCAGAAAATAGCTTCTCCACCCAACGACCCCTTCCCGCCCTGGGTGCCCGGCCTGCTTCCTCGCCTTCTTCTCACTCACTGCTCCTTCAAACAGATTTCTGAGGCCCGATTGTTCATTCCTCCACCCTGCAGATAGGGGGCCGGGGCCACGTGGCCAGCGAGTGCCACAGGGTTTGAACACGGGCCGTGCCTGACCCTCCCAGTGACAGGCAATGACAAGAGTCTCATTCATCTGCTTTGAAGCTCACAAAAATAGAAATGATTCAAAGCAGAGGCATCTAGGTGGTTCAGTCGGTTAAGCTTCTGACTTCGGCTCAGGTCATGATCTCAAAGTTCGTGGGTTCGAGCCCTGCGTTGGGCTCTGTGCTGACAGCTCAGAGCCTGCAGTCTGCTTCTGATTCTGTGTCTCCCTCTCTCTGACCTTCCCCCTGCTCACACTGCCCCTCTCTCTCTCAGAAATAAATAAAACATTAAAAAAATAAAAATAAAAGTAAAAAAAGCTAACACCCCACCATGCACATTTTTTGAGAGTGGTGTCATATTTTATCATCATTTGTCAGCTTGCAAACATTTTCCTTGGCTCCGCTGGGCTCCGCCGTGCTTCCTAATCCCAAACTTCCTGGGCAAACATAATTGTTGGGACGAACCTCAGGCAAGCCACGCTGGTGTCAACTTCGGTCATGTTCCCCAGGAGAGAGGCGTGGGCTCATTTATTTGGTCTGCGTGGGGAAACTTTCTTTGTCTTCCAGAGAATACAGGAGCAAAGTTCCTGGCGTAGAACACGAAGCTCTTGGCCGTGACCTGCCCGCCCGCCGGCAGACTGCGCCGGGAAAGGCGGTGGCCTGGCTCCTGGGACTGTCAGGAAACAAGTGTTTGAGCGGGAGACGGTCTCCTGTGAGTGGCTGCGAGCAAGTGTGAGCACCGGGCCCGGCCGCGGACCTAAAACCTCGGCCTCTGTGAACCGGAGAAGCCTGGTGTGTCTCAGCTGTTTCTTCTCAACATCCACCAAATGTTGGAAGCAGCTAGAGACCTAAAGGGGCAATCGAGGGCTGCCTGAGGGGCTCATTCGGTTAAGCGTCTGACTTTGGCTTGGGTCATGATCTCACGGTTCGTGGGTTCGAGCCCCGCGTTGGGCTCTGTGCTGACAGCTCAGAGCCTGGAGCCTGGTTCAGATTCTGTGTCTCCCTCTCTCTCTGCCCCTCCCCTGCTCACGCTCTGTCTCTCAAAAATAAATAAATATTAAAAAAATTAAAAAGCAAAAGGGGACAATCGAGCAAATGAGGCACAGCACAGCTGTGCGGTAGGAAGTGCTTGTCTTTTGATGGGCAAGGACCAAGGTTTCCACACACTATAGGGTTCCCTTTACACAAAGTCCCAAATAGGGCACAGCTCATTCTGTGGAGACAGAGGTCAGAAAACTAGCTATTTGGGGAGGAAGGGGGAGACGGGCTGACAGTGGGGAGGGAGCTTCTGGGACCTGGTCCTTAGACTCCCCTTTTCAGGGCAGTTCATCGGTGTCTTTGAACTTGAAGACTCGTCTAGATTTTGTGCTCTTTGCTGTGTGGGAATTACAGCTTCGTAAAAAAGACGGTGCGCCGTGTACAGATGGTGTGATCGTCTGTAAAGGTCATGGGCAGGAACGTTAGGCCGTGGTGTAGAAGAGGAAGTGGAGTGTGCTCACACCCTCTGGAGAGTGGGTGCCAGGACTAGGGTGAGGGGCTTGGGGGTGGGCGGGGGCAGTCGTGGAAGAGCTCTTGACCTGGAGCTGTGGTCACACAGGTGTATCTCTTTGTGATACCCACCTGTGCTGAGCATCTGGGATTTTGTCTGAACGCTGTACATCAATAAAAGGTTATTAAAAAATGGTATGTGCAGTATGGTCCTACTTTTGTGGTGGAAACTAAATACGCAAAGAAGTGTGTCTTTCATGTGTCTTTCTTGCGGCCGCTGTAACAAATTCCCACAAACTTCGTGGCCTGAGACAACGCAAATGTATTTTCTGTACAGTTCTGGAAGTCTGAAGTACACCTCAGGTCTCACTGAGCTGAAATCAAGGACCTGGTAGAAGGACCCTCGTGATCACGTTGGGCTACCTGGAGAATCCAGGCTGATCTCCCTGTTTTATTTTTATTTTTTATTTATTTTTTGAAGATTTTATTTAAAAAAATTTTTAATAAAAAAATTTTTAATGTGTATGTATTTTTGAGAGAGGGAGAGACAGAGCATGAGCAGGGGAGGGGCAGAGAGAGAGGGAGACACAGAATCTGAAACAGACTCGAGGCTCCGAGCTGTCAGCACAGAGCCCGATGCGGGGCTCCAACTCATGAACTGCGAGAGCATGACCTGAGCTGAAGTCGGACATTTAACCGACTGAGCACCCAGGCGCCCCATTGATTTTATTTTTTTTTATTTTTTATTTTATTTTTTTTAATAATTTTTTTTAAATGTTTTATTTATTTATAGGAGAGAGAGAGAGAGACAGCGTGAGCAGGGGAGGGTCAGAGAGAGAGGGAGTCACAGACTGAAACAGGCTCCAGGCTCCGAGCTGGCAGTCAGCACAGAGCCCGACGCGGCTCGAACCCACGAACCGCGAGATCATGACCTAAGCGAAAGTCGGACGCTTAACCGACTAAGCCACCCAGGCGCCCCTGATTTTATTTTTAAGTGATGTCTGTACCCAACTTGGGGCTCGAACTCACAACCTCGAGTTCAAGAGTCACATGGGCTACGGACTGAGCGAGCCAGGCGCCCCGATCTCTGTATATTAAGGCCCCTTAATTCCATCTGCTTCATCACGCGACCGCTTATCAACTGTGTGACCCAACGTGATATGTGACCAACCATATGACAGGTTCCAGGTTTCGGATGGGAACACCTTTGGGGGACATCCTTCTGCCAACCACAAGCATACCAGAAAAAGTTGAGAAGGCTGATTTCTCAAAGTTAGGGTCTTCCCCTAGCCCCCCACCCCTTTTTTCTCATCTGTGTTTCCAGAAGTTTTCCTGGGAATACATGCACTGCTTTTGCGATGAGAACATCTGAATCTCAGCTGTCTAAATGGATATTCCACCGGCCGGTGTGGTGCTGAGCTCCTGATCGCCTACCTGAGCCTTTAACATTCAGAGAGATGAACTTGAAGCACTTGAGCCGCGAGCAGAGCACCATGCGCTTTCACTGCGCTTAGAGACTTGCGTTTCCGGGAATGCGGGAGCCATCCTGTTAGCCAGAACAGCTTTTCTGCTCACAACTCTGATCAAACTTCCAGGTTTAAATTTTGACATAAAAGGATGCTTCACATTGGAGTTTTTAAATACGTGAAACAAACAAATCACGATATTCTGATGTTCCTTTTCCTAGCAAAGTTGTCCATCCGTGTCATAGATGGGGCAGTGCGACCTCCGACCGCAGGACCGAGGATTTGGGAAGTCCCTGCCAGCCCCCAGCCCCCACCCCACTCTTGGGTACCTTCTGGGTCACAGGCTAAGTGCACCCGAAAATGTACTTGCGGCAACAGAGCAGATGAGGAACTAGTTAACATACACCAGCCCAGGGGGAAATCTGTCTCTGCACATCTTTCCCTGAAATCCTGCCAGGCTGAGCACACTGCTGTCTCTGGGACACACAGCAATTCATAAGCGAAGATCCTTAAGGCCTCTGTGCTTCCCGTGAGTGCAACAAAGTTAAACACGAGATACCAGTTCTTATCATTTCCGCTCCAGGCCACAGATCTGCTGTAAACACAACTTCTTATCCTAACTCAGACCTAAATACTCCCCAGGGTGGGAAGGAGATGCCAGGGCCTGTGCTGTCCCTGCCTTCAGTGAGACCTTTTTATTAATTTAATTTAATTTAATTTAATTTAATTTATTTAATGAAAGCAAGTGAGGGAGGGAAGAGAGAGAGAGAGAATACCACAAGGGGCAGAGAAAGAGAAAGAGAGAGAGGCAGGGCTCACCCGAAGCACAGTTTGGGCTCAAACTCACCCGATACAGGGCTCGAACTCACCAACCGGGAGATCGTGACCTGAGCCGAAGTTAGATGCTTAATGGACTGAGCCACCCAGTGCCCTAAGCGAGACCTTTCTTAAAATACTGCAACGTGGACACCCTGGACATCTGTGATAAATGCCATTATCGTAGAGGTCCTAGGGGCCTCCCCTTTCCTGCCCCCCACCCCCTGATTCAGGAGTCAGGCACAAACGTCAAGCCATTAAGTCTCCAAGGGCTCACATGTCCTGGAGGCCCACAGCCATGAGCTGCTGGAACAAAGATCTCAGGTCCTACTTTCAGATCTATTTTCTGTTTTGTCTTGAATCATTCACTCCAGAAAACCACCCCCTTCCAGCTCTTTCCTGGGTCTGAAGTATATCGGTTGCAAATAGACTGCAAAATGCAAATGTGGGTTTTTCGCCTGGGGTCTGTGAGGCAAGAGTGTTTCTGGGGTTGTGGAATCCACTGAATGTTCCAAGCCCTTGGCCTTGGCGGCTATTTGGGGTGAGGAGTTTTCCTCAAGGGCCCCACCTGGTTCAGACCCTTTTTGGGAATCGGACCCTTGTTCTTGGTTCTGTGTGTGTATGAGTGGCAATGGCTCTCGAGACCTTCACTCTGGGTCCCTCTCTGAAGCTGCACACCTCCCAGAAAGGGGACATTGTTAGCTCCTCCCAGAAGGGGGACATTCGCTCTGACTACCCTGTGAGTTGCTGCAACCCAAGCGCCATGTTCTGCTTTTCAAAACCCAGAAAACAAGTCACTGTTTCCTAAATGAAAAAGGAACAAAATCAGCACTCGGAGAGGTCGTGGGAGATATTTTCCAAGTAGCTGAGAGTACTTGGCAGAATAAAGCAGGAACACTTATATTTAACATCCTCTCTGTCAAGCCCTGTTTTGAAGTCGGTTCATTGTGCAGTAAAGAAAATTTAAAGAAAGAGTTTTGACTCGTATGTCTTTTGTAAACCCTGCACAAATTCACAGAGCTGTGAAGTTGCCAAAGCCCATTCTGGGGAGGCTCTTGCTGCTAGAGGGAGTGGCTTGCCCGAGGCATGGCGGCACAAGGCAGAATCTTTTCTTTTTTAATGTTTTGATTTACTTTTGAGAGTGAGAAAACATGAGTGGGGGAGGGGCAGAGAGAGAGGGAGACAGAATCCGAAACAGGCTCCGTGCCGACGGTGCAAAGCCCTACGTGGGGCTTGAAGCCACGAATCGTGAGATCATGACCCGTGCTGAGCCACCCAGGCTCCCCTGCATAAGGCAGAGTCTTATGAGAGCTTTAATAGCTGTGTGAGAAAAACCCCCGATCCCGGTCCAGAGGAAAGAGGAATTATTTCTGACCTTAGCATCTAGGTGTTACTCGGGGGAACTGAACTGTGAGAGATGGAGCAGGGTTTCTTAGAACAAAAACTAGGTGGGTGAGGCTCAAAGTTCCAGAAAGGGAACGAGGTGTGTGTTTCCCGGAACATCAGGTCCTCAGGCCACAGCATGATGGACTTGGCTCTTGGGGCAAAGTTAAATTCAAATCAGGAATTCTGGGGGCCCCCGGGTGGCTCAGCCCTTTGAGTGACTCTTGATTTCAGCTCAGGTCATGATCTCACAGTTCCTGGGATCCAGCGCCATGTCGGGCTCCGCACTATCAGCGTGGAGCCTGCTTGGGATTCTCTCTCTGCCCCTCCCCTTCCAAAACAAATAAATAAACATTAAAAAAAAAAGAAGAAACTCAGTATTTTGATTGCTGTTTTCTTTACAAGTCTGAGAACTAACACAAACACACAAGGTTAGGGCTTTGGGTTTGAAATTCGAAGAGACATTTTTATCAGTGACAGTGTGTTCAAACCACGGTGGAATTCCACAGACTTCTCTGCTGCCTCTGCCCATTCCTCCAAGAAGCTTCCAGGCAAGACACTCGACCGCTGACTGTAGAAATTTACCCTTCTTCATGGACTGTGGATGTGAGTGGGAGCCGGGCCACGGGCTGGGGGAGTTTTTTGGACTGTGATTTCAGGCCACCACCCCATCGTTACAAAATTAAACGTTGGGGTGCCTGGGGGGCTCAGTCAGTTGAGCATCCGACCAAAGTTAGGTCATGATCTCAAGGTTCGTGGGTTCGGGCCCCACATCGGGCTCTGTGCTGACAGCTTGTGGAGCCTAAAGCCTGCTTGGGATTCTGTGTCTCCCTCTCTCTCCCTCTCTCTCTCTGCCCCTCCCCCACTTGCACTCTATCTCTCAAAAATAAAAATAAATAAACATTAAAAGAAATTAAATGTTAAGCATCCTTTTCACGCTGTAGGTAGTGATTTCTGGGTCCTTGGAGCCCCGCCCACTCCATGTTTTCCAGCCTCTCTCTCTTCTTTGCAGGAAACGCTAGTGAAGTAATCTGTGTACAAAGATACTTTTTTTGGGTGCAGGCAGAGACCCGACCAACATCTTTGCAAAAGACTGGTATTTTTAAAAACTCTAATAAGCTATTCTTGCTGGCTGAATGGATGTTTTGACAGCCTAATGGTGATTGATGTTTTCCACAGCTTCTAGACAGGGTTGATGAATTATAGAGGAACTTCACAGATCAAGCCCTAGAAGAGAATTTTCTCCACGGGGCGGGTCCATCCCCAACGGTTGCTCAGGAAAAGCCATCTCCCTATTGGCCTTGGCCGTCTCCTGCAGGAAGAAACATCTCAGGGCTGAGGGGTTAAGTGCACCTTCGTTACTGTGGAGCTGGAAGCAAATGGTTAGTTGGGGGGAGGGACATGTAGGGGGGGCGTGTCAGATCGTTGAGACTCCCTGAAGACCCCTGCCCTGCCCTCCCTCTTAATCCCATCTCTCTAGGTGAGAATCTATGTGGAATGGCAGGATGGGCTGTGATAAGACCCAGCATGGGCAGGAGACCCTAAAAACAAGAGCTCTTGCACCAGCCCGGGACCGCCCGGGACCGCCCGGGACCGCCCGTGACCAATGTGCTCTTGAACCTACGACCAGAAGGCCTGAGACTTGCAGACCCAACAGCAAGGCCAGGCTTTCCTCTTGGGCACCTGCAGGGTCACCTGGATGGCAGGGGTAATGTGATTTTCTGATCATACCGAGAAGGCCAACGGGTCCACCTTGCTTAGCTTGGCCACCCCAGTGCCACACGAGCTGGGGGGTGTGGTTGCTCAGAGCCTTGAAGGGTGGGCATCATGGCGAGCTCTTTGGGAGGGTTTAGAAAAGTTGCTTCTTTCTTCAACCGATCGCCCCTTTTCTGGGCAGGCTCTCAAGGGGGTCCATCTCTACAGAGACGCCTCGTCTTCCTCTTCTCGACAATTAGAAACCGACGATCATAATTTCTATCATCCAACCAGGTCACTTCTGAGAGGGACCGGAGGGCATTATGAATAATTACTCTGAGTCAACAGGCTTACACTGAGGCTGTCCTGGGTCAACTGGGACACGTGTCATCCTGATCAGAAGAGCCAAAGAAGGGAAGGAATGTGTATGAGACCCATTAGTCTCCACCCATGTCAGACTGTCCTTTGAGCCCTACACTTTCCAAGTGACAATGGACACTTTTCTCTTAGGTAACACAATCCCGGGCGCCACTAAGTCCAAAGGTAACAAAGGATAAGGCACTTCCAGCTGCCGGTCCGGGAATGGCATTTAACCCGAGGAGAGCCCTGGGGCCGTGGCCAGAGAAGGTCATCTTTCCTAAGTCAAGGTTGTAAGTCCTCAGCACGGGAGCCTCCTTCATGTCATTGTGCTCACGCGCATGCAGGCGTACACGTAGACGCTGCCGTCTCTACTGAGTGCAGGTAGCATCGCCTCTGGGACAGCATTCCTATGTTTTTACTCAACGAGCTCAGGCTTTGCCTGGCTAGGTAATCCCAGGGGGTCTAGCACAGGAAAGGAATAGCTAGCACCTTCCGGAAACCACCCACCCTCTTCCCCGAGATGAAGGCAGAGGCTGGGTTTGTGCTCTTCCAAAGCAGGGTCCCAAGAGCTAGATTAACAGCCAGGAAAATGAGCCTCTGTGTGCAGTGATGGGGGAAAGGAAAATAGAGTCTGGAAGAGCACTTGGCCGCCTCTCCTTAGGGGTTGTGGGTGATTTCCAGGCTTCTGTCCATGGAAGAAACACCTGCTTCTATCAGAAGATGAAACACCTGAGACTCAAATCACTGCAGTAGCTGGAGGAAAAGCTCACAAAGGAGCCTGTATCGCGTGGGAGAGGAGACTGGGTTGTCGTGAAGGATGCCAGCTCTCTGGCAGGAAAGGAAACATTTCTTTTTAGCCGCCTGCAGAATGATGGGATATTTGATGAACATCACTTGGGCTGAGTGCAAAATATCATGTCCAAGCGCAGGTAAGAGGTAGCATCTTCATCCCTGAGAAGAGGGCCAGTCTGGCTTGTCCCGAAGGGCCCTTACATGGGGACCGTTCATACTTCTGTGTGTGCAGGATCTCTGGTTATATAAACCGACCCGTGCGCTCACAGCCACTGACCTCCTTTGTTCTGTGCAAATGCCGGGGCCATTAGACGAGTCAGAGCCTGTCCAGGCACGTTCTGAGCCCAGAAAAGAGAGGCAGCAGCTTAGAAAAACAGAACAGTCTCAGGAATGTGACGGCGAGGACTTTCCCCAGGCCCCACTGGCCCTCAAGGCTATGTTTGCCCTTTCTGAGAACACTTACCTTTATTGCACCGAAAACAATTTCAGCTCATTTGTTACACAGCCCGAGATTTCATCAACTGGAGATTAGAGTGGACAAGTGCAGGGAGGACGAATTTTTCCTGGACTCCCGTAAGGTCCCCAGCGAGGTCTGAAAATTAAACCGACAGAGACATTAATGATGAAAAACACACACGATTATTGAATAGAAGTCGTATGTGACACCTGTCACGAGGAAACGAAGACTTGAGGAAACAGTTAAAGCTGAGTATTTTTCTGCTGGGTTTGATGCTGAGTGGAGGGTCGTGGAAGAAGGTGGTGGGTCAAAAATAAGAGATAAGGATGGTAAACTGGGGCACACTCAGCAAGGGCTGTTTGTCGGATCCTTCCTGGCATCCCCTGTCGTCGGAGATGAGGGGAGTGCTTAGCACTGGGTGGAGGGAGGACATCTCTCGCATCAGGATTTCTTTCTTTTTTAAAAAATATTTATTTATTTTTGAGTGAGAGACAGAGCATGAACAGGGCAGGGGCAGAGAGAGAGGGAGACGCAGAATCTGAAGCAGCTCCAGGCTCTGAGCTGTCAGCACAGAGCCCGACGCAGGGCCCGAACCCACGGACCGCAAGATCATAACTTGAGCCAAAGTCAGACACTTGACCCACTGAGCCACTTCCTTCCTTTTCCTTCCTTCCTTCCTTCCTTCCTTCCTTCCTTCCTTCCTTCCTCCCTCCCTCCCTCCCTCCCTCCCTTCCTTCTTTCCTTCCTTCCTTCCTTAATTTTAAGTAAGTTTCACACTGAGCGCGGAGCCCACCATGGGGCCTGAACTCACGACCTTGAGATCAAGACCTGAGCAGAGATCAAGAGTCAGAATTTCAGGGCGCCTGGGTGGCTCGGTCAGTTGAGCGTCCCACTTCGGCTCAGGTCGTGATCTCACAGTTCGTGGGTTCAGCCCCGCGTCAGGCTCTGTGCTGACAGCTCAGAGCCTGGAGCCTGCTTCGGAATCTGTGTCTCCCTCTCTCTCTGCCCCTCCCCTACTCATGCTGTCTCTCTCTCAGAAATAAATACAACATTAAAAAAAAAAAAGAGTCAAGATGCTCAACCGACTGAGCCCCCTGGGGATCCCTCATGTCAGGATTTTATGACCTGTGTCAGGGAGAAGCGGAGGAAGGTCGGTGTGAACTTCCTGCTTCAGTTGTCTTCTCAAATTCCTTTAGCTTGCAATATTTAATGTGCCAAGATGCCATATTTGGGGGTACCATGTCCTGAACCCCATCCAAGCATGTTCTTAAAAGTATGACATGCGCAGGACCCATCAAACCCATACCCCTAGGAATAGCCTTTTTGATCTCCTGGCTTCGCCTCTGGCGTCGGAGTTCGGCTGGGGTCACACGTGTCACACACGCACAACGTCACCTCCCACGGACAGGGAAGCAGGTGCGTGCCTCCCAAGCATGCGTCCTTGACCTTCTCCCCACAATCCGAGGCTGCCGCGGAGCTCTGCGCGGGTTGCGCTCAGATTTCCAGGTTGCGGGTATCCCCTTTCCAGGGTAGAAACGTAAGACCTGCCGGCACTCAGATTAGTGATTTAGATTCAGCTCATGGCGCTCCCGCGGGAGACTTTTCTTAGCACTTGGGCCGCAGGCCGGGGTAGGGGACAGGGCGTAGTTCTGTTGGGGTGGATTGTGGCTGGACGAGCCTGGTTCTGGAGATGAGGACAAGGTAGCAACACCCTGACTTGGGAGCTTCCTAATTCTGCTGCAGCCCCTTGAGTGAGCTGGTCCTTCAGCGTGACCAGGGGTAGGGGGTAGGGTGGGGGGATGGGGTGGAGGGGGAGGGCAGGGGGGTAGTCAGTTGTTCCCGAAAGCCCCCCCCAGTGCCTGCATCTCTGGCCGGGGCCGGCTGTCTCAATAACCCCAGGCTCCCCGCCCCTTCCAAAACCCCTTGGCTTGAACAACTACAGCTGAGTCTGTGGTCTGCAACTAAGAACCCCAACTAGGGCGCAGGGGCGGGGTGGGAGAACAGGAGGGAGGGAGGGGGAAGCTCACAGCCAGTTGAGCATCTGACTTTAGCTCAGGTCATGATCTCGAGGTTCATGAGTTCAAGCCCCCCTGCCCCGCGTCGGGCTCTGTGGTGACAGCTAGTTCAGAGCCTGGAACCTGCTTCAGATTCTGTGTCTCCCTCTGTCCGCCCCTCCCGCAGCTCGCTCTCTCTCTCTCTTTCTCTCTCTCTCAAAAATAAACACTAAAAAAATAAACATAAAAAAAATTAATAAATACAGAACTCCGGGCTGATACAGATGGAGCGAGGACAGCAGAGGGCTGGGGAAAGGGTGGTTGAGATATGGTAGAAGAGTCTAGGAAGAGATGGGAAATTGACAAGTATGTTGAATAATGGCCCCACTGTGGGCATCAGCTCCAGCCCTTACAGGGGCTCTGTTAGGTGTTTTTATTCCTGTTTTACAGATGAGCTACTCATCTCAGAGGGGGAAGTGTCCCGCCCAGGGCCACACAGCCTTCCGCTGTGACTCAGAAATGCGAATGCAGATCCTTTTGCTCTAAGCCTAGGATCTCTCCACCCTGTCACCCCGCCCAGGCCAGCCCTGCTTACAGAGGGGAGTGAAAGCTCCCCATGCCCACCCTCCCTGGCCCCTTCCATCTCCTCTTCTCAGCTTCCCCTTCTCTGAGCCCCCTTTCCCCCACCGCACCCCCTCTCCCCCCACCGTCTGAGGCACCCTGCAGTTTACCTATGGGCTCAACAGACTCTGTGGGTCTTCATCAGTCAGGAGCGGCTCCTGCCCGGAACACACCGCGAAGGGTCCGCCACGGAGAGGAAGGGGTTACGGCAGCTCGCTCCTTTCTGCATTTGGCAACTGAACTGCATCGTTGGAATTTTTTACAGGGAGCGAGTGTAGCCCTTATGTAATTACACATCACAATTAGCACCGCCAAAGGGCGATGGAGGAGCACAGAGGCAAAAATCCTGGTTATTATGACACGGTGGCGTCATAGGTGATTTTTATTTTCTTCCGCATGTGTTTCTGCCTCTAAACATGCTTCTAAATCGAGCATGTGCTCAGGCAGCTTTTAGCTACGAGGAACAGAACACCCTTTGTCAAACTGGATCGCCCAGTGTGGACCCTGATGGGCCCACAGGACTGGGTGTCTAGCGTAAGGAGGAGGGCCTCACACATGGCGAGGACATGTCACCAAAGACTCCCCCTGCGCCTTCCACCTCCTCCCTGTGGCCCCGGCACCCTCTCCACCAAACGCTGGCTCCCCTTCTGCACACGGCCCCGCCACCCCACCGTAGCAGCGCCAGGAACCCGCACAGGCGCGCAGTGCCAGACACAGAAATCGGGGACTGCTGTTTCGGTGTCTCCTTTTTTCAGAGCGCAGGAACCTTTCCAGAACTCCCTGGCACACCCCCCTGGAGGTCTCATTGGTCAGAGCTGGGTGACATGCTCACTCCTGAATCGGTCCCGGGGAGAAGGGTCGCCTTGCACCCACCTGGCCTGCCTGCTAGAGCGAGCACAGCGCCCAGCTTGCCCTGGGGCCCCGGACCGTGGACGGGCGGGCCAATGGCTGAACCAAGTCGGGGCGTTAGGGGTGAAGACACGGGGAAATGGGTGCCTTGTAGACAGTGTACTGTGCAGGTATTGTTTTATAATTTAAAAAATTACTGGGGCACCTGGGTGGTCCAGTTGGTTGAGTGCCCGACTCTTGATTGCAGCTCAGGTCATGATCCTAGGGTGATGGCATCGAGCCCTGCGTCGGGCTCTGCTCTGGGCATGGAGCCTGCTTAAGGTCCTTTCTCTCTCTCTCTCTCTGCCTCTCTCCCCTGCTCACACACATGCGCTCTCTCTCAAAAATGAACAATAATAGGGGCACCTGGGTGGCTCAGTTCGTTAAGTGTCCAATTTCGGCTCAGGTCATCATCTCACACAGTTCGTGGGTTCGAGCCCCGCATTGGGCTCTGTTTGTGGGTTCGAGCCCCGCATCTGACAGCTCAGAGCCTGAAGCCTGCTTCACATTCTGTCTCCTTCTCTCTCTGCCCCTCCCCTGCTCTACTCACACTCCTTCTCTCTCTCTCAGAAATAAATAAATGAATTTAAAAAAATTTAAAAATAAAATGAAGAATAATGATAAAATAAATAAATACGTTAATTTTTAAAACCTTAAAATTACCCTTGTGTGGTTGGACCCAGCGTTGAGGGCTCTGGTGGAAGTATGTTGCTGGGCCTGCTATGCATGCGGCTCTCGATCTCGGGGCTGTGAGTTCGAGCCCCGTGCTGGGCGTAAAGATTACTAGAAAAATAAAATAAAATAAAGAAAGAAGGAAAAAGAAAACTCTTCCTGTTATTCTCGCTGAGCCTTCTGAAACTTGAACTTCATCCCCAGCTAGAGTGTGTCTTCCCTCCATTATGTCCTGTGCTAGGCACTCAGGAGCTCCATGATTATAAATCTCATAACCAGAGATGGTTAGAAGAATAAATGGAACATTAAAAAGCCACACAGGTTACCACTTGTTAGTTAAAGGATTTATAAGTCAAGGCAGCTCAAACGGCTCCTCGGGGCCCTGATGGAAATTCTTGAAGGTCAGAGATGTTCTTGGCTCAGCCAACGCTCAGCAGAATGTCCAAGGGCGCATGGGCGTTTACGCCCATCAGGTGCTGATGCATGGCCAAGTGGACACTGCCTGGCATTTCACGCGCCTTCTGTGCTTACGGGGGACAGGCTGTTCACCGCGACACCTGGACATGCAAATATGGAAACTGGGGAGCTGGAAGAAAGAACAAAATACAGAGCAAGACAAAGAGAAGTTAATGCAACGTACATACCCCTGTGAGCACTGGAGTCAGTGTTGAGTTCAGAGTCTCTGCCCTGGAAGTTACTGACCCCTGTGTGTACCTTGGTGTCTCCTTCTGTAAAATGGGCCCTTAGGGGGATCAGTGAGGATGTGTGTGAAATGTCTAGCACGTTCCCAGTGTAGTTGGCAGGCGGCGGTGGGGCGGGGGGTGGGGGGGAGCTGTTTTGTTCTCAGCCAGAGCTCTTAATTTAACTAAATTCAAGAGGGCACCGTGTTTAGATGCCGTATGGGAAGGGAGGCACGGTCCGCTGGCTCCAAAGTTCTGAATCCTCTGCAGGGTTTCAACAATGAGGCCTCCATGTACGTTGTCTTCCTGGACCATGGGATAAACTCAGGCTGCCTGCACCCCAGGGGGGCCTGAAAGACTCTCTGAGCTGCTAAGAAGCTGGTCCCCAGACAAGTCCTTTGTGACCCTTCTGTGGCCCTGTGGTTCAAGCTCTCCTCCTGGTACACGTGCCAAACCTTTAAGCGAGGTCAGCCTTGGTCACCAAGCACAGTGACGCCTTTGTCCTCAGGCTTTGGGTGCTTCCTGAGCCTGGTGGTAAAAAGTCTCCTTTCCCTGCTGTGTCAAGTTCAAAGACGTACCTTCTGTCCCTGGGGGTATGGAGGAAGGTCACACAGGCTCTTGGTTTTGCGTCAGTGTGGTTTCTGGGGAGCGGCAGAACCCCCCGCCACAATATCCTGGAGGCAACTGGCTGTAGGTCACCCCTTGGCAGGAGCACAGGACCCGACCGACGCCACCACATGAGGCTGGGACGGGAGACACAGTCCCTTTTAGGGGCGGTTATGCATTCACACGTTAGCACTTTATTTTTTTTTATTTTTTATTTTTTTTAAATGAACTTTTTTTTTTTTTAATGTTTTATTTATTTCCAGGAGAGAGAGAGAGACAGCGTGAGCAGGGGAGGGTCAGAGAGAGAGGGAGTCACAGACTGAAACAGGCTCCAGGCTCCCAGCTGGCAGTCAGCATAGAGCCCGACGCGGGGCTCGAACCCACGAACCGCGAGATCATGACCTAAGCGAAAGTCGGACGCTTAACCGACTAAGCCACCCAGGCGCCCCCACGTTAGCACTTTAGAGTGGAGTGAACTCTCTGGACTTGGAGGGTGGCCGGGAGTGCGGTGCCCAGCAGAACAAGGTGACCCTCTCTGCCTGTATTCCCCCGACACCTTCAAGTCCTATCTAGCTTATAATTATCAAGGGCAGTTTACCAAGAAAGAGGTCAGGTCTGTGCTCACAGCCATTCAAGTGAACACTGGTCTTTTGATCTACACTCCTTAGTATTTTTCTGTTTGGGGGATATTTCAGATGAAGAAGGGCTTGTCTAAATAAATAGAGGATGGTACTAGTAACCGACCAGAGGGGTAGACAAGGTAATAATAATCTATGGTTACAGAACATTCCGGAGGCAGGGCTGTAAGACGTCAGGCCGTGGGAAGCCTTTACATAGAGCCTAACCATTTACAAAGGGTTTTCACATTTTCTTATCTAAGCTTGAAAACCCTGTGAGAAACATTTTCTGACAGCAAATCCCATCAACATCCAATTAAAAAAATTTTTTTCCTCCCTTTGGAAGGGAAAGATCTTCAAAGCTGCTCTGGGCTACAGAGGTGGTTCAATCAGGCACTGCCAAGGTGGGAAGGGCTGAGAGGTGGGATTTTCAGCGAGGTGTGAAATGAGCAGATGTGTGGTTCTCTGCGGGAGGCCACAGAACATTCTAGAAGCAGAGCTGTAGGAGGCCTGACTGTGGGCGGCGCCCCAAATAAGGAATGGAACGGGAACACTTCCCCCTCCCACTCCGTGTTCAAAAGCCTTTGGGGTGACAGGAGATTTCAGGGTCTGAAGCAGCCATCCTATCCGTGTCCCACAGAAAGGCAGGAGCTCTGGGCCACAGACTGAGTGGAACCTTCCACAGTTGGCCTTGGGACAGATGCTTCATTGATCAGATTTCAGGTGCTCTGCTTCTTATTCCTCACTTAGGGTCCCTTGTTGTGTGACCTTTGCTCTGTCCCCTGGTAGCACGCCATCGGTCCTACCAGGCCAAGCCCACCTCCAGCTTCCGTGACCACCAGCAGAGGCGCAGCCTGGGGACCCGCTGCCGACTTGCCAAGTCCCCATCTCGCCTACCCGAAAAGTGCCACACAGCTGCATCAGGTCCGGAGAAGCAAGGACTATATTTTGTGAAACAAACAAACCAGAAAGAAGTATGATTGGGTTGGCTATTTTTATTTCTCTTCAACTCAGAGACTTTATTTCTCTGAGCCGGAAGCTGAAGGGCCTCAGGTCATCCTTTGCTCTAAATCTCATGGAGGTTTGCTCTGCTTCCCAGGGCACAGGGCAACCATTCTCTTCAGCCGGGCTGCCACCCTAGGCTCTAGATGTCCTGGCCTGGTGACCCAGAGGAAAGACTGGGGACCGGGGTGGGGGACCACCGCCCCCACAGATGTTTCGGCACAGTCCATGGGATGGAGATGCGTGTCTAATGCACTCAGGGGGCGCCTGGGTGGCTCAGTCAGTTGGGCGTCTGACTTCGTACTCAGGTCACGATCTCATAGTTCGTGGGTTTGAGCCCTGCGTCGGGCTCTGTGCTGACAGCTCAGAGCCTGGAGTCTGCCTTGGATTCTGTGTCTCCCTCTCTCTCTGCACCTCCCTGGCTTGTGCTCTGTCTCTCAAAAATTAATAAACATTAAAAAAATGTTTTAAAAAAGAATAAAGACCTAACGTAAGGCTCATGACTTCAACCCAACTGATATTTAATAGGATTCTGGAAAAACGCCAGGTGCCGTGATAGGTGGAAGAAAATGAGTGCATGTGGCCCTAGGACCCAAGCAACTTACAATTTGATGAGACACAGACCTGATTCTTTTTTTTTAAGTGTATTTTTTATTTATTTCTAGGAAAGAGAGAGAGACAGCGTGAACAGGGGAGGGTCAGAGAGAGAGGGAGACTCCGAAAGAGGCTCCAGGCTCTGAGCTGGCAGTCAGCATAGAGCCCGACGTGGGGCTCGAACCCACGAACCGCGAGATCATGACCTAAGTGAAAGTCGGACGCTTAACCGACTAAGCCACCCAGGCGCCCCACCTGATTCTTTTTTTTAAGTGTATTTATTTTGAGAGAGAGAGAGAGAGAGAGAGAGAGCGCATGTGCATGTGAGTGGGTGAGGGAGGGACAGAGACAGAAGGAGAGAGAATCCCAAGCAGGGTCCACACTGTCAGCATAGAGCCTGACACCATGGGGCTCGAAACCATGAACCAGAAGATCATGACCTGAGCCAAGGTCTAGAATCGGACTTAACCGATCGAGCCACCCAGGGGCCCCGACCCAATTCTTTTACAATCTCGCTGAAGACAGTTTGCCTTAAATGGAAGTGTCAAGCACATAAGCATATAGAAAAAGAACAGTGACAAGACAGGCTTCAGAGAGGGCTGCAGAAGTCAGCAGCTACATCTTCGCGGCCTCTGCGTCTGTCCTATGCCGTAGGCTGAGCACCTGGAAAGAAAATCTGCTTTTATATAGTGTATCTTCCCACACTCCTGGGCTTGAGATGGTGTCTGAATATATTAAGGAGCAGAATAAATGTTTGCCTAGTTAACCAAGGGATGAATAAGTGAACTGACAGGGTGGAGATGGGCATAAAATCATTCTGGACAAAGGAAAGCCAGAGACAAGATTTACAGAAGACCTTGGACGGCAGGCTTCGACGCTTAAGTTGATTTCTGTTGTCAGTACAGTTTTTGAGCGAAGGGGTGAGTTTGCGTTTGTGGTGTTGAGAGCGGATATTCTGCCAGCAGCATTAAAGAGGGCCCTGGAAGGGGGGAGACTTCGACGGGCGAAGCCAATTAAGAAAACAGGAGCTCTGCCCTCTCCAGATTGAAAGGGAATATTTTATAAATGGGTAAGGTCAGATGGTAACTTTTGCAGATCTGACTTCCGGGCCTCAAGTTTTCCCAGGTTGGAAATGATGCAATGGTATTAGCGCAAGGCCACTGGCTGACTGCCAGAGCTCACTTAGGAAATTGTGCCTGGGGGGTGGGGTGGCGGGACCTACCTCCCCCCTACTTCTCCAGGCTGCAAACTTCGCCAGATGGCCCTTGTCAGGAGAATCTGTCATAGTTTGCAAGGCTGTCTTTTGCCACCAAAGGAGAAAGTAATCTCTTCCAGACGATGAAGAGGGCTGACCTGTCCCTGTGACTGACCAACGTGTAAAGGACAAAACGCCACCCACGGTGGATCGGGCCACTGGAGAATGAAAGCCACTGGGCTTGTCACACAGCCTGGGTACTTAATTGACCCTGACTCTTAGTCACATTCAAAGGGATCGTTCAGACCTTATTTCCTGTTTCTTTGGCTGTTGTGGGGAAGAGCTTGGGCTCCGCAGGCTGAAATTTGAGCAGGGACTGTCACTTGCCTCCCAGTGTCTCCCCTGCAATGACCCTCCCCTTAAACCACACCCAAAACCTCTTGGTGTCACCAGCTTCCCATGCTCTCCTTGGAATGGTGCACTAAGAGCGACGGAGAAGACGTGGCCACAGGGACAGTGATGGTGTCCCTAGCTCAGGTGAATCCCATTGGGGAAGATGTAACAGCCACAGTGTCAGTGCCCAGACAGGTGTGAGCAGCCCAGGGATGCCACATCTTGACACATTGGCCAGAGGCGGCCACACGGAACAGGCACTTTAGATTCGAGCTCCTAGTGGGCACCCAGCTAAGCAACCCAAAGGCACCAGAGGGTCTCTCTGTGGATGCCAGACTTGGGATTCTTCGGTTTCCGTCCCAGGACCCCCATCAAGGCTTCCATCCACCAAATGAGAGGTGACAACACAGGAGGAACTTGTTAATAAGAATGCTCCTGGGGCCGGGGACTCACTCCAGGTGTCTCGGAATTCTCTCACGGCACAACTTTTGAGCCTGAGCAAAGAGAGCAGGGATGCTGTTGCAGGTGACTGGGGATGTGTCGTATCATCTCCACTAGCGCCCCGCCATCCCACCCGTCTGCCCTTGGCCTTGCTTGTCACACACACTACTGTGCGCACACACACATTACATCCACAGAGTGTCGTCAAGGAGGGGTGTTTGATCCCCTCCACCCTCCTCCTACTTGCTGGCTGGGGGCGCAGGAAACATTGAGATAAGACAAGGCAGCAAGACGGAAGGACCTGATGGCCCCGCTGATGAGAAATGAGGTCCCTTGGGGTGCCTGGGTGGCTTAGTCGGTTAAGCGTCTGACTTTCGCTTAGGTCATGATCTCGCGGTTTGTGGGTTCGACCCCCGCGTCGGGCTCTGTGCTGACTGCCAGCTCAGAGCCTGGAGCCTGTTTCAGTCTGTGACTCCCTCTCTCTCTGACCCTCCCTGCTCATGCTGCCTCTCTCTCTCTCCTAGAAATAAAAAAACATAAAAAAAAAAGAAAAAAAAAAAGAAATGAGGCTCCTTGCATCCACACAACCTAACTCTTGGGACTCCTGTGTCCACATGACGGACTGTTTGTCTGGAAAATTCCTGCCCGGAGAAGATAAGACTGTACACCGATAAACAGCTTTACCGTTTGCTTCAGGAAACTCATGAAAAAATAATGTCGTCAGACAAAAGATGGCTCACCTGGGCGAACAGCTTGTTTATGAGAGAACCATTTACTCGGCAGGACTCGAATCTTCAAGACCTTCTGCTTATTGTGCCCATCAGGTCTCAGCAACTACATCACAGAGTTGCCCAAGTCCTTCTTGGTCTCAGCTTTCAGAGACGTGCCTTGAACCCTTACGCTGAGACCCACATACTCTGAAATGGTCATCTGACCTCCCCCCAACTGCTCCCAGCGGACACACCTAGGGTCTCTCCAAGCTGACTCTGGTTAAGACAGGGTCTTCCCTGCTGGAGGTGACCTAATCGCCTTGGGTCATCAGCACATGATTCTGGTGGTCCTTTGGGGGCATCGGCAATTGATAGCAATGAACGAGGCACCATAACAGCCTCGGACTTCCTTCACGTGTGAGGGACACAAGCTATTTTGTCATGACACTTTTACTTGGGGGTCCTGGTCACCGGCAGCCAGATCTGACCCCCCACATGTCTCTGCTTCCCCTCCCAACTGTACTCATCATGTTTCACACGGTATCTGTCACATAGTAAAGGCTCCGCATACATGTGCTATAAAAGACCGACTGGATCTTTTCATTTAACTCTGTAATATGTAGCTCAGTAGAATTTCTTGTGGCTTTTGGACTTTTGCCCAATAAAACTGAGTTGAAAACAATCAGACCTACCATAATTGATACATCTAAACAAGGGTTTGCTTCAAAGTATTTTTCTGGGAGTCTCTTCATGTATCTCAACGATGCTGCTATTGCTTGAGACATCTTCAAAATACCGCTTTTGTAATTATGTCTTGATTTGCCAGGCGCAGTGGTGACAAGCCATCTTTTTCTGTGTGAAAAACGTTTTGTTATTGGTCATTTCAAAGATGGTAACTCAAACATCGGTCATTTTAAAATGTACAAAAGAGGACAGAATCATACAGTGGACAAGTGCCAACTTGGGACTCATCTTATTTCATCTAAGCCCTTACTCCTTCCTCTCCCCAACTAGGTTATTTTGAAAGTAATTTCCAACACTACATCATTTTGCTGCAGAAGATTTCAGGGTATATCCCTAAAAGATAGGGCTTCTTTGAAAAATGTTAGCTATTACACCAAATTAATTAACTTTTTAGTTACCGTTATATGTTCAGAGTGTTTCAACTCCCTGGTTTCATAAGTTTATTTCATTGGTGAAAATCGAGACAGAAACAAGGTTCATATTTTGCAACTGGTCAATGTCTCAGATCCGTTTTTTTTTTTCCTCTGAAAAGTTTTTTTCTTTTAATGGTTGAGAGAGCACCAGTGAGCAGGAGTGTGAGTGAGGGAGGGGCAGAGAAAGAGAAAGAGAGACTGAATTCCAAGCAGGAGAGCCTGACTTGGGGCTCCATCCCACGAACCGTGAGATCATGACCTGAGCCGAAATCAAGGTGAGGACCCTTAACTGAGTGACTGAGGGTCACCCAGGTGCCCCTCTCTGAAAAGTTTTAATTGAAGTATACTGTATAGACACAAAAGTCTACAAATCCTAAGTGTATGGCTCAAGGATCCCAGTCTCTTTTAGGTCCTCCTCCCTTTTTTCCTGTAGAATGTATTTGATAAATATGTCTGTCATGCAGTGTTTCCGACAGTTGATCCTTGGGCAATTCTTTCCCCCACGGTATCATTGGGCGCGTTCCTCTGTTCTCTACTCCCAGTAGATTGGTGGTTACACCTACAGCTTATCGGATCAGGTCAGTCTTTGACAAGCCCATTTCATAGGTGCTGCTGTTTACTCCTCCCGGTGCTGCTCATCATTCCTGGGATGTTTCTTTCTGAGCACCTCTTTTGAAGGTGGATGTGATTTTCACAAACGGCCCGAAGCCAATCGGAGCTGAGTAGGGTGAGCAGTGTGGGTGCTCAAGTTGGAAAATGATGGTTAGAGAAAAACAGGGTGTGATCAAGTTATAAATGGTGCTCTGGGTGGCTGCTAAACTGACCCTGAAGGAAATTCCAAAGCAGCTCCGGAAATGTTCTGTGCAGTGGCGGCATCCAATGTGCAGCCACCCAGGGTGACTAATGCAAAGGGCGCGGGAGTGACACCGCCAGAGAAACTGTGTGTTGCCGTGTGGGTGGACGTGCGCGGTGCCCCGGTCCAGTCCTGCGACCCCCTTAAGGACCCGCGTCTCCACGTGCATCACCCTCGCGCTTTGAAGCTGCAGCTGGACGAGCGGCTGTCCCGCCGGAATGCAGCCCTCCAGGTCCCCAGGGGCGACCCGGCCCCGCGTTCGTTCCGTCCATCGCGCGGCCAGGACGTGTCGACCAGACGATGCTCGGTTCCACCCAGCCCCTCCCAAGCCCAGGCGCTCGCCTCCGCCGCATTACTGGGCGGGAACGCGGTCAGGGCGCTGCAGGGGGAGGCCTGCCGCTCCTGAGCAGTCCGTAAGGAATGAGGAGGCGCCGGACCTCCGGCGCCGGCCAGGTCTCGCAGCAGCGGCCTGGCCCGGGCGCCGAGCAGCCGCAAAGCCGGAAGGGCCGCCTCACTCTGACCTGGCAGGGACAGGCCCGCTGCAGCTCGGCGCCCGCCGCCCCCACGGCGGCCCGCGAGCCCCGCCCCTCTTCCTGACCCCGCCCACCCTCCTAGCCCCGCCCCGTGACGAAAACAGGGCGGAGCCAGCGGCCTCTTGCGAGAGTAGCCGTGCGTCAGGGCCGGCGCCAACTCCAAGCTCCGCCCACGCCCGCCGGCTGCCGAGATGGCGCTTGCGCGGCGCCGCTCGGCCCGGGTTGTCTCCCTCCTCCCCCGCCCCTAGCAACGGTCGCCGCGCCCGCCTCCGTCCTCCGGCCGCGCTCGCGCACGCGCGCCCCTTCCGGCCGCCCGGCCCCGCCCTCCCCATCACCCGTAACAACCACTGGAGCCTCGCCGCGCCCCTCCCGCGCCCGCCTCCCGCTCCAGTCCCCGGAACCGGCGGCGGAGCCGCGACCGCAGGCAGTGGAACGGCGACGGCACCCCGGAGCCGCCGGCATGAGCGCCCCCCGCCGCCCCGCGTCCCGGGCCCGGCCTTTCTGACAAGAGGTAGGCGCGCGTCGCCGCGGCGGGCTCCGAGCGCGCCCCCGGCCCGACCCCTCCCGGCGTCGCGGGGCCCTTCGCGGCCCCTCGGCTTCCTCCTGCCCGGCGGCCCTCCCGCCGCCCCCCAACCCCCGCCTTCCCACTCCGGGAGCCCTCCCTGCGGGACACAGAGTTTGGGGTCCGAGCCCGTCCCTGGCCCCTGTTCCCCCCGGGCCGGTCGGGGCTGGGGGCCCGCGGGGGCCGCCGCGCTGGAGCCCCCGGACCGGCGCGAGGGCCCGGCTGCCCCTCAGCCTGCGCGCGGTGGCCTCCCTGGGTCCGGCCATTGGCTAATTTTTAAGCACCGATTGTCATGCAATAGAGGCTGCCCTGGTCCGGGATGCCCCTTGGCCGTCGTAACTCCGGATTCCCACGTAGGAGGTTTCTCCGGACCGGAGCTGGGAACTGGCAGGAGTTCAGAAGCTCGTGAATTCGCAGGTTCCCCAGCGTGGCCACTTTGGGTTCTGCCGGGCAGTGGAATCCTGAATGGATGTTGGAGTATCGTAACCGAGCGCTTCTTTTTTAAGTCTCCCAGCCTCCCTCCCCACCCCCCCGCAGTCCCTTTGTATACCGCGTAGTCGCCCTCCCCGTCCCCGGGAGCTGCTCTGAAATCCGTGTTCCCAGTTTGCAAATTGTGCACCAGCACCGCCAGGTTTGCAAAACCGGAATGGAACGCGGTCCCGGCGCACCGGCACCCGCCAGCCCCAGAATGAAGATGAATGCGGGCTGCCAGGGGAGCGAGGGGAGCCAGGCGCAGAATTCCCAAGTTGGGCTCTGAGTGTCATGATTTGACAGCTGGACGTCTTTCAGGATTATCTCACTCAGAACCTCCTTGTACAGGGGTGAAACCGAGTCCGAGGGAAGCCAGGGGAGGTGCGCGGGGTCACCCGGAGTAATTGTGTGGCAGTCTTCAGACTGTCAGTGCTGTTTTCCGACATAACCTGTTCCTTGGGAGAGATAGGCTAAACGAACATGCCGGAGAGAGTTCCAGACCTGTTTCAGTGTAATAATATAGATAGGAATCTAACGAAATAAAATGCATTTCCGTAATCTTTTTTTTTTTTTTCTTTTGCAGCTAGACTTCGGGCTCCTTGAGGATATTCCATTTTGTACTTTGGAATATCCCCTCACGGTATCCAGCATGCAGTAACATTCTTAATGATTAGCCTCAGCAGGATAGGTAGGCTCTTTGGGTTTCTTTTTTTCCTCATTTTTAAGCAGGGAAGTAAAGTCAGGCAGAGGACTCCCCCCCCACCCCACCCCCCGCATAAGTGTGTTTTGCACAACAGTGCAGTAGGCTGATACCGCCAGGGTAGGAATCCGTACCCCTGAGAAGTAGGCTCCAGCACTTTAATTGATTACCGACAGACCCCACAGCTATCTGTAGCTGGAGACTTCAGGGGAGCCTCTAGCCAGAGTGCTCGGTGTGGCTGCCGTTAGAAGACACATCTCTGAAATTGTAGTCACGCAGTTAGAAAACAGGGAGGAACAGTTGAGCCTCAAAGCTAGCGTTGGACGAGTTGCCCATCATTTGAGGTACGGCGGTGTTTTTTTCCATTGGTATGTTTGTGCGTCTCCAGACTTAATATCCCGAAGTGCCCCCCCTTTGACTTGGCTTGTTGTAAAAGTTGCAGAAGAGAAAATGATGGGGGAACTAATAATCAGAGCATCCCATTTCGGGGCCTGAAAGGGCTGGGGTCTTAGACCCCCCAGACATCCCCTGGAGAGGCCCCGGAGGCTGACCAGGCGGGGTTCCCTCATTACACTTGACCTTTCTTCACCTTCTCTTGCTGTCTCATTACCTTCTCCTTCCGCGTGTAACCATCTTTTGTGCCATCTTTTGATTTGTGTGTGTTGACAATGATGTGACCTATTGAGGTCTGTTTCTACGCCGGGGCTGTGGTTTGATGAGTAAACACAGATTTACATTTTCCCCGTATCACGGGTTTTTCTTTTTCTTTTTTTTTTTTTTTTAAATCACATACATTTGTGTGTTGCAGGTGGGAGAGCATTGCTGTCGAATTCCAGTCATGGTGCAGAAATACCAGTCACCGGTGAGGGTGTACAAGCACCCCTTTGAGTTAATTATGGCTGTAAGTACTTCACATGTTGATTTACTCCTCGGCCCGTTTAAGTAGTCCGATTTGACGATCTGTAACCGGCTGTTTCTCCTTTGTATCCATCGCTCCACTTTGACTTCTTCTGGTTTTATGCAGATGAGCCACAGCTAGAGTTTGTGAACTGTTTTTAAACAGTAAGTCTCTGAAAATCAAAACCGGCGTGTTTGTTATTTTTTTAAAACTGCACCTCAGCTTAATATGTGAATTTGAGTTAGGGCGCCCAGGTGGCTCAGTTGATGAAGCGTCTGGCTCTTGGTTTCGGCTCAGGTCACGATGCCAGGGTCGTGGGATTGAGCCCCGCGTTGGGTTCCGCGCTAAGCTTGGAGCCTAAGATATTGTTTTCTCTTCCTCCCTCCATCCTCCTCTGCCCCTCTGAAGTGGGATTCTGAGTAAATACTTCTTCCTCCGGATTTTGTTCTCTTTGTTTGTTAAAGTAGAAGAGGGGCATGGAGAATGGATTCCACACCACCACCCCCGCCCCCCCCCTTCCTCTTGGAAGAGTGCTCTGGTTAAGAGCACATAACCAGAGCACTGGGGGGTGGAGTTTAATTTAGATTATTCTGATGACTCTGCTGAATGAGTTTTTCCCCCTGACATTGAACTCCCGAGGCATATTAGAAATTCCACAAATGGAGTTACTAAGGTCGTAATTTTCCTCGTTATGTATCTGAAGAGTTTAGCTGAAAACAAACATCTCACTAGGTGCGAAACAAAACAAACCTTTTTCCAGTCACTTTTAGAGTGTTCTGGGGCATTCCCCTTTGCTTCTGTATCACTTACTGTTACGGCGTAACATACGTACAGGAAGTGCTTTTGTCAGGAGCATAACCCGATGAAAATGCCAAACTGAACCACAATCAAGATCTAGAACACACCAGCCCCGCCAGAAGTCCCCCTTCGCCCCGACCTCAAAGTGGGCCGCTGCTCTCGCTTTGAGCACCATCGATGAATGCTGGCTGTTCCCTTTCTGTATTTAACTAGAAACTCAGGTGGTTTTGCATCTGGTTGTTTCTGCCCAGCCTTCTTTGTGAGATTTATCCAGATCCGTATAGTCTTGAAAAATAACCCCCCAAAGCCCTCTCAAGGAAACGATTTAGATGTAGAAAGTGTGGTTTTGTAGATTGAGGTATAATTTACATTCAGTGACATGGTCACGTATTCGCGTCCATTTCGATCGGTTTTGGGGGAAGAGCGACCCGCTCCTCACCCGGCAGCACCTTCCCACCCGTCCCCTCAGAACCCGCAGAACATTCCCTGTGCCCCTCCTCGGTCTGCACGAGGTCTTGGGGTTTTTCCTTGGGTGTGGGGGTGGTGTTTCTGGTTCTGTATTTCCTTTTTTTCCCCCGCCAAGATTTTGTTTTTACGTCCTCTCTACACCCAACACGGAGCTCCAACTCCCAGTCCCAAGGTCAAGAGTCTCATGCTCTGCTGACAGAGCCAGCCAGGCGCCCCCGTGTGTCCCTCAAATACCAGGACTGTTGAGTATTTTGTGTGAACGGCGTATCAGAAGGGCTCGTTTCCTGTTTGCATGTCCTGAGTGTCGTTTTGGCTTCTGGTTGTGTGTGCAGCACAGACCCCCGCCAGTGAGCTTGAGAAGGGCCATTGTTCATGGGGACACACGGGGGCTGATGTGAACGGCCCAGAAATGCAGGAGCCCGAGTTGGATGGGCTGAGCTCCCAGGACATGGCATTGGAGGGCGGTTCTGGGCAGCTCTGGGGAAGGTCCGTCCGTGGCACTTGTCCCTGGAACTCCACCCTGTGGGGCTCTGCTTGCGGCCGACACAGGAGCCCCCTTTCTCCTACCAGCTGGCTGCTTTGCTTGCTCTTGGTTTTCCCTCCCCTGTGACCTAGCTCACGTGCTTTCTTAGCTATTCAAAACCCCGCAGGCCCCAGTTCAACTTGGTGGCATTTCTGGTTGTATTCTTTCGGTTTCTAAGTGACCGATTCTGGTCTTGTTTCCTAGTTCAGATTCTGGACAGACTTGATCTGGTCATCTCTGCCCTGGAGCCAGGATGTAGGTTATTGGCCCAGGGGTGGTGGCCTGACGCTTTTCAGTTGGGGGAGCTGGGGGAGACTTGGGGGGGGCAGCAGAGCCCAGTGGCACCACTGGGGTGGAGGACGGCCCCAGGGGCTGGGGTGGGAGGGCCAGGAGCCACGAGTGGCGCATTCTGTTGTCTAAGACATGAAGTACTATCTTAAAAGTTCAGTGCAATCTTGATTGTGTAGGCAAAGGTATTTTGGTGTCTTCTGCAGATTCTAGATTAATAACGAGGAGTTTTGACCTTCTAGTGATCAACTTCCTTGTTTTCCTTACTTTACTGTTTTCAAAATGGTAAAGTTTGTCCTGCCCATGTTTGTGCATGGATTTACAGGAGAATCTGAAATTCAAATTCTGAACCACCTCCCAGTCTTTTAAAATTAACACATTTTTAAATTGCTTTTATTTTGAGGCAAGACATCATTTTCTTTTGAGTTGTGACAGAATAGATATTCTTTCAAGTTTATTTATTTTGAGAGAGAGAGAGTGTGCGGGCATGTGCCCAAGCAATGAAGGGACAGAGAGAAGGAGAGAGAATCCCAAGAGATCTGCTTCCCGCCATCACAGAGCCTGATTCGGGGCCCGATCCCCCTGGGAGATCATGACCTGAGCTGAAATCAAGAGTTGGACACTCAACCAACTGAGCTACTCAGGCGCCCTGAAAAAAAAAGTTTTTAATATTTATTTTTCGGGAGAGCACAAGTGGAGGAGGGCAGAGGCAGGCTGTGCGCTGACAGCAGCGAGCCGACACAGGGCTTGAACTCATGAACCTCAACTGAAGTTGGACGCTCAACCAACTGAGCCCCCCAGGGTGCCCCTGAAAATATTTTTTAATCTGAAAATGAAATATGTTCTCCTTTGGGAGTTAGAAGCTAGAACGTTTTAAGTCTTTAGTGAATTTCTGTCCGGTGTCATTTGCCACTTTGCAAGTTGAAATTGTACTTCATAAAATCCTCATTTACCTTGCTTTTTTACCATTTTCTCCATCGAGGATAAACAGGAGTATAATAGACTTACTGTGGACGTAGTCTTTGCAGCTCATTCAGAGCGAGGGGAGAGGTGTATAGTTAAGGCAAGAACATTTCCCTGTAGCTTCAAGGGAAATGGTTTCGAGAGCGAGCCCCACAGCGTGCGCTGCGGCAGCCACAGCACGTGGCGGCGATGGGGCTGTTGGGCAGGTGGTCGGCCTCTGTTATCGAGGGGTGGATCCAAGCCCTGCTCTCCGGGGTCCCGTGGGGAGCAGACTGCGGGGAAGATGCCACTCCGGGGGACAGATGCTCTTGTCTGTTAACTGAGAGCGTTACTGTAATTCAGTACCTCGGGGAAGTGGTTTTCGAGGACATTGACTAGTGTAAGTTGCTCCGTGGTGGGTATCAGGTCTGGTAATTGCACTTGATTGATTCAGTGAATGTGCTTGATTCAGTGAATGTGCATCGTTTGTTTTGGGATCAGGCAGCATTGAGAAGTCCCGTTCTCAGCCCATTTGAATTACATGGCAGCCAAGCAGAATGGAGGTGGGCTTTCTGCGGGTGGTTGTGGTGTTTTAAGGGCCTGAGTTGAGGAGTCACCTACGACTACTTGTAGCACCTTGGCGGGTGAGGGACGCGAGGCACACCTCAGGGTGGAGGTCTGCTGCCCGCCTTCCGTCCTTTGCATCCTGCCAGGCCTCCGGCCCACCCCCGTGCGGACCCTCCGTGTTTTCTGAAGTTCATGTTTGCGAGCACACCTTGGACGTGTCCAGTCTCAGCCAAGCACATTTCCTGGGGTTCCTCTGCCCAGGTAGTGGGGAGGGAGACTGAAAGGGGGCCCACAGAAAGGGCAAGGCGCTCGGGATGGGCAGGAAGCTGCTAACGTGCGAGGGCTACATTTCGAAATTTCTGAGATAAAACAACTTTATTTTTTTATTTACCTTTTTTTAATGTTTTATTTCTGAGAGAGAGACAGCGTGAGCAGGGAAGGGTCAGAGAGAGAGGGAGACACAGAATCTGAAGCAGCTCCAGGCTCCGAGCTGTCAGCACAGAGCCCGACGCGGGGCTCAAACCCATGAACCGCGAGATCCTGACCTGAGCGAAAGTGGGATGCTCAACCGACTGAGCCCCCCAGGCGCCCCTAAAACACAGTTTTAAAACTTAGACGTGTTCAGTGACAGCTTTCCCCCTCCTGACGTTAGGGGGCGATACAGAGGAAGGGTGACGGAGCTGGAGAGCCAACGAGGGGACGTGCAGGAGACAAGGGCCCTGCGAGGGAGGAAGGCCTGCGGCCCAGACAGCTCTGTGCCAGCGCCCCTCCTCCCCCGAGGACAGCTGTCGTTTTGACGCGTTGGAGCGCGTGACGGGAGAGGCCCCACCACGCACCCTGCCACCCCGTGGACCGCCACCCCGTCCGGCCACCAGCGCACAGCCGTGTGCTGCCGCCCCGCCCCCCGGCCAGCCTCCCTCCTCTCGGGAGCCGCGCCCGCCGCCCGCACCCCACACCCGTGTCCCCTGATCGTGCCCTGGCGCGCGTTTCCGTCCCTTTCTCCCCCGCACCACCCAAGTGATTTGTTCTTTCCTCACGTCTTTCACGCCTGCAGGGCGCCCTGCGTCCTACGCTGTGTCCACCCGGCCGTCCCCTGAGGGACCCCTTTCCTGTCCCACCCGCTCGAAACTGCTTTGCTCTCTCGCGAGGCCCTTCGTGCGCCGCCCTCTCTGTTTCACCTTACTTCACAAACACACAAACCCGGACGTTGAAGTCTGTTCTGTGCTGCCCTGGGGTCGCCACACGCCCCGTCTCTCCGGCCCTCACACTCTCTTGACAGCTTCCCTCCTCACCTGCGCCGCTCGCCTTCCCGTCTGCTCTCGGAGCGAGCGCCCCGCTGGCCGGCCCGCTGCCGTCTGTCCCCCTTCCTCCGTTCCTCGTCAGGGCCATCAGTGGTGGCCACTGCCCCTCGTCACGGGCCTTTCTTTCACTCTCCGGGTGCACGCGGCTGTCTCGAAGGCTCCTCAGGGGCGCGTATTAGCTCCCTTGTTCCCTCAGGTGTCGGCGCTAAGGGCACAGCAGTCTCCGAGCTGGCCCTTGATCAGCTGACATGTGTGCACTTGAGCCTTGAGTGAGGACTTGGGAAGTGGGTTGGCTGGAAACTCAGATGTGAAATGTCGCTGTTTTCGGACATGAGGTCTGTGTGTCCTGCACGGACACGCAGTAACGTCCCGGGCTCCTTCCGGGAGCCGGTGCCCCCATGGGAGCAGGGCCCTGTGGTGGCGGATGTGGCTAATGCTTTTTTTCTTTTTTGTTTTTACGTCTTCCTAAATTCCACAGAGTCCTGTGGACAAACCCCTTATTGGGGGACTGAGCGATGCGCTTCTGTTGAAAGAACAGAGAAGCTATTTGCCGGTGTGCAGCTGTTGGTTAGGTGGCCCACCCGCTCGGGGCGCCTCGGGGCCTCAGTCGGTTAAGCGTCCGACTTCAGCTCAGGTCACAATCTCCCGGTTCGTGGGTTCAAGCCCCACGTCGGGCTCTGTGCTGACAGCTCAGAGCCTGGAGCCTGTTTCGAATTCTGTGTCTCCTTCTCTCTCTGCTCCTCCCCTGCTCATGAGGTCTCTCTGTCTCAGAAGTAAATAAAAACATTAAGAAAAAAAATCAAAATGGCCCACCACCACAGGATTGACTTTTGCTCTTCTCTCTCGTGTTTTGTGTGTGTTTCTTTCATTTTGGTTTTTGTTTGTTTTTAGTCCCTTTTTCCTTCCCCCAGGAAGATGCCTCCCGGCTTCCTGCTAAGACAGATGATCAGGAGGGAGAGATTGGCCGTGGGCTCGGTGCTCACGGGCCCTGCCGCAGACCCGCTCGGTGACGGGTCAGGTCCCTAGTGTGAGGCTGCGGTGAGGAGGCGCTGGAGTTAGCCTGCAGGGAGGAGGGCGGGGAGGGCAGGGCCCGGCGACCCCCACGTCCTCCCCTCTTCCTTGCTCACATCTAGCCCCGTGCCTGCCTCCGCGCACGAGGTGAACAGCATCCGTACGTAAATGACGCCTCTGGATGTGTGTGTTTTATTTTATCTTTTATTTCTTTTACATTAAACAGGCGTTTGCATTTTATTTAGGCTTTATCCCGTCCATTCAGATTTCCTTTGTCGAAACCGCTGGGGAGACCTGTGGGGACCCCGGGGGCTTTGCGTGCGTGATCGCAGCGTGAGGAGAGCCCCGAGTTCGGCCTTTTGGGGCCGAGAGTGAAGTGTGCAGCGATCCGAGAGGTGGCCCGGCGCACAAGCTGCCTCGTGGGCAGCCGCTTCCAGATTGTTCCTTGGGTCGGTCGGGATAGAGGGGCACGGGTCCGGCTGGAACGCATTCTTGTTTTGTCCTCTCGCCCGCCGCGTGGCCGCCGGCCGCCTCCTGAAGCCGAGGAAACCGTGGGCCGCCTGCCCCGCGTTCTCTGGCCTTGTCCTCAGACCCGCGTCTTGCGCACGTCGGGTTTTGAGCAGGATTTTCGTTTGAGGTGTTGTCGTGCCTTCTGTCGTCCTTCTTCTCGAAGCACAGCTTCTTCCTCTCACCCTGGGTTTCAGCCCCCGGCCTTTTCGTGTCCCTGACTCCGCTTCCCAAGTTTCTCCAGGTGATACCAGAATCCATCCTTTTGTTAACCGAGGTGTCGCGAGGTCTCCCGGCGGCCTGATGGGCGGTAGCGTCTGTCTCTGCTCAGAGGGGAACGAACTGTGTGCACGTTTCCCGACGGCTGACTTTCAACAGTTCAGTCCGTCTGGGAATGGAGGGAAAGGGTCCCGTTCCTCTGATGGTATATTAAGATCCTGGTCAGTCTTCACTGGGGGAGGCGGTGGCCGTCTTATTTATGAGGTTCTTGAGTGCCACTCCGTGAGGCCTGTCACACTTGATGCAAATTGGGGTGTAATTAGACCTACTTAGTCTTGGAAACGGACAATTATAGTACATTCTCGTTACGCGCTACTCTGTATAGGACTAGGCATTTTCCCTCCTCTTACGCCCACTCTCCAGCACATCATGCATCCTGAATTATTTGTAATGTGCCAGGGTGGAGACAGTTGTGGTTCTGAAGGAGAAATAAAGCAGGATCTGACTCAGCCCCTTGCCTCTTTGATTTACCTGTTTTTGTAAAAACACAAAAAACCAAGACAAAACCCCCCAAACACTGTAATATGGACGTTTTCAAGCCTATACAAGTCGAGAGAATGAAGGGTCCAGGCAGTGCCAGGGGCCATCGACCCGCTCTGGTGGGGGTGGGGGGGAGTGCTTTGCCACTATTGTTTCATCTGTTTTTCACATTACCACCCCCCCTCCCCCGCCACGTATTTAAAGCAGGTTTCCGGCATCTCGTGAACTCACCCATAACTACTTCAGCAGGGTCTGTAACGAGTAAGGACCTTTTAGTTTTTCAGCACAACCACCACATCACTGTCACACTTAAGGAAAATACCAGCTCCACGTTCAGACTTTCTCAATCGCCTAAAACAGTGTCTGGCTCCCGGTCCAGACCAGCCGCCGCTCCTGGTTCCTGTCTTCAGGCTCCCTGCTTCCCACGCTCTGCCGTCCCTTTGCCGCCCTGTCCTGTCCTGTCCCCCTAACCTCGGCTGCCCTCACTGTTCCTGGGAGCAGATGGGAGCAGGTGTCGCCTCCATCCGGCCTCTGGAATGCTGAATCGCAAATAAGATGCAAAGTGTTCTTTCCCAAATGAAACTGGGTCTTTCTGTGATTGGTCCTCACGGTTCCCACAGAAAGCAGGGGAGAGGAGTTCATCCGTGGGCAGGGCTGACTGAGAGGGTTTCGGGGCAGCATGAGCGGCCAGTGCCTGGTGGAGTCCAGCGGGGGCCGGGGGGGGCTGGGGCGGCGGTGCTGCTTCCGTTCGCACCCTGGCCGGGGACATCGGGCTGCTTGGAGAAGTGCCCGCGGACAGCTTCACTGAAGAGAGGACCTTGGTCTCCTGGTGTCATAAGTGATTCTTTCTTTGACCTGTACGAGAGGGAACCGGTTTTGTGTATTTCTAGGGGAGCAATTTCATGTTGAAACGGCATAGGCTGCGTTCTGATTCTCTTGCAAGGCACAGTTTGAGGTTAGGAGGACTCGTCCTTTTGTTTAATGAAAAGGTTATGTAAATGTCATTATTACTGTATATAAAATAACTGCATTATGTGTCTTGATGTGTACGGAGCCCCCTTTCCATTCAGAAATCTGCCGTGTGCTTCCTGGCTCTCGTGCATGTTTTTGCACTAGACTGTTCAGAGTGTCCTTGGGGTTACTGATAAGCAGCCAGTGTGTGAGTGTCTTGCGTATTTGATCTGAGGCTGGAACTGTCTGGCCTGCCGATCATACCTCTCTCTCCCCACCTCCATGCCTTCTTGAGGACAGAGGGAGCCCTCCTCCAATGATACTCCGTCTGCTATCTTGTGTTTTCTGGCCTTCATAATCATCGCGGTGTTCTAATTGCTAGTTGACGCTGTTTGAGAACTCTCTGGTTCTCTCTCTCCGACATGTCTTCCTGGGCAGCCTCATTTAAACCCATGGCTTCAACTGTCACCTTGTAAACGGGAAGATCTCAGAGTTTATCTTCAGTCCAGACTCCCACTCAGAAACTTCCAGATTCCCAGCCAGCTGACTGCTAGGACCGCTCCATTTGACGCCACGCAAATTTAGCATATTCGAGACAGAATCCACTGCCTGTTCCTGCCTGCACAAAGAACACAGCTCCACAGAACACACACACACACACACTCACACACATACACACACACACACCCCAGTAAACTGTCAGAAGCTCTGCCTTTCTCTGTGAGCTCCTGCTTCTAACCAGTGCCGTCACCACATGCCCTGTTCTCAGACCAGAGCCTTCGGGCGATGCGGGCGGCCTTCCCTCCCACCCCTCAGGCTCCGTGATGACCAGAAGCATCCCTGTCCAGGATGTCTCCCGAAGCGTGTCTGCATCTGCCCGTCTCTGATCGTGTTGGCACCTCTCCTGACGACAGCGCCTGACGCCCTGTCCGGGCCTCTGGACGCGGGCTCCCCACCGCTTCTTACCCACCTGCTCCCGCCCAGGGGGTCGCAGCGGGGGGGCTCCAATTGTAATTCCGAACACACTTCACGTTTAGAGGTCTTTAAGTGGCTGCCCCACCGCTTCACGGTGAGGCTCAAATTCATCAGCCGGGTACCCAGAGCCTGTGGCCATCAGCTCCTGCATTTCCCGGCAGCCTCCTCGCCACACACGAGCCCCCCCACGTTTGTTGCACTTGGAGTCATGGGGCTTCCTTGGCCTTCCCTGAGCAGGCTGTTCTTTTCCATGGCTGCTGTGCGTCTCTGCGGACTGTCTGGCATCCCTTCCTCCCTCCTTGTCACCTGGCTGACTCTGATGACTGGTCAGACTCAGTTCTCCTTGCTGGAAGCCCCTCCGTGCTCTGAGGGCTCACTGTCACCTCCCTGGTCTCTCCGCCTTGCAGCAATCTGCAGGGGAGGTGACTTCCCCTCTGAGGAGTCGCCCCATTGGTCCTTTAACGTAAGCACGTGGTCCACTCTCAGATTTGTCCAAAGTCGGATTAGTGAATCTTGGAATCTGTGCTTGGTTCCTGGATACGTCTGCTTCTGGTAAGGCAAATTTTGACCCAAGGTCACACATTGCATCATACTCTTTTGGTTGGAGGTATTTGCTACTTCTACCTGAATCATGTTTTTTGTTGGTAGTGGTGTTTTTTTTTTTTCCTGGTATTTTTTAAAAAAATTTAAATTCAAGTTAGTTAAAATGCAGTGTAATAATAATTTCAGGAATAGAATTTAGCAATTCATCACTTACATATAACACCCAGTACTCACCCCAACAAGTGTCCTCCTTAATGCCCTTACCCCTTTAACTCATGTTTTGAAGAAATCTGACATCATATTTTGTGAGTAAACTAGAATTTATGTTCAGTGAACTGAAGCGTATAATCAGTGTAGTTGACTAAAAAACGTGTCCTTCTTTATGTATTACTTGGTGTTTTGAGTGGCTTTTCTCCCATAGTGATGAACACCAAGTGTGAAAGAATGTCATTTCCAAGGTTTTCCTATAGAACGTAAAATCTTTTTAAAAATTGTTGATTCTGCTAGTATGATATTGTAATTTTTTAAAAAAGATTTCTTCAGGCTTAAACCTGAAAGGGTGGTTATTATATGTCTTTCTCTCTTAATGAATAAGTTATTCTGTAACATTAGATAGGTCTGATTATAGGGGTGTGTGTTTCTCTTATTTTTTCTAGTTTAATCCCCATGTCTGTTTTATCTATTTTTTTTTTTTAATTTTTTTTTTAATGTTTTTTACTTATTTCTAGGAGAGAGAGAGAGAGACAGCGTGAGCAGGGGAGGGTCAGAGAGAGAGGGAGTCACAGACTGAAACAGGCTCCAGGCTCTGAGCTGGCAGTCAGCACAGAGCCCGACGCGGGCTCGAACCCACGAACCGCGAGATCATGACCCAAGCGAAAGTCGGACGCTTAAGCGACTAAGCCACCCAGGCGTCCCTCCCCATGTCTGTTTTAAAAATAAAGTCCAGAGCTAAAAGCTGCAAGGTACAGATTTTAAGAAGAAATTCATTTAAGAGATAATTGATTATATTGCAGCATTTATACTGTTAATATTGAGAAAACTCTTATCTTCGTTTTATTTTTAACACAGAGTTGCTTTAGAATATGAATTCTGACAGTGATAAGTTCTGATTCTCTCCTGAATCGGGATTTCTGAGAGCAGCTCGGCTGCCCGGTGTCACAGCCCTGCGAGCGGCTCTGATACCTGCTCTGGTTTCACAAGCACTGGTTTAGATCTCCTTAAATTGAATTTATAGTGACCGGAATGGGAGGAAGGGAAGCTGGTTTCAGTTATAACTTTTTAATTTAAAAGTTTTGAAAGGAATAGAGACTCTAACAGACTGTGACATAGAGTCTTTCTTTAAAGTTTTTTTTTAAACATTTTTATTTATTATCGAGAGACAGAGAGAGACATAGTATGAGCAGGGGAGGGGCAGAGAGAGGGAGTCACAGAATCTGA
Source organism: Proteles cristata cristata (assembly GCA_017311185.1). Classification (NCBI taxonomy): domain Eukaryota; kingdom Metazoa; phylum Chordata; class Mammalia; order Carnivora; family Hyaenidae; genus Proteles; species Proteles cristata. The sequence continues at coordinate 761,475 of JAESUZ010003315.1, read as the reverse complement.
AGGAGACTCCAGGTTCTGAGCTGTCAGCACAGAGCCCGACACAGGGCTCGAACCCACGAACTGTGAGATCATGACCTGAGCCGAAGTCGACGCTCAACCGACTGAGGCCCCCAGGCGCCCCGTATAGAGTCTTCTAACATCACGTTTTCATTTGAAGGACTTAACGTGCCAGCAGGGAGACTGGGGGCTTGCTTTATCTGCTTCTCCAGACTCTGCTCTGGAGTTTATTCAGTGACAGGGAGTTACACCGTGTGCTTCCTTGAACTTGTCCTCGTTAATCCGTGTGACTGTGTTTGCTGATTTTCAGGTGGAGAAGATTTGTACCGTATTTTATTGTGGTAAATGCACAGTAATATAAAACCTGCTGTCTTAACCATTTGTAGGGTGCGGTTCAGTGTGGCAGGTGTGGTCACACAGCTGAGCAGCCATCACTGCATTTTTCTTCCTCGCCTTCCCGGATGGAACCGTCGTCCCTGTAAACGCCCAGCCCCCCAGCCCCCTGCCCCGGCGAACCCCCTGCCCCTTTTTCTACCTTCTGTTTGCGAGTAGCGCTGTGACCGTTCCTTCTGTACGTGGACTCAGGGCTTGTGCTTTTGTGATTTGCTTGTTTCACTAGCGTCCTGTCTTCATGGGCCATCCACGCTGTAGCAGGCGTCAGACGCCTTTCCCTTTTTTTTTTTTTAAGTTTATTATTTTGAGAGCGAGAGCATGCACATGAGCAGGGGGAGGGGCAGAGAGAGAAGGCGAGAGACTCCCAAGCAGGCTCCGTGCTGTCTACGTGGAGCCCAGTGCACGGCTCAGTCCCACCAACCGTGAGATCATGACCCGAGTTGAAATCAAGCATCAGACACTTAACTGACTGAGCCACCAGGGTCCCCCAGAACTTGGTTTCTTCTTAAAAGACTAAACATTTTTAAAATCTAGTTTTTGACGATAATATCAACCAAAAAATTACATACTTTTCTAGGTGGTTTTCTTTTTTTGTCTTTTATATTAATAGATTCTAGATCCAAAAGACAAGTTCCTTGAAGAACTCTACCACTGTATTTTGTTCCATTTATTCAAAGTATATATACATTTTTATAAGAAAGTTTTTTTAAAAAGTTTGTTTATTTTGAGAGAGAGCGAGCATGAGCGAGTCTGCTTGTGCGAGTAGGGGAGGGACAGAGAGAGGGAGAGAGAGAATCCCAAGCAGGCTCCATGCTGTCAGCACAGAGCCCGATGCGGGGCTTGATCTCACAAACTGGGAGAGCATGACCTGGGCTGAAATCAAGAGGTGGACACTCAACCAGCTGAGCCCCCCAGGCTCCCCTCAAAGCGTATCCTTTTTTTTTTTTTTTTTAATTTTTTAATGCTTTATTTATTTCTAGGAGAGAGAGAGAGAGACAGCGTGAGCAGGGGAGGGTCAGAGAGAGAGGGAGTCACAGACTGAAACAGGCTCCAGGCTCTGAGCTGGCAGTCAGCACAGAGCCCGACGTGGGGCTCGAACCCACAAACCGCGAGATCATGACCTAAGTGAAAGTCTGACGTTTAACCGACTAAGCCACCCAGGCGCCCCTCAAAGCGTATCCTTAATGTGCATCTCCTGGTTGCTGTTGCCGCTGGTTTCTTAAGAAAGAACGGCATCTCGGGGTGCCTGGGGGGCTCAGTCGGATAACCGTCCAACTTTGGCTCAGGTCATGATATCACGGTTTATGAGTTCGAGCCCCGCGTTGGGCTCTGTGCTGACAGCTCAGATCCTGGAGCCTGTCTTCGGATTCTGTGTCTCCCCCTCTCTGCTCTTCCCCTGCTCTCACTCTCCCTCTCTCAAAATAAACACTAAAAAAAAAAAGAAAGAAAGAAAGAACAGCATCAGGAGCCAGTGTAGAACCACTGATGTAAAAGGGTGGGCGCCTTCCATAAGGGAAGAGAACTGGTAGAGAAAATAGAGAATCAGACGCTCTAGGTGTGTGAGGTACATCTTGTCTGACGGGCCTTTAATAAATAGTCCATCATAGATCTTTTCCTGATGGATTAAAACAGCTCCTACTTTCAGCCCACTAATGATGGAGAGTTTTATTCTGGTTCATGAAACCGGATAATATTTCCATAGCTCATTACGTTCTTTTATGTGGGCAAACACATGGCATCTCTCAGAGCTGACAGCTGCGGCTCTCCGGAACACCAGATGCTTTTCTCAAGTCCTTGGACTTATTTTTTACACCCGGGAAAGTAAGACAGCACTTTGCCAAGTCCAACTTGACGTGAACAGGAACACGCAGAACTGCTATTTTTGTTGTCACCTGCACTCCATCTGCTCTCTGTTAGACAAAAAATGTATGGACAAGGAGTGGTTTTGGTAAATCCCGGCATGTCTTGGATCCCGCTGGGTCATGCGTTGGCCCAGTCACGTGACTGCACTTGAGCCCCAGAGAGGAGAGAACTTTCTTGGCCCTCCCATGTTCCTGTTTGCCTCGGGCCTGAGTAATTGTTGCCCAAGAGACCTTTGACCTTCCAAATTTATTGACAGAGGTATCTCAGGTATAAAGATCTGCTTCAAAGATGGGTATACTTCTGTTTTTTCTAACTGTGGTTGACCCTTGAACACAGAGATTAGCGTCATGGACCCCCCCATCCCCACATGCAGTCAAAAATCTGCATATAACTTATAGGTCTCCAGAAACTTTGTTAACAGCCCGCCGTTGACCGAAGCCTTACTGATTATGTAAGCAGTTGATGAATGCATATTTGGCACACGTATTATGTCCCGTATTCCTACAATCAAATAAGGTAAAGAAAAATATTACGAAAATCATAAGGAACATACACTTGCCATATTCTACTGGATTAATAAAAAAAAAAAATCTGCGTACATGTGGACCTGCGCAGTTCAAACTCGTGCTCAAGGGTCACCTGTAGTGCCCTTTAATTCTTCAGCAGATGTCGGTTAATGTTGTGCATTAACAGTGAGACCCTCTGGATGCCTGTCATAGCTAAGTGCAGTCACACGATACATGGCTTATTTGGGGTGTCAGGTAGTAGTATTGTAATGGTTGAAAGTAAATACAGGGGTGCCTGGGTGGTTCAGTCAGCCAAGTGTCCGACTTCGGCTAAGGGCATGATCTCGCGGTTCTTGGGTTTGAGCCCCGCGTTGGGCCCTGTGCTGACAGCTAGCTCAGAGCCTAGAGCATGTTTCGGATTCTGTGTCTCCCTCTCTTTCTGACCCTTCCCTGCTCGCGCTGTGTCTGTCTCAGAGATTAAAAAAAAGAGGGGCGCCTGGGGGCGCCTGGGTGGCTTAGTCGGTTAAGCGTCCGACTTTCGCTTAGGTCATGATCTCGCGGTTCGTGGGTTCGAGCCCCGCGTCGGGCTCTGTGCTGACTGCCAGCTCAGAGCCTGGAGCCTGTGTCAGTCTGTGACTCCCTCTCTCTCTGACCCTCCCCTGCTCACGCTGTCTCTCTCTCCTAGATATAAAATAAAAAAAAAAAAAGGGGCTCCTGGGTGGCTTAGTCGGTTAAGCGTCCGACTTTCGCTTAGGTCATGATCTCGCGGTTCGTGGGTTCGAGCCCCGCGTCGGGCTCTGTGCTGACTGCCAGCTCAGAGCCTGGAGCCTGTTTCAGAGTCTGTATCTCCCTCTCTCTCTGACCCTCCCCTGCTCATGCTGTCACTCTCTCTCCTAGAAACAAGTAAAAATAAAAAATAAAATAAAATAAAAAAATAAAAAAGAAAAAAGAAAGTAAATACAAAAAGGATTACTTGAGGTGGAATTAATATATGGAGGGTGTGTTTGAGCCAAATATAGGCTAAGGTAGCTCCCAGACGGGGGGCTGTACAAGTCAAGGTGGACGTGGTGAGTCACCCGCGGCATCTGCCCGTTGGCCTTCGGGCCCGAAAGCGATTTGCCCTGTTCCCCACTTTGTGTCCACGCCAAAGGGGAAATCAGCTCCAACAGATCAGCACCCTTTCTAATAAACTGTGTCATTAGTTTGGGGCTTGTAATTGTACGGGCTTTAACTAGTTTGTACATATTTAAGTAACATCGTAAGAAAGATAACTGGTTGACACCAAAGTCCAAAGAAACTTTCTTTTTTTACATTAAAAGAAAAGTATTTATTTTGAGGGAGGAAGAGAGAACACGAGCAGGGGAGGTGAAGAGAGAAAGGAGAGAGAGAATCTCACGCAGTCTCCGCACTGTCAACGCCAAGCTGGACTCAGGGCTCGACCTCATGAACCACAAGATCATGACCTGAGCCGACGTGAAGAGTTGGATGCTTAACCGACTGAGTTACCCAGGCGCCCCAAAACCATTTTCTTTGAAAAGGGGTTTGCACTTTATTCAAGCCAGGTACCCAGTTACCCTGCATTCGATTTTGCTGTGCATCCATGAATGTGCATCAGCTTGGCCCTTATGCAGGGCTCTGTGTGAAACTACCAGAGGTTGAGCGGGGGCGGGTGGTTCACTTGATTCACTTGATAACTTCTTCGCCCGACTGTTTTAAATAACAGTGGGCTGCCCTTCCAGATGATATGTAGTGGCAGGTGCTTTGTGTTTTGTTGTTTGTTTACCCTTAGAGTAGTGATTGGCGAGACTGAGAGTGAAGAGTAGGGACGGTCGGGGCACCTGGGTGTCTGACTTTGGCTCAGATCAAGACCTCACAGTGTGTGAGTTCGAGCCCCACATCTGGGTCTCTCCTGTCAGCCCTGAGCCTACTTTGGATTCTCTGTTCCCCTCTTTCTCTGCCTCTCCCCTACTTGTGCGCGCGCACTCTCTCTCCCAAGAATAAGTAAACGTTAAAAAAACCCAACATTTATTAAAAAGAAAGAAGAAAGAAAATAGGGATGGCAATGTCCTTAACTTCTGGGTCTAACTTAGGTCTGTGGAAATTAACACAGTGGATACATTTCAACTCTTGTCACCTGACAATGGGAAGGTTGAGGCCCGGCGTCTTTCATGTTTATGGTTCTTGTGGTCGTGTATCTTTTTCACGAAAGGAATTTCGGCTCTTTTGTAAATGGTCCTCAAATACAACTATATCATGTTTTTAACTTCAAAAGTTTAAAACTCTTGGGGCGGCCCGGCTGGGTCAGCCAGTGGAGTGTGTGACTCCTGATCACCGGGTTTTGAGTTTGCGCCCCATGTTGAGTGTAGAGATTACATAACTAACTAGCTAACTTAAAAAAAAAAAGTTTAAAACCTTTAAAGCAGTTTAGTTTGAGAATGTTAGTCATGTGCCCAGGAGGTTAAAGTTGGGCTGGATGCCACAGGGGGGTGGGAAAGGGTTCTGACGGGTCCTGGCTTCCCAGGCCGGTCTCCTGAAGGAGGTCCAGGGTGTCAGCTAGGCCTTGAGCCTGCGCTGTGACCAAACCATCTTCTTGGGCTCTGCTCTCAGTGAGCTTAGGGTCCAGTGAGAAGACCCAGTTGCCTGGGCCCTGGGGGCAAACAAGGACCCTTCTGCTCACTTTGAACCAACGTTGCTCCTTTAAGTGTTTGAAAAATACTTAAAGAACATATAGAAGGTCAAAGAATAATGGTGAGCATTTATGGGGTATGTAAGTATTTTGTCATACATTTGTATGACATTTGTATGACAAAATGAAGAGGTGCATGGTGGGCTCAGTTAATGGGCTCTTGATCTCGGGGTTTTACGTTCAAGCCCCACTATGGGTGTAAGAGGTTACTTAAAGATAAAATCTTTAAAAAAGGTGTATACACTCCTGTGTTAATTTCCACAAATCTAAATTAGACCCGGAAGAAATTGAGGACGCTACCAGTATCTTTTTGATTGCTTACATGTACTTTATGGGTAGGTCCCCACCAGCTTTATTTGGACATAATCGACATTGAACATGATGTTAGTTTATGGTGTAAACCAGTGTTTTGATATATGTACATATTTGTGAAACAACCATCACAATAAGTTCATTTAATGTCTGTCACCTCACATAATTACACATTTTCTTTTAATGTTTTATTTTTTTCTAGGAGAGAGAGAGAGAGAGAGAGAGACAGCGTGAGCAGGGGAGGGTCAGAGAGAGAGGGAGTCATAGACTCTGAAACAGGCTCCAGGCTCTGAGCTGGCAGTCAGCACAGAGCCCGACGCGGGGCTCGAACCCACGAACCGCGAGATCATGACCCAAGCGAAAGTCGGACGCTTAACCAACTAAGCCACCCAGGTGCCCCTAATTACACATTTTTTTTCTTGTGATGATAATTTTTAAGAGGTCCTCTTTTAGGGGAGCCTGGGTGGATCAGTCAGTTAAGTGTCTTCAGCTCAGGTCATGATCTTGTGGTTTGCAAGTTTCATCCCCATGTTGGGCACTGTGCTGAAAGCTCAGAGCCTGGAGCCTGCTTTGGATCCCGTGTCTCCCTCTCTTTCTGCCCCTCCCCTGCTCATGCTCTCTCAATCTCTCTCTTTCTCAAAAATAAACATTTAAAAAAAAAAAGGTCTTCTTTTAGCAGCTTTCAAATATGCAATGCAGTATTATAATCACTGTGCTGTGCATTACATCATCACTTTTTTAAATTATTATTTTTTTAAGTAGGTTCCACACCCAGTGTGGAGCTTGAACTCATGACCCTGAGATCAGAGGTCGCGTGTTCTACCCACTGAGTTAGCCTGGCGCCCGGACTTACCTTCTGACTGGAAGTGTGTACTTTTGGAGTAGGCTCTTCTCTTTTTTTTTTTTTTTAATTTTTAATGTTTTTTTATTTATTTCTAGGAGAGAGAGAGAGAGACAGCGTGAGCGGGGGAGGGTCAGAGAGAGAGAGAGGGAGTCACAGACTGAAACAGGCTCCAGGCTCCGAGCTGGCAGTCAGCACAGAGCCCGACGCGGGGCTCGAACCCACGAACCGCGAGATCATGACCTAAGCGAAAGTCGGACGCTCAACCGACTAAGCCACCCAGGCGCCCCTGGAGTAGGCTCTTCTCTTATTCCGCTTTGCAAATGAGAATACCGAGGTGAGAGTTGCTGGCTCAGTGACGGTCCCTGGCCTGGCCGCCTCGCCCAGCGACTGCTGTACGAAGCAAGCGTAGTTCCGAGCCAGCCGGCCCGGAGTGGGGACTGCCCGCCGCTGGCTCAGCTCCGGACAAACCCAGATCTCGCCAACCTGCCTGTGACACTCTGACCCTTGGCTCTCCTAATCCTGGATGGGGCCGGTCTGGGGGCTTTGCTTTAAAATTCCTCTCCCTTTCTCCTCCTCCCTCTGATCTGCCCCTGCGGACTCGGCTCCCTGCTGGGCAATACAGCGCTACCCCCCGCCCCCCCCCCCCTCGGCCCCGTGCCCTCTGTCTGGTGGCTCACAGTCTGTTTCCTTCAGCGAAGGCAGTTGCTTACAGGTGGTGCCGCTGGGACACCGGAGCCCAAGCCCGCCGTTGGCTCTGCTGGGCGCCTCCCTGGTTCGTGTCGAAGCCTCAAGGTGACGGTGCTGCCGGGGCAGAGGGAAAGGACGCTGCCGGCTGGCTGAGTCAGCCCCCTGGGCGCTGGGGGTGGGTAGGAGGTTGCTGGCAACCTGAGCTCCAAAGAGCCCGTCCGAGGCCGCGAGTGCTGGTGCGGCATCCTGTCTTCGGGCAGCGGCCGCTCAAGACCCCCGGGAGAAGGCGGTGTCCTTGCCGTGGGAGAGGACCGTCCCCGGGCCCTGGGACCAGCAGGGTTTACATTTATTCAGGCCGCGATGAGAGCCGAGCGATTCGTTTCCTGGCGTGAGTTCTTTCCCGTCCAGGTATGTCGTGCTTCCTCGTTCTGCGGAAAACGTTCACGCCGTCGGTATTAGGCCCAACTGAGGGCTGCCTGGGACGGACACCTTTTCAGGGACCATCATTATCAGTCATTTAACCAGCGAAATCTGTTTCCTGTATTTATTTCGTCCTTCAGAGGGAATATTTTATCCATAACACCTAAATTGAAGTAAAGGTGATTTCTGTCTTTATCTTCACTTTTGCCTTTTCTTTGTAGAAAGGAGGAGACCTATAGGATATTATTTACACCAAGTTTTTTGGTTTTTTTTAACTCGGCTATTATCCACTTAGCATAGTGGGTTTCCACCAAAGCCCCAGGAGATTTGCAGCGGGTGTTTTTAGGGCTGTTGGGAACATGCTTATCATTGTAGCTTAGAGAACATAGGGATTTTTGGGGGGTGGGTTTTCAAAGTATAGTAGAAAAGATAAACGTCAAAAAGTTTTTAGTTTTTAGAATTTAGTTTTTAAAGCTCATGGCCTTAGAAAGGTTTCCTTCCTCTTTTTGTGCCTGGACAGTGGGGCTCCGTGGGACGGCTGGGTGGCTGCATCTTTTTTTTTTTTCTAATGTCTTTTTATTTATTTCTGAGAGAGACAGTGTGAGCAGGGGAGGGTCAGAGAGAGAGGGAGATACAGAATCCGAAACAGGCTCTAGGCTCTGAGCTGTCAGCACAGAGCCCAATGCGCGGCTCGAACCCACGAACCGTGAGATCATGACCTGACCCGAAGCCAAATGCTTAACCGACTGAGTCCCCCCAGGAACCCCTGCGTCTTTACTTAACGTGCAGTCACCTTCTTCCTCTTCCGGAAGTTCTCGTGCAGCAGAGGACAGTCGCCACATTTTTTGACTGTTGTGCTTATTCTGTGTCGGGGCCTGCTCACCAGTTCCTTTTTTTTTTTTTTTTTATTCTAGGAGAGACAGAGACAGTGAGCAGGGGAGGGTCAGAGAGAGGGAGTCACAGACTGAAACAGGCTCCAGGCTCTGAGCTGGCAGTCAGCACAGAGCCCGACGTGGGGCTCGAACCCACGAACCACGAGATCATGACCTAAGCGAAAGTCGGACACTTAACCGACTAAGCCACCCAGGTGCCCCTCACCAGTTCCTTTTTTAATCTTCCGCAATTCTGTACGCTGGAGAAAACGAAGAGGCTGGGACTCGGCAGAATTCAGGAGCCTCCCTGGGCCCTCTGCTGGCTGCTGTTTGGAGCTGGGATTTGAAGCTGGGTCTCTTCTCCCAGGGTCCGTATGAGGGGGTGGAGACCCGGGTTCAAATCCTGGGACGTTTGCTTCTCTCAGCCTCAGTTCCTCATTTCAAAGTAGAGAGAAACTCATTTTGTAGAAAGATGCAGCCTAGTGAGCGCATCAGTCTTTGTGAAGCCGATTATGGTACGAGCGTAGCACTCAGTATGTGGGCGGTGGCTGGGCACTGTGCTCTCAGGCTCGTTTCCCTGCTGACAGGGTCCCTGTCCCTTGTCCGCGCCTCCTCAGTGCCTGCCATGGGGGGGGGAGTGATGTTTGTTGGGTGATTTCTCTAGGTTCTTCCGAAAAGAAGTTTGTCTTTTGTTTTCGTATTGTACAGTTGATAGGTTCTTGCTCCTTTATCATATGTCGTAGGTCTCACTTTCTAGAATAGCGTATTTAGGTTTGCAGAAAATTGAGGAGAGCATACAGAGTTTCCAGATACCCCTTTATAATTGCCTTATTGTTAAATTCTGTGTGTTGTGTTTGTTTCAACTGAGAAACCAATGTGAACACATTGTTATTCAAAAAATTTTTTTTATGTTTTATTTATTTTTGAGGGAGAGAGAAGCAGAGTGTGAGCGGGGGAGGGGCAGAGGGAGACACAGAATCTGAAGACAGACTCCAGGCTCTGAGCTGTCAGCACAGAGCCCGACGCGGGGCTCGAACTCACGGAACCATGAGATCATGACCTGAGCCGAAATCGGACGCTTAACCGACTGAGCCACCCAGGTGTCCCAACACAGGATTATTAATTAGCATCCCCATGAGGACTCACTCTTGGTGTTGGATGACCCGTGGGTTTGGACAAATGCAGAGTGTCACATGTGCACATTAAGGCATCACACGGAGTAGTTTCACGGCTGAGAAGGCCCCTGTGCGCCGCCTGGCCGTCCCTGGCTGCTCCCCTCCAGTACCTGGGAGCCGGCGATCTTCCGGCCGTGTCCGTGGTTTTCCTTTGGCAGATTGCCATGTGGTTGGCCTCACAGGATGGGTGGCCTTTCATCACACAATCATTGAAGCTCCTCCCTGTCGTCTCGTGGGCTGCTGGCCGGCTGCTCTTTGTTGCCGAGTAATGCTCTCCTGCAGGGATCTGGCCGGGGTGGGTCTGTCCATCTTTAGGAGGACACCGTGCTCGGTTCCAGTCTTTGACACTTAGGAATAAAGCCTTTCACCCTGCATCCCTTTTCACACACCCTTGACACTTCTCGGCTCTGGTGGGTCACCGTCCCTTGTCAGACATACTGGCCACTACTGGATATGTTTTCCGGACTTGGCCTGGCAGGCAAAACTATATGAGTTTGTGTTGTTGTTCATAGCTTTACTGGGGCACACGTGATGAATAATAAAGTGTACATTTTAAAGCTACATAGCTGGGTAAGTTTTGTCCTGTGTCTCTGTCTTTACCTTTGAAACCATCTCTATAATTAGGATAATGAGTACGCATCACCCCGGAAGTTTGTTACGCCCAGTTTAATTTCTTCTTTTTTCCTAAGGCCAGGGGACCGCTGATTTGTTTTCTGTTACTGTAAATTAGTTTGCGTTTCCCAGAATTTCGCAGAATCACACGTACTTTTTTTTTCTTTGCCTGTTGTCTTTGGTCAGCATACTTATTTTGATTCACTCATGTATGCACGGATAAACTGCTGATCACACTGTATTGCTGAAGAGTGTCTCCTTGGGTGGGTCTGCCACAAATTTTTATTGCAGCAGAAACATTGACATTAAAAAATACTTAAAAATTTTTTAACTTTTTAAAAATTTATTTTTTGAAGAGAGAGAAAGAGAGTGTGTGGTTGCACAAGTGGGGCGGGAGGGTGAGCAGCCCAAGCAGGCTTCATGCCATCAACACCGAGCCCACGAACCGTGAAATGATGACCTGAGCTGAAACCAAGGGAATCGGACGCCTCCCCGACTGAGCCCTCCGGGCGCCCCGGAAGAGAACACCTTCTGATTTCATAGCACCTTTCCAAGATTTTGGATCTGTTCGAATCAAGATTAATTTACTTTATTGTTATTATTTTTATTTTTTATTGCTCCTGTAATTTATTTTAAAATCTGGATTCATATTTGTAAGCCAGAAAACAAAGGCATACTTTTCAGGCTGTCCGCAAAAAGGAAAACAGAACACAGTTGCCAAAGTTCTGTTCTAGGCAGAAAACACAACTGAATGTGGGACTCAGACCGTGAGGGGGGCGAGGAGGCTGGAGCGAGGTGGGGGGGTTGTGCCGGGGGAGGGGGACCGCCTCACAGGGGCTGCCCGCATCCCTGCGCCGGCCTGGAAGCAATGAACCTTGTTTATAAACTAAGTTACCTTGCGATTGGTGTGTGTGTTCAGAGGCTGCCTGTTTTCTAAAAAATTCCCTCTGATGCCAGAGATCTTTAAATAGGTGATGCAGCCTCATTCTGCGTCCAGACAAAAAAGGCTTTAAGTAACAAGGCCGAGTTAAAACAGATTCGAAAGTCAGACCAGTATAATTAGCTCACCGGGAAGTATGACTGACTCTCGGTTTCGAGGAAAGAAGACATTCATCCTAAGACTTACTCTTTCGGGTCCGCCGTGGCCGTGCACTCGTTCTAGGGGCCTGAACTGGGACAGAGGCGTGTAGTTGTTAGGTCACAGTGTTTGTTCCTTGTGAATCAGCCAAGAATGTCATAGTAACTTCTTGAACTTGAAATGTGGCCAGTGAGGCTGAGGAACCGAATGTTTTAAAGTTACTTACCTTTTAAACAGCTACACGTGGTTAGTGGCTGCAGGTTCAGTGACCGCTGGTCTGTGCGCATTGAGTGCAATGGTGGGTGTTGTCCTCATTCTTCAAATGCATTCCCTCGTTCCCCCTCCCCCCCACTCCCGTTTTGGGTGAAAGGTGTAGTCAGACTTGTGTATGTAAGTTAGGTGTGTATTTGTTGGAATCCCGTCGTCTCGTGGAGAACAGGTCAGGGAAATACACGTAAAGTATATGAGGTGACCATTCATGGCTTCGCACTTCTTTCTGTTTTATTTAGAGGGTTTTGTCCTTTGTAATTTTGACTGATTGTCATTTTAAAGAGCTCTTGCATTTCTGTGAGAAAATAATTATGTGTTAGAGCTCATCTCCTAGACGAGGGCTGGGGGACCGTGCCCTGCTGCTTGAGTTTGCATGCCAGCGCTTAGCTTTTATGCCTGGATCGTACAGATGATGCATGTAAATGTGTATAAATAATATATATATTTAGTTTTTATATTTTTTAATGGTTAGGGAAACTTCCAAAGAAGAATATTTCACGACAGGTGAAAAAGCACATGAAATTCAGTTTCTGGTGTCTGTAAACACAGTTATTGGAACACAGCCGCGCTCATTCGCGTATTCTCCGTCCCACAGAAGCAGAGTTGAGTATTGGCGACAGAGGCTGCCTGGCCCATGAAGCTGAAAGTATTTGTTTCGTGGCCCTTCACTTCCTACAGAAGCTCGCTCACCCCTCTCTCTGATTCTCTGAGGTCCCTGTGCAGAAGTTGGAAACTTACTAGGACATTGGACCGTTTGTTTGGGAGAGAAAGTTTGATGGTAGAAAATCAATTGGATTGAAACACATTTGTTTAGATTTTGAAAACCGCCTCTTAATGCAGGTAGAAGAGCTTTTGAGCAAATGAATAACATTTAGAGCACTTGGAGCCAGAGGGGCCTGGGGGGCTCAGTCTGTTAGGCATCGGACTTCGACTCCGGTCTTGATCTCATGGTTCATGGGTTTGAGCCCCACGCGGGGCTCTGTGCTGACAGCTCTGAGCCTGGAGCTGCTTTGGATTCTGTGTCTCTCTCTGTCTCTGCCCCTTCCCCGCTCACGCTCTGTCTCTCTCAAAAATAAACATTAAAAAAAAACAAACTTTAAAGCAATTGGAGCCGCAGTTCCCTCAGTGTTATGAGGCACCACAGCGCTGTTGGATATTTTTTAATTTTTGAGGAAACACGCTCAGTAGTAAACATTTCTTGGACGTTGTGCAAACTCACGCGCGCACAGTAGCTCACGTGTCAAGATTATATCACACTGCATCCTTTTCGTGGTGTTGCATCCTTGTGGAGCTGGGTGTTCGCTGGTTGCCGTGCTAAACAGCTAGTGCCACACGAGAAATCGGGGGCCACAGGAAGTGAGAGTAGAAGTGTCCCATGTGATTGCAAGCCTCGGTGGCACCCAAGTGTCCTCCTCACAAGCAATACTGGTCACGTAGGAATGAAACAAAGACATGTTTTCCCTTGACTTAAGCAGATTATTGTTTCAGATGGTTACTAAGTTATGAGGACACAAATATGTTTGAAGTTGTTTGGACCTAATAATAACCAGTATTTTTTCTGGCTTTGGGGCACCGTGGAAAAGTCACTGAATCATCAAGGGTGCTGCCAAGGGACGTTTGGAAACCCCTGACATCAGGCACCATGTGATGGCGCCTAAGGACAAACGTTCCCAGATCAGCCAGGCAGAAATGTCATCATTGATTATCTTCAAGACTGTAAACAAACTGACATCACCCCAGGCTGTTGTCCGGTGTCCGTCTCGAGCTCCTGCAGAAATGTAACATGCGAGCACGTGAGGCCTTGGCCGCCTAATCTAGGCTAAAAGCAGAAGATACGGTCTATCAAGCATGTAGATCGTTCTTTGAATTTTATCTGAAAGCTCGGGAATCTCTGTCAGTCTGTTAAATTGTGTTAACAAAGGTTTCCACGTAGTCTTGCCCGGAAATTCTTGAAAAGGAATATGTTACAAGTACCATAAGGTAGAACATTCTAGAAGACCTTCCTAAATCAGGGGTGTAGCGGTGCAGCTGCTTGCACACCTCACGGAGAGGAGGAATGGTTTCATGTTTATCTTCGGTCAGGAGCACCCGAAACTGTCGTGCCCGGTGCCTTTGATTTAGCCAAGTAAGCTCTGTGCCCGGCGTCGGACTGGTCAGTCCCTGAGGTCCGGAGTCACTTGTTCTACCTCCTGAGCCCCCCAGGCGCCGCCTCCCTCCGCGAACATGCTCATTTTTAAATAGATTCGGGTGATTGATTATTTTTCTTGTAAGGACAGTTCTTTGTTCTCTTGCGTGTTCTGTTCTTACAGCAGCGGTTCTAACCCGGGGCCCTGCCGGCTCCCTCCGGGATAGCGACTCCGCGGTTCTCCGCCGTGACCAGGGCGGCGCCAGGGCGGCGTGCACGCGGGCCGGGGGCCGGGGGACGGGACACGGCGTGGTCACCTGCTGCTGCGCTCTGCCCGCCCCTCCCCCTCCCACACCTGCTCCTGCACCTGCTCCTTTGTCGCTGCTCCGTTGTCACGCACGCGTGGTTCCTTGGTCTAGGACGCAGAGGGCTGGGACGTTTGTGGTAGAAAACCCTGAACTAGATGGAAGTTCGCGGAGGGCGAAGTGCCCTTGCTCTTCCGGAGAGGCCGCCGCCAGGGCTCCCGCTCGCGCTGCGACGGAGCGGCGGGGTCAGGCACAGTCTGGGCCTCGCTCACCCGAATAGTGAAGGGGCCGGGAAAGCCCTACTGCCGTGTGGTTCGGGGCCCTACTTAAAATACCGTCGTGCGGCTCGGTGAGGGCAGCGACCTCCAGAGCGAAAACGTTTTACACGTGACGTCCTTCGATTCTGTGGGTAATTTCTACCAGGCCTTTTACGCTGGTGCCGCCGTCACCGCCTCTGGTCGTCTGCAGGCCGGTGACAGGGCAGGGGACACAGGTGGCCTCTCCTTGGCAGAGGTCCGCCGCCCCAGTGGCACCGTGTCCTGCGGTCCAACCGAAAATCGGGGGATTGTGGGAGAAATTCCGAGGTTCTTCTGCCCGTGGACACAGCCGTGTGGGAGCAGAGGAGCAGACGTGTGAACGAGGGAGAGACGGGGCCTGAGCCGCGGCTTCCCAGCGGCCGCCCGGCTTCCCTGGGGCTGGGGGGCAGCGCACTGACCCGGCTCCTTTGTCGCGAGGAAACACAGCCATGGTGGCGGCCGCGAGGGCGGCTGTGGGACGGAGGGACGCCGTGGCCCAACGTGTGGGAGCCGCGCACGCACCACATGCGCTTCTGCTGCGCTCGTGCTTCCGCTCAGCGCGGCCGTGCTCACGGAGAAGGTCCTAGAAGAGGGAGCCCGTCGGCGTCTGTCACAGTGCCCTGTCTGAGAGCTCACGGCCCCACGGGCCGGACTCACGCCTCCTCCACACCAGTGTCACGCGGAGACAGCGTGTCCTCAGAGCCCTGGAATCGGAGGCTGTCTAAGCTGAAGGGCCTGGCTTACGCGTCAGGTGGGTTTGAGGTCAGAGGGAGGCGGCCGGGGGTTAATATCTGCAGTTGGCTGAGCTATTATTTGTATGCTTGGGAGCCTCAGCAACAGACCAGGTGCTGGAAGCTCTTTCTGGAGCCGGTCCTGTGCCTGAAGCAGCTTCTGAGAAAGCTGATGTCACATCTGCAGGCCCCAGCGGTCCCAGCGCCTGCTCCGGGGTTTGTCCGCGCTCTGCGTCCCTGTGGTTTCGCGCCCCCCCCACCCCCCCGCGGGGAATGTTCCCTGCTGCACACGCTTCTCAGGAAAGCCCTTCGCCATCCATCCGGCGTCCCCCCGACTGTCGAAGCCCTCTTATTGTCAGTGCAGTTCGTTGACGTTTGTCACCTCCTCCCTGTCCTGTGATCGTTGCACACAGTACGTGTTTCTGTGCCCTTCTTTGAAGGAGCCCCGTCCCCGTGTCCCCCACGGCCATGTTCTCTGATCCCAACGTAGCGCCTCATGCGGCGGCCCCTCCGTGCGTAGAATAGAACCAGATCCGTATCTGCGTGAGTTGATGGTCACGTCCAGTGCCACGGAGCATCTGAGTGGTGCGGGGAGCAGCCGGCTTAGTCCGTTGGCTAAGTTGTGTATGAACAGAGTTCAATTTGAAGGTAGATTCTTGACACAGAGTTTCTTTTAAACGGGCTTTCCTGCAGAATGCACTGCTAATAAGCTCATTGCTTCTCAAGTTGACATGTCTTCACTAAAATACGGTTTTCTTTAGCATGGTACAAGCTTTTAACATCTCAAAATTGCATTCAAAGTTTGGGTAAAAGCTCAAAGTACTGTTGCCAAGCTCCCAAATTTCAGGCTCAGAAATGCCTTCTGAAAGATGAAGCGTGGGTGTAGGAAGGCGGGAGGCAGCCAGTCACCCCGGAGGCTGCTTTCCTCGCAGGGCGAGTGGGTAAGGCCCTGCTTTTGTTTTTGTTATTGAAACAATGGCTGTGTTAAACAGAGCGAGCCAGTGATTATAATCGTTACTCCTCCCTCGAAAGTAAATTTTCCTTTTAAGAGAGGACATGGAAGAAAATTTCTCTCTCACGCTGGACAAATTCCTTCTGGAATATTTAGTGTTGTTCAATCTTTCTTGATTTTTGTGCTTGGTACATGCCGACTGTGATTAGGAAGGGACGTAATATTGCAATAGTTCGTGAAAAATAAGACGTTAGGAAATTCCTGCGGTTCGCCCCAGGCGGTGGTTTGAACGCGCTGAGAGCTGAAGCCTGGGCTCCTGCTCAGTTCTGGAGAGATGGATGGGGGGGGGTCCGAAGGCCTGCTGACGTGGGCTCGTGGGCATGGACGAGGTCTCCAAAACAGGGGAGCCGCACGTGGAAATCCAGGTCGCTGTCTCCCTGCGAAGAGCCAGCAGCTGGGGCTCCCTGGGCCCACGTCGCCCCCAGAGCCCCAGTGGCTGGGCCGAGGGGTAGGGGGTGCCGTCCAGGCCCCCGGGGACCACTCGCCCAGCCTTCTGCCCTGGCCTGGACCTTTGTACGTTTTCATGGGTGAGACTGACAAGGTCGTCCTCGACCAGTTCCGTGCAAGAGCCCTGCTCGTGTCCACACGGCCCTTCCCTGCGAAGTCCCCTTCTGTCACTAGCGTCCCCAGTTTTCTACCTTGAGAAATGTCCACGTTTAAAGAAGTTTGTGAAGTCTAGTGAACACCCGTATACATTTCCACTTAGAGAAATGAATCCATTTGCCTTATCTTGCATGCATACACACGCACACGCGCACACACACACGCACACACAGCAGAAGTCGTGCAGCCTGTGTGAAAGATGCTGTGTATGTCACCACACTTTTGCCCTACGCTCCACAGCGTTATTGCCCAAGAATAGAAATGCTACTTAAGGGTCCTCGTTCTCACAGCCACGGGCTGTCACACCGACAGGATGGTGGTGGTTAGTGTGTGATGCAGCTCACGTTCCTCTAAATATTCTTTAGAGCTATTTTCATTCCAGCCAGAGAGCCAGGGCAGCCTCGCCTGTCTCTCTAATTGCCTTCATTCTAGAGAGTTCTCTGCTTTTTCTGTCCATCTTTCAAGACGGTATCGTTTTTCATTTTCTAAGAGTCCGGGCCAGTGGTGGTGCGCGGCGCCCCGTAACTTGGACTTGGCTCGATTGTTTTGCCCCTTCCTGTTGTGACGTGTGCGTGGGTCGTGCGTGGCTTCGTTGTCACAGCTGCTCGTCAGGTTGTCCCCTTGGTGGTCCCAAGGTAAGTTCTTGGCCTGAGGTGGTGTCTGCTAGATCTTTCCATTAGAAGGGGACAGATATCCAATCTGTCTGTCCCTTTGTACCTGACAACGCGCGGGGCGAAGGGAGACCGCGCCGCCTCTTCCGCGACCGCGACTGCGCCCCGTGTCGAGCCTCAGCTGAGCCGTCACTGTCAACCCGCCATTGCAGATTTGTGGTTTTCTAACTGCGGTGTTTGCTCTTGTGGTTATTAGGTGACATTTGTCCGTAAGAGCTCCTCCCCTGCCCGTTTTTCTTGAGTATCGCTCTTTTCCTGGTGCTCAAATGATCCCAGGACGGGGTGGGGGGGGGGGAGGGTGGAATCCCCTTCTGGCCAGTTCTTGTGTCCTTGTGACGTGCCCCCCTCGGTCGCCGAGCACATCCTTACTTCGGGTAAGTACTTCAGATTCACCCTGACCTTTCCCTCCCGGCTAGTAGCCAGCCGTCTCTTGACAGTGCACGCTCTCCTGTCCGGCCGCGGGCGGTACTCAGCGGCCGAGCTCTGGATGCCGTTTCCTGTGACTGCTGAGGGGTCGTTGCTTCCAGGCCCTTCCTGCGGGCAAAACCAGAACGCGTGTTCATGTTTCTAAAACGATTGGAATGCTTCTGTTTTTCAGAGGCCGTAACAGCTTTGTAGAGGCTAGTTTGTGCTGGAAACCTGGGCTCGGGTGTCCCTGTGTAAGCAGTTTCGGAGACTAAAGTTTTGTCAGCGATTTGCAGTCTTCCTTTTCTATAATCTTCTAGAAAGTGAGGCTTTTCTGTGCCAGCGGTATGCAGGATTCGTGAGCCTTATCTATCTCTGAAAGAGTGGCCCAGGTAAGGGAGCACAGAAACAGAAAGCTGGATTCATTGGTTTATCTAGTAAGATTATTTTTTTTTTAATGTTCATTTTTGAGAGAGAGTGAGCAAGCCCGAGCACATATAAATAAGCAGGGGAGGGGCAGAGAGAGAGGGAGACAGAGGATCTGTCACAGCCCTCTGCACAGAGCCCGACGCGGGGCTCGTACTCACGAACCCTGAGATCATGACCTGAGCTGAAGTTGGACGCTTGACTGACTGAGCCACCCAGGCGCCCCTGTTCCATAATTCAGAAAATGTTTATTGAACAGTGACTTTGTTTCCGGTGATGTGAGGACCAGTGGGACCGGTCCCTGCCCCGTGGCTGAGCGCGCGCCTGGGGGCCGGAGGCCGGAGCAGCTCTCCTCGGACCTTCCGCACAGACCGCTTTGCAGCGGGCTCCCTGGGCGGGCCGTGCATTAGCGCGGACACTGTAAAGGCCACCTGGCCGTGGTAAACGTGTCTCTAAATAGGTGTCTACGCGGACGGACGGTCCTGCAGGGATGGAAGGTCTGTACTGTGTCTTAAGCAGAAGGCTGGGCTGCAGGGAAATGCCCTGCGCTGAGCGCGCCGTGTTAAGAATTTAAAGGATATTGTTGGTAGTTTGAAAATGATCTACTGGGTCCTTTGATAGGAGAGATCCCGGCTTTGCTTGTTTGTTGCTGAGTGCTGACTCTGCCCTGTATGTAACTTAAAAAGAATGTTTTTGTTTGAAGCCCTGGTATTCTCCATTTTATGATACGGCGTAGAGCTGCCGTGGGCATGGGCGGGCCTTTTTTTTTTTTTTTTTTTAATGTATTAAAACTGAAAAGTCGGTTTAGATGGGTTTCAGTGTGTGTAGAACAAACGATAGCGATTTTTGTTCTGGAGTCGTTCATGTGTGTAGTACTTAGTACTGGTGTATTTTAGGGCCTCACGGAGACTTCTCTGTGGTATTATTGGAGCAGTTCGACAAAATCCTTTTAAATAAATTTTTTAAAATGTTTATTTTTGAGAGAGGGACAGAGCATGAGCAGGGGAGGTGCAGAGAGAGGGAGACACAGAATCCGAGGGAGGCTCTAGGCTCCCAGCTGTCAGCACAGAGCCCGACGTGGGGCTCGAACCCACGGACCACGAGATCGTGACCGGAGCCGAAGTTGGACGCTTGACTGATGGAGCCCCCCAGGCGCCGCATGAGCTGTTTGATAAACTCCTTAAATGTTGTTTATTTAAAACGCATTGAGAGACGAATACTGTGTGATTTATTAAGATTATCGTGGTAATGGGATGTAGAATGTATTTAAGAGGAGAGGGGAGTAGATAAATAGGAAGACTGTTTTCAACCCCCCAAATAAAGACAATTAAAAAGCAATTGTAATTGGTCACCATGTCGGGCTCTCTTTTAGACCACCCTTCGCATGACTGTCACTAATTTTCTGAAAAGGCGACTTTAGTCACGTGGTAGACTTCCCTCCTTCCCCGCCCCCCTGTGAGGCAGGTCTGCCCCAGGACAGCCGGCCTTCTGTTGGCTTCCGCCCCTGCCGTGCCCTCAGGATGTGACCACGTGGGCTGTGCTCAGCGGGGACATCCCTTGTCATGGTGCCACCACCGGCCACCGTCCCTCCTCTGCCGGCTTTGGGTCCCTGCTCGCACCTCCACTTTACCTTGAGGCCACGCTTCTGGGTTCTCATTTCTAGAAATCTCTCCCCTCCTTGCTGACTGTAAACACACCCTCTGGGCTTTGAGGCCCAGTGTAAATGCCTCCTCTTCCATGAAGCCTTCCCAGACCACCATCTCTCCACAGCTCAGGGTGTTCTCTTTCTCCTTACACCTGTGTAGCACGCGCTCATGCTTAGGACACGCGTGTATGACCCCGACTCCCCTTCCTCACCCGTGTGCTTCGCTTTCCACCGCCGCCCACGCTGCCTGGCGTGGTGCCTCAGAGACGGCAGAGCGCAGCTGCAGGTTTGCACACTCACGCCGCCCGGTGGCGTTACGGACGAGACCTGCGCCGGCGCTTCGCGGACGCTTAGAGCGGGACGAGCGAGAACCGGTGGCGGGACCAGTAGGCTGCCTGGTGGCGGCGTCCGACTCGGGCTCGTGTGGATCTCACGGTTCGTGAGCTCAGGCCCCGCGTCGGGCTCGCTGCTGTCAGCACGGAGTCCACTTTGGATCCTCTGTCCCCCACCCCCGCCCCTCCCTCTTTGTCTTCTGCCTCTTTCTCTCTGTTAAAAGGAAATATTAAAAAAATTTTTTTAAATACAAAAAAAAATAGGCTGCCCGCGTGCTCCAGCCCCTGTGAGCTGGGTACTCCCTTCAGACGTCAGGTCTGCGCGCAGGCACCGTCAGGACGCTTCTCTGCGAGAGGGAGCGTCTTGGGGCGCGGGCGCGGGGGGGGCTCCGGAACGGCTGGCTCCTTGTCAGAGGTCGCACCGGGGCAGCCGTGCTTCTCAACAGCGTACATTTCCCCTCAGATCCGTGCTTGTTGTGATTCATTTAAGGGGGGAGGTCAGCCCCCCACCCCCGTTTTTAGGACAGCGGGTGGCGGAGTGACATGTGTCACTTCAGTAGGAACATCACGTCCCCGGAGTGCTGGGCCCGGTCCCAGCCTCCTTCTCAGGCTCCTTCTTACAGCCCAGACGCTTGCCATCCGGCCGCCACGGGTTCCTGTCCCTGCAGCCCCGGGGGCCGCGGGACGGCTTAGGTTTTAGTGTCAGTTCACCCGGGTCGGCGGCGGCGTTGTCCTCACAGGTCACCACGCACTCGCTACGCCGTAAACGAAATTGGTGCCTGAGGGCGTTTTCCAAAACTTTGGGTGAATTATACAGCAAGTGAAGCTTTTGCTTCCCAGATTTTTAATTTGCGATCATTGCGGATTCGTGATGTATTAATACGCTGTTCACGAGGAATGACACGGAGGGCTCCCACCTGCTCTTTACCCCCCCCATAACATTTTGGGGGACGCTGGTACGTCCTCATGACCAGGGTGTTGACCTTGATGCAGTGAAGATGCTCCGCGTTTTCCAAGTGTCTTTCTTGTTACCCTCTGACAGTCACAGCCACCTCCCCTGGCCCAGGCAACCGCTAATCCTTCTGCATTTCTACGATTGTCCGAGAAGGTTACAAACGCGGTTAAGTCCGCGGTCCATTTTGAGCTAATTTTTATATACGGTGTGGCGTTCGGCTTGGGGTCCATTTTTCCCCCGTTGGTGTGCAGGTTCTCCGGTAAGATTTGCTGGACAGAAAGTCTCCTTCCGTTGAATTGCTCTTGCACTTTGGGCATATTTGTGTGGGTCAGTTCACGGCTCTCCGTCCGTTGGCCTCCGCGTCTGTCCGCGGCCAGTAGCGCATCGCCTGGGTCCCCGCGGCCATGCAGCCGGCACCAGTCCCGCCCCGCGTCGAGTGATTCCTCCCAACTGAGTCCTTCTGTTCAGGATCGTTTTAGCTGTTGCAGTTCTTCTGCCGTTCCATGTAAACTCTGTTTTAGTTTTTAGAGTTTATTTATTTTGAGAGAGAGCGAGAGCACAGGCTGAGGAGGGGCAGAGAGAGAGAGAGAGAGAGAGAGAGAGAATCCCAAGCAGGCTCCGCACCGTCAGCACAGAGCCGGACGCTTGGCTCGCATTCCTGAGCCGGGAGATCATGTCCTGAGCCGAGATCAAGAGTTGGATGCTCAACTGACTGAGCCCACCCGGGCGCCCCTCCATATACATTTTTAAATAATCTTGTCTGTAACATAAAAAAAGTAGACCCTGCTGAAGTTTTGATAGGACTTATGTTAAACCTCTATAACCATGTGGGGGGACTTGACATCGTTACTGCACTGAGTCTTCCAATCTTTAACACAGAACCTCTTTTTCTTTTTTAATGAAAGCTTATGACGTAAAGACAAAGACGGCCCTGCGGTAACGCGCTGATGTGTGTGAGGAGATGCTGTGGGGGGAGGGGGTTTTAAAGGAGGCTTCACGCCCAGAGTGCGGCCCGGCGATCAAGAGTGGGCTGCTTCACCGACTGAGCCACCCCGGCGCCCCGGGAGATGCTTGCGTCTTTATTCAATTCCCTTTTTTTTTTTTTTTAATGTATTGCAGGCCTACGAAAGGAGGTTTCCTACGTGCCCCTTGATTCCGATGTTTGTGGACAGCGACACCGTGAACGAGTTCAAGAGTGAAGACGGGGCCATTCACATTATAGAGAGGCGCTGTAAGCTGGACATAGACGCACCCAGGCTGCTGAAGAAGGTACCCGTGGGGACACGTCCGGCGTCCCCGAGCCAGGCCAACTTAACACGCACAACCTCTGTTGCGCTTGGCGTCATTAATAAGTCCGTTTTCTCTTTATTTTCTTTAAAGATCGCAGGAGTCGATTACGTATACTTTGTCCAGAAAAACTCCCTGAATTCTCGGGAGCGCACCTTGCACATCGAAGCCCATAACGAAACGTTCTCTAACCGGGTCATCATCCGCGAGCACTGCTGCTACTCTGTGAGTGACCGCCCCCCTCCGCCCCGGGGTGGGGGCTGCTGGGAGCCACGGGCCGTCGCTCTGGGCAGCGCACTGCCTCGTCTTCACCACGTACTGCCGCTCGCTCCGGCGGGTGCGGTCAGTGGGACGGGCCGCACTCTTGTGGCCGTCAGGGTGGCCCAGGGAGGCCTTGATTTGTTTAGAAACACTCCCTTGCTCCTGCCCGTCCTTTCGGGCTCCGCTCGGACACTTCCGAGGTGTGCAGGAAGGCCCCGAGGCCCTGGAGCAGAGCGCTCCCGTGAAGCGTTTCACACACTGGAAAGGGGGCGAAGCAGAGCAGCAGTCGTGAGTTTGTACGGAAAGGCCTTCGAGCCGTCGTGTATTCAGGGCATAACGTCTTCGGTGTTTCCGGCGCCGTAGGGCGCGTCTTGCTAACAGATGCACTGACTCAGCGGAGATGGAGCCCCCATGCCCACAGACGCGGTTCTAAGCCCTGGCATCTTGAGGCTCCCAGGGGAGGGGGCCCGAGAGTGGGGGGGCTTGGTGCCACCCTCACTGCTTGGGGCATGAGCTGCCTTCGTATAATGGCTTGTGCAAAACAAATGGTGACTGCTGTTTTCAAGGTCACCTGTTTTCCTTTTTTTTTTTTTTTAAATGTTTTATTTACTTCTAGGAAAGAGAGAGACAGAGAGAGAGACTGCGTGAGCAGGGGAGGGTCAGAGAGAGAGGGAGACACAGACTGAAACAGGCTCCAGGCTCCGAGCTGGCAGTCAGCACAGAGCCTGACGCGGGGCTCGAACCCACGAACCGTGAGATCATGACCTAAGCGAAAGTCGGACGCTTAACCAACTAAGCCACCAGGCGCCCCAGTCACCTGTTTTCCTAAAAGAGGAAATTCTCTTTAGATTTCTTATGGTTAGCCGGGACGGGGGCAGATGCCAGGCTTTCGCGGAAGCGATGGGGCCGAGTGCGGACTTTGGGAAACTGGAGGTTACCTGTGCTGCCTACCTCTGGAGCAGGCTGGTCTGCCGTCGCCGTTCCTCACTTGTTACCACATTACTAGAATCATCTAGTAGGGGCTCTCTGCTTCTTCCTTGCCCTCCTCCAGCATACCCTTAGCGCTGAATCCAAAGTGATCCATTTAAAGTACGTCAGATCAGGGCCGCCTGGGGGGCTCACTTGGTTGAGCGTCTGACTTCGGCTCAGGTCTCAATCTCACAGTTTGTGGGTTCGAGCCCCGCGTCGGGCTCTGTGCTGACAGCTCAGAGCCTGGAGCCTACTTCGGATTCTGTGTCTCCCTCCCTCTCTCTACCCCTCCCCTGCTTGCTCGCTCTCTCTCTCACAAAAACAAATAAACATTAAAAATTTAAAGTATATCAGATCATATACTTTCTGCAGCGTTCCTGCATTTCTCGCAGACAAGATGCCCAGAGGCCTCCCAGCGGCTTACAGGGCCCTGCACTTTCCTCTCCTCACACATCTGCTGTCCCGCCTGCCTTGTGCACACGCCTGCACACCCTCTTCTGTTCCCCCTACGGACCTCTGCTCCAAGGGCGCCCTCTGCCGGGAGCGCTGAGCCCCCGGGCCTCTGCTGGGCTCCAGCCCACACTCCTTCAGTCCGTGCTCACGGTGCTCTGCTCACGTGTGCCCTTCTGGAGGAAACCAGCTCAACACCCTGTTCAATTCTGCTGTCCCCCACCCCCGCCCCGTTCATTAACCTGCTCCAGCTTTTCCTTTTTCCCTTAGCGCTTGTCTTAAATTTCTTACCTCTTCTGTTCATGGCTAATCGGCTGTCTCCCCTCCAGACTCTATGCTGCATAAAGCAGGGATCTTTGTCTTGTTTCTGATGGAGAGTACTGCTCCGGAAATAACGGCGAACGAGCGAACCAAGAGTGAACACGGAGCTCTCCTTTTAACAGTCATGTTTAGTGTGTTTTTTCTTTCCTGGAGTATTTTACAAATATTTAGGTCTTTTGATTTTTGAACCTCCTTGTGTAATTTTTCCATCTGCTGCTTTCATGACAATAACATGACTAGTAGCGTGTTTTCCTTTGGCTCCTGGTTGATTGAGGAGCAAACAGATGCTGTTGTCAGTTGTCAGCGTAGTTAATGGGAGCGATTTCTCGTTTCTCTGCAGGTTCACCCTGAAAATGAAGATTGGACCTGTTTTGAACAGTCTGCAAGTTTAGATATTAAATCTTTCTTTGGTTTTGAAAGTACGGTGGAAAAAATTGCGATGAAACAGTATACCAGCAACATTAAGAAAGTGAGTCCAGCTTGGGGCTTTGTGGAAAAGGGGAGGCGGGGCCCCTGAGCTGTTCGTGGCCGGCAGTGTTTTCAGAAGGCTGGAAACGGGCCCGTCAGGGATCCCGGCCATTTCGTGACAAGGACATGCTCTGACTTTACGCCGGGCCTTGCGTTCCGGGGCAGGGAAGGGTCGCACAGGAGTCAGACACCACTGGTTCCAATGACGCAAGGGGGACCGGGTGGCCTCCGGCCTCGGCGCCCTCTGCTGAGGATCGTTGGGAGATTGGGGTGGGGAGGGTGGGGTGGGGGCCGATGGCTGGCGGCGCCCCCAACTGCCACCTCAGGGTCTGTGGGCAGGAGGAGCCGCGGAGGGAGATGCTTGCTGGGGATCCTGGGGGTCCCCGGGCCTTAGGTTTTTAGGCTTCCCTTCTGTGGAAAACTCTTCAGTCTCACGCTGCTGCCTAGCGCTGGCGTGGGGTTTTGGTTTTGAGAGCATCCGTGTGAGATCGTGAGTGCGTTTTGAAGGCTTGCTTTATTTTCGGGCTGTTGGAAGGAACTTGGATCGAGACACAAAGCACAGATTGAGTATAAGTGTGATAAATCGGTGTCTTAATTAGTCATAAAAAAATTCCATCTTTTTAGATGTTACTTCCTAGACTTTTGGAAAAGAGGAAGTAAAATAATTATAAAACACCAGAACACAAAGACATTTGGTTTTTCTTTTCATAGATTGCTTGTATAGCAATTCAGGTTTTGTTAGTGTTTTAAAAATCGGTAGGGGGGGGAAGGTGAATAATTTGAATGTTGAAAATATACTGCCCTTCAAATTGGTTTTGTTTTCAAGGGGAAAGAAATCATTGAGTACTATCTTCGTCAGTTGGAAGAAGAAGGCATAACGTCCGTGCCCCGCTGGACTCCGGCTTCCACTGCTCCCTCTTCAGAGATGCCGTCCGCCTGCAGGAAGCAGGCCGTGTCCCTGGCCGCCGCTGTCCCGGACGCCGCCCAGGCGGAGGGGCTGGGCGGCGAGGCCCTCAGCGGCCCCAGCGCGCCGCCCGAGCCGGCCGCGGGGACCCCCGACGGTGGGTGTGAGGGACGCGGCGTCCCGGGAGCAGGGCCGGGGTTGGGCGGGGGCCTTTCCCTCCGGCTACTCGGCCACTCAGCCTCTTCTCGCCTTCTTGGGACATGGACGTATCATTTCGTTACTGTCCCTTTTCCTCTGGCTTAGGTAACACGCTGTAGTTTTTTTGTTCTTTTTTTTTAGAACGAAGAAAAGTTTCCTTCAATGAGCAGGAAGAGTTCTATCACATTCTTTTATTGAAACCAGGAAATGTTTTTCATTTATTTTGATTGAAAGGTAGCAGCTGATCCTTTTAACGCAGCTGTAGCCTCGTCAGGTACTTGAGGCTCGCTCTGTGCCCTGTTCTAAGCGCTTTGTATTTACTCACTTAAAAATGGTCCTTTTAGGGGCACCTGGGTGGCTCAGTCGGTTAAGCGTCCGACTTCAGCTCAGGTCATGATCTCACAGTTCATGGATTCGAGCCCCGTGTTGGGCTCTGTGCTGACAGCTCAGAGCCTGGAACCTATTTCGGATTCTGTATCTCCCTCTCTCTCTGACCCTCCCCTGTTCATGCTATCTCTCTTTCTCAGAAATAAATAAAAAATATTTTTTTAAAATAATGGTCCTCTTAGGTAGGAAATGCTCATTACTGTCATTTTACATCTGGGTTCCCTGAGGCCCGGAGGAACCGAGGGACTTGCAGGGCCAAGCAGCTAGTTGGTGGGGGGCTCAGGCTGCGTGAGGCGGCTCTGGGGCCTGCTCGTGGCCACTGTGCTGTGCTCCTTTCACGTGCACACGCAGGCACACCCACGCGCACCTCTCTTTCCTCCGGGTGCCGTCGTTGTAAAAGCACACAAGAAAAGTCGGCCACTCCTAGGTTTCATTCAGGTATTGGTATTTCCCTTCCCGTGCATCCTCTCTGCAGCCACACTGCCATTTCTTAACCCTCCGGTAGGCAGCAGGTGGCAGATACTTTAATTGGTTTGGGGACACGTTGAATTTTCCCCCATGTGAATGTTCACTGTATTCATGGTACCTCAGCCCGAAGAAGATTTCTTGTATTCTTAAGCACAGCAGCTGCGCGCGAACAGGGTCAAGTGCACTTGCTGTTCTGTCCCACGGTTTGCCATCACGTAGGTCTTCTTTGTGTAAGTTTGAGTTGACACAGTCACTGAAGTCTGTGATCGCTTTTCTTCCGTCCTGAGTGGTCCTGAGGTTGTGCAGATAGAGTGACCCGAGGCCGCCCAGGGAATAGACGGAGTCGGGAGGCGGGGCTGCGGCCGCTCAGGGACTGGGTCGTACAGGCACTCACCGAGGGTCTCCGGGGGGGCCGGCTGTCCCCGCTGTCCCCGCTGCGTCGTTCAGTCCTGTGACAGGAGGACCGCCCTTTGCGGAGCAGGACGACTGGGAGCCTTCAGGTTCCGGCGTTCTTCATTGTAAGTGTCGTCACGTGACTTCTGTTCCAGACAAGCTGGATGCCGACTACATTAAGAGGTACCTGGGGGACCTGACGCCGCTGCAGGAGAGCTGCCTGATCCGCCTCCGCCAATGGCTCCAGGAGACCCACAAGGGCAAGGTGAGCCCCCCTCCCCTCCCATGTGCAGTGGGGCCACCCGTGGAGCTGTGGGCCCACGGTCACCCGGGCTGCATGTCCCATTGCCAGAGCTGGGGTGGTCCCTCCAGTCCCAGGGGCGCAGGACTGGGTTTCTCCAGGGGCACCCCAGTCCAGGTCGCCATGCCCTTCTCTGGAGATGCCGTTGAATTTCCTGTTTACCGGAGAAGGTCCCACTTAGAGACTGTTAACATGCGGGGTGCCTGGCTGCCTCAGTCAGTGGAGCCAGTGGCTTGTGATCTCAGGGCTGTGGGTGTGAGCCCCACGTTGGGTTGGGTGCAGAGATCACTTAAGAATAAAATCTCTAGGGGCGCCTGGGTGGCTCCATGAAGTGTCTGACTCCAGCTCAGGTCATGACCTCGAGGTTCCTGGGTTCAAGCCCCATGCTAGGCTCTGTGCTGACAGCTCAGAGGCTGGAGCCTGTGTCGGATTCTGTGTCTCCTCTCTGCCCCTCCCCCACTCGTGCTGTCTCTCTCTCTCTCTCTCTCTCTCTCTCTCACACACACACTCACACACACACAAATATCATTAAAAAATTTAGAAGTAAAAAGAAAAAATCTTTGAAAAAATTGCATGTTAAGTTATAAAGCAATGTTATATTCTAGATATTCAGACATTTTAATTTTCACAAGCTTTGGAAGGAGTTCGTGGATTATCCCAAAATCAGAAATGTTTGAATTTCAGTTTTGAGGCTTTTGGTAAAATTTTAGATTTAGCCTTATAAGGAATCAGGTTTTTCTAATCAGCCTCATGCTGACGGGGGACCAGAAGTGAGCACAGGCACATTGGGGGTGTCCCACTAGTTACTGGCATCACTTAGTGAAGGGAAGCTGGGCATTGCGAGGAGCCGGCCTGCTCTGATCTCTGCTGGCCTTGGTTACCAGAGCCTATGAGCCTGAGGGCTGCTGAGTGGCACTGACCGGGAGCACGGCTGCCCTAACATGGCTGGCTGCCGTTGGCCGTGCGCTTAACCATGTGCTGGACACTCTCACGATCTTTATGAGACCCTCCCAGCATCCTCTGAGTTGGGGATATTCGCCCCCACCCTGTTGTACATATGCGGAAACGGAGGCAGAGAGCAGTGAAGTAACTTGCCCGAGGTCTTCCACTGTGGAAGTGCTGGCGTGAAGGTTTGAAGCCAGGACCTTCGTTCTAGAATGTTCTTTACTGCATCTGTGTGATGCTGGTCCTTTCTGAGTGACGTCAGTGCCTTCTCAGTGCCTTGAGTTACCCTTCCAGCAGTGGGGTGTTCAGAAGGCTCCCCCTTCCCTACCCTCCGCCCCCTCCCGTGCACCAGTGGTATGCGTCAGCGAGGTTGTAGCTGTGGAGGAAGACGGCTGGGCCGGATAAGACTCAGACGCAGTCTTGGCCTTGTTTGTCACTCAGAGGAGCTGACTTGTCCTATAGCTGATTCCAGAGAAGGTTGCCGTGTGTTAGGAACACCATCACCACTGCCACCAAGACCAACACTTCGGTGTTCTGACTTTTGTTCAAGTATAGTACGGAAAAGTGCACGCAGATCACAGTCATAAATCAGGCCAGCAAGCCGAGGCGTTTGATGTTTAACAGATGATTTATGCCTTTGCTCTGCTTTGCGGACGCTAAAATAGAGTTCTGGCAAGATGATTCAGGTTAGCGGTAGTGATCTTCTAACGCACTGAGGGGGGTTTTTAGTAACGGCTGATTGAGTGCCATAGTGCAGTTCCCTCTGGACGCACTGTGAGTTGTAGTGAGTTGTAGAGTTCTCTTCCCTTAGTAACTTGGTTTTCTTCCCTCAGTAGCTTTTAATGTTGCTTAGAAACAGCTTACTGTCTTCACAGATCCCGAAAGATGAGCACATCCTTCGCTTCTTACGTGCCCGGGACTTCAACATCGACAAAGCCAGGGAGATCATGTGCCAGTCGTTGACCTGGCGGAAGCAGCACCAGGTGGACTACATCCTGGATACCTGGACCCCCCCCCAGGTCCTGCACGACTACTACGCGGGGGGCTGGCACCATCACGACAGAGGTGCGCAGGCCGCCCGGGCGCTTCGGGGCCGGAGGGCCTCTGGGTGATCCCTCCCGCCCCCGCCTGGCAGAGGGGCTCCCGTTCTCGCGGCCAGCCCCGCACTCCCCCCCACTCGGGAGCTCCCCCTCAACCCCCACCCCTGCTCTGCGCCCCTGAGGAGCACAGGCGCGGGCTGTGCGCTCCTTCCCCCCGCCCTGCTTGCCGCCCCCGTCAGCCACCAAGTTTCCTCACCTCCTTTCTCAGTCGCATGGCCTTTGTTTTGACCGATTTTATTTATTGATTTATTTAATTTTTTAAAATGCTTTCTTTTTTCTGAGAGAGACAGCATGAGCAGGGGCGGGTCAGAGAGAGAGGGAGACACAGAATCTGAAACAGGTTCCAGGCTCTGAGCTGTCAGCACAGAGCCCGACGCGGGGCTCGAACCCACGCACCGCGAGATCATGGACTGAGCCCCCCAGGCGCCCCTGTTTTGACTGATCTTAAAACCGTGACTTTGACAGCAGTGTTTTCAGAAGCACGGTGCTGGGAAAGGGGCTTTCTTGTGACTGGAACCCCTGCCATATCTGTAGAAACGTGCAGCCAGGTTTTCTGCATCATAACAGTGAGGACCTGCAGCTGTGTTAGGGAGGAAGCAAAACCCAGCTCAGGAAGTGGTTCCCCTGAAACGAAGGGGGATTTGAGTGTGCACAGTTCGCTTCGGCCGTTTTACGTACGTGCCGAGCTGCTGGCATCGCCAGAGGCGTGCGCGTGTGCCCTGGCTCGGGGCGGGCGGCAGACACAACGGGTTGCAGACGCGGAGAGGGCACGGGGCGGCCCTGGCCTGCCCTCCCTCGCAGCTGGTTCTTCCCAAACAAAACAGCCCGGATGCGTCTGTTTTCCACACGTCGTCTCTCTCGTACTCTTCCTTATTGATTGTAGCTTCCTTAGTTTTTACTAGAAACGTCTATTCTGTCTGCCGACCCTTCAAAGACTAAAGCATGGTGGTAAAACATTAATGTATTTTATAGGCGTTGGGAGACACTTGTGAGAAATCTTCCTCAAAAACACTGGGAGCGCAGAGACCTTTTTGTCTTAAGTAGAACAGTCTAGAGCCAGATCCCTGTAGGCGGTGAATGAGGTTCACCGGGTGATAAACACAAGGAGGAGTCGGGCCCTCTGTCAGAGGAGTGTGCCGGCCCCCCATGGACCGCAGAAGGCAGGTCTGCGGGGCTGGTCGGGAGCGGGTTCATTCCCGACCCTTCCCCCGCTCCCCTGTGGCAACAAGCGTCAGGGTCTAGAACGTACAGAGTCTGTGGCTCAGGGACCCGCCGTGGCCCCTGAGACCCACACCGTGGCTGCGGCTGTGCGGCTGGCTTGTGACAGGGCGTCCGCAGAGCCGTGAGGTCCCTCTCAGGCTCCATCCGTTAGACCCCCGGGCTGTGAACACCCAGAGCCCACGTGTGCTGGTTGGTGTGAATGTGAAGATTTCCTGGAAGTCCTTGTTTTCCTTGATCCTTTGGGTGGGAATCCAGGGAAGCTGACTTTAAAAAAAAAAAATCAAGATGTTAACATTTGACAGCCCATGAAACGAAAGCTTTTTTTCCCTGAAGAATAAGAAATTTAAAATATTCCATCTTCACGAAAAAGGCGTGGCTGTTCTGAGGTTCCCCTGCCGTTGAACGGCGGCTCTGTTCAAGCTCCTGGTGGTTTGGGGAGGCCGAGCCCGGTCCCTGCTGGCGGTTAGATGGGGGGCTGGACAGAGGCTGGGTTCCACAGGGCACCCCAGACCCGGGGCGGCGGTTTGGGGGGTCCCCCTACACACACAGCCCACTGTGGCTTCTCAGCGGGAGAACTTGCCCCTCGTTGAGGTTCCCCCAGTTCCATGGTCGGCCTTTCGGCGGGCCCGGCGCTGATGATGCTCTCCTTCCTCCCTGTAGACGGGCGGCCGCTCTACGTGCTCAGGCTGGGACAGATGGACACCAAGGGTCTGGTGCGGGCCCTCGGGGAGGAGGCCCTGCTGCGATACGTAAGTGCCTCTGGGCGCCCGGTGCTCCCTTCCTTCCCCTCCTCAGCCAGCGCAGGGGCCGCGTCGCAGCTGTCCTTTGGGGCCAGCGCAGAGCGCTTTTGCACTTGGGAACGGAAATCTCTTAGTATGTTTGTAGCATTTCAGAAGAGGGCACAGAAGTTAGGATATTGTCCACAGGAAAGCGTGAGCAAAAAATCATTACAGCCAGTCCACTCGGCAGGGCCTCTGGGGGCCGAGCTGGAGCCCTCTCTTTCCACTGAATTGGTCCCTCCCCTCTCCTCTCCTTTCGAGATGTGTCTCAGGTCAGACCTCTTCATGGTAATTCTTTCCCCGGCACGGCCTTTTGGGGGCGGGGGCGGGGGTTGACCTCTCCCATCTGAACTATTAGAAATGCTTCCCTCCTGGACTCCGTCCCCCCCACCCCCCCACGTCCCCATCAGCCCTACAGTGTGGGCAGTTGGGGGAAGAGTGTTGTCCTTAAGCTGAAGAACAAATGAAAACTTTATAAAAAATTTTTTTAGATATTGTATTTATTTCTGAGAGAGAAAGACAGACTGTGAGCAGGGGAGGGTCAGAGAGAGAGGGAGACACAGAATGTGAAGCAGGCTCCAGGCTCTGAGCTGTCAGCACAGAGCCCGATGTGGGGCGTGAGCCCCTGGACCACGAGATCATGACTTGAGCTGAAGCCCAGGCACTCTTCAGACAAAAACTTCAAAGACAAATCTATAATCCCGTTGTCTTTGAATATCTGCTGTGTATTGTGCTGGCCCTGCCACTCTGTGAGTGCTTACACGTGCACGCACGCCTGGCCGCATGTACACATGCGCGCACGTAAAGACATGGATGGACTGTGTCTCTAGGGGAATGTTTGTGAATCCAAATCCGAGTCCCCTTAGCCGCGCAGCAGGCCCGCTGTCACCCTGCCCTTCCTCGTGGATTTCCGCGCGGGGTAGAGCATCCCCCGCTCGCAGCTGCCTCCCCCTACGCCAGATGCGCAGGTTCCAGAGACAGGTCAGCAGGGCACGCCCTCCCCGCCCATCCGGTGACACCTAGCCCTGCTCTCACAGGACGTGGCTGTCACCTTCTCCCACAGGACGTGCTCGTCCTCTGTGGAGAGAGAGAGTCCTTGTCAGGCATGGTTTTGTGCGTACACATGTGTCAGAACATCTAAATGGGTGACTCTCTGGGTTGACACGCTTGCCTAAAATGGGCTGTGCTGTTGTCACTTTGTTTCCTAGCTTGTCACAGTGGCGTTACTTAGACTCATTGTGGGGCTTTTTATGGCCCTTTTAATCATAGGTTCTCTCCATAAACGAAGAGGGGCTGAGACGGTGTGAAGAAAACACAAAAGTCTTTGGTCGACCCATCAGGTGGGTGTTGGTTTTGTTTTCCCTTCCGGCTTCTTGAGAATATGAATTAAATACTTTCTAGTTGACTTTTAGGACCAAAATCTGGTTTGATTTGTAGGCTTTTAGATTTTTAGACCCCAATCTAAATAGTAGCCTGCTTTCCGCAGTGTTCCCAAAGTAGAAGATGGACAGCCACGTAATACGGTCCTCTGGGAGGGGCGGGGGTGCTGGGTTTTGTCGCTCCCGACCTCAGGGCATTGCTCTCCCCTCCCTCCGGGTGGGTCAGCCTGTCTGGTTAGGCTACGTGGTCCTTGGGAGCCCCGGGGGTGCAAAGAAGTTGCTCCGTGTTTCTAGACCATTCTGGGACCGTGTGGTGGTGCAGGGGCTGACACTAGCAGGGGCGCAGCTCCACTGGAATGTGAGTCCCACCGTGACAGGAGGGGTTTCCAGGGATTTCTGTCCCTGCCGTATTCTCGGCTCCTGAGGCTGGGCCGGACTCGGTGGATGCCTGCGAGAGAGGAGCGTATTGTGATTCATCACAGCGCGCCTTGGAAAGCCAACCCCGTGCCCTGTTGGGTCAGCACAGGTGGCTCAGGGTGTCACGCACAGCACGGCACCTTGTTTGCTGGTCACGAGCGCGCCCAGGTGAGGCTGTGGTCATCGGCAAGCCGGGGACGCTTTGCTGCTTGGGGGGCGGGTCCTGCCACCCTGAGCCTGTGTCCTTTCTGTAAGCAGAAACACGGCTGTAACACTTTAGGTTTTCGACACTGGTATATTCTCAGAAATGTATACAAAGGACCGTTTTCCAAGATCAAAAAGCAGAAACGATAGCCGTAGCTTAGGACGTGGTTGGCGAGCGGGCCACCTGGTGAGTCGCCCGCCTGTCTGCTCGCCTGCAGTTCGTGGACCTGCCTGGTGGACCTGGAGGGTCTGAACATGCGGCACCTGTGGCGGCCCGGCGTCAAGGCCCTGCTGCGCATCATAGAGGTGGTGGAGGCCAACTACCCCGAGACGCTCGGCCGCCTCCTCATTC
Organism: Proteles cristata cristata; assembly: GCA_017311185.1. Classification (NCBI taxonomy): domain Eukaryota; kingdom Metazoa; phylum Chordata; class Mammalia; order Carnivora; family Hyaenidae; genus Proteles; species Proteles cristata. Next base: position 727,450 of record JAESUZ010003315.1, on the reverse strand, counting down.
TCCGCGCCCCCAGGGTGTTTCCCGTCCTCTGGACTCTGGTAGGTCTGGACGCCCTTTCGCAGAAGCCATGAGCCACTTGGAAGGCAGGTGGGCGTGCTCCACACACGTGTGCATCCCTGACGGTTAGCGCTGACTGGTTAGGAAATAACAAAACAAACGTGGAAGGATCCACAGCTTCTCAGCCGTTTAAGGGAAGAAAGAGTTCCCGAGTGTCCCGTCAGACACCCTCCCCAGCCCCCACCCCCACCGCCCGCTCATACAGTCACGTTGCCGTCTTAGTCGTTAAGCCATGGTCGTCTCTCATTACCTATAGGTGAGCCCGTTCATCGATGACAACACGAGAAGGAAATTCCTGATTTACGCAGGAAACGACTACCAGGGTCCTGGCGGCCTGCTGGATTACATTGATAAAGAGATTATTCCAGATTTCCTGAGCGGGGAGTGCATGGTATGTATTTAGGCAAGTAGTTCTGTGTTTGGCTGCTTTACGGGGGGGGGCGGGGGGGTGTTGGTGGGTACAAACGATTTTCAGAACCTTCAGTTTGGGTTACTGTCTTTCTTCTGTTTTTCTTTTTCTTTTTTTTTTTTGGCTGACATTTCTCTGACCCTGGATTGAACTAAATAGAACCACGGAGGTCATTGTTGATAACACGCACGCTTCTTCATCGTTAAGTACTGATGAGGATTTGTTTTAGACTCTAATGTGATTGTAGCTTACTTTATTCACTCAGCTTTGTGTGGATCAGATTTAACCATCGGGGGTGGGGCGAGGGGGTTGTGCATTTTGTAAAAACACTTAACTCTGGATGATTCTCCAAGATGTCCCCCCAGACAGTAATCAGGACAACATATCGAAGGGGACACACTAAGAGAACCACTTCTCTTCTGTAATCAGGGTTTTTTAATACATTGAGCTGCTCGATTATCAGCCAGACACCTCCACTTGTGTGCCCTGAACTGTGACGAGGGTCCTTGAGGCCCTGAGAGCCCCCAGAGGGTGACCGGAGGGTGAAGGAGACCTGTGGAGGCCCAGGCGGCTTCCTGAAGTGACAGCTGATGCCGGAGGGGGATCCGGCTCTCGTTAGAGGAGGGTCTTGGTCATCCTCGTGGTGAATAAAGTTACCCGTTTCAGATATGTACCCGCTGGGTTTGACACGCATATTTATTAGCTAACGAGCTGGGCTTCTGGAGGAATCTTTCCGGGCAGGTAGAGGAGCGTTCAGATTCAGCTTTCAGGTATCATCGGTCGTGCGCTGCAGGCAGCGTCACGGTGCAGTGGGAGGGGCCGGTGAGCTACAGGGCCCTCCGTTGAGCTGGGAGGTCAGGTGTGCAGCATCCCACAAACGCCTCGTGCTGCCTGTGAGAACGGTCCCAAGTGGCCGCTCCTTCTGTTGTGAGCTGGAGCCGAGGGGAGCCCGGCTCCTGGCAGATCGGGCCGTGTTTGTCAGGCACTGAGCACCGTGCCATGACCACTGTGCCGAGAGTCCCCCTTCGTCCAAGCGTCCGGTCTCCGGCGCCCGCGCTCTGGGCCCTCCTGCACCCCCGCGCCCTGCGCATCCCTGCGCACGGCCGTCCGATGCCCCTAACGGGACGCCGTGCTGGGACGGGTCTCCAGGCTCGCTGCCTGCTGGCTGGACACCATCGTGTGGGTTCCCTGGGTCCTTGCCTCCTGGGGCCTGTGCTGCGACACGTGCTGAGGTGCTGTGAGCCTGAGTCCCGATCGTTCTCTCAGGCTCAGCTAGGAAATGTATGCAATACAGATTCTCATTCAACTTAGCCTGTTTGCAGTGGATTCAGAAAAAACTCTCCTTTGTTGTTTTTCATCTTGTGTTGTGTGCCAGTCCCCTGACTCAGGTCAGACACGACACTCTCCTCGCTGGTTATGTGTATCCTCACGGTAACTGCACGTAATGAAGAAATGCCTGTCATCGCTGAGAATCCAGCTTTTCTGAATGTATCATTGCCTCTTACAGGGCAGCGTAAATGCTTGTGGTTCTTACGTAAACCAGCTTTAGAAATTGAGGTCAGTGCCTCATAAATATTAGTGTAAATTCTGTGCTAAATCAGCTTCCGCTTGTTCTCATTTATTTAAAGTAAGACACATGTTGAAGAGATTCTTAAAAATTAGTTTGCTAAGTCCTGCAGAAGAGTATGACCTTGCCAGCGTTTTCCACTTCCTGAGTGACCCGGAGGAGCCGATCTTGCTGGGACGTGGCCCTTGCCGGCACAGTGCCCGGGGGTCCCTGTGTCTGCACGCGACTTTTATTGCTGTGTTTGTATTTCCAGTGTGAAGTGCCCGAGGGCGGACTGGTGCCCAAGTCTCTGTACAGGACGGCGGAGGAGCTGGAAAACGAGGACCTCAAGCTGTGCACCGAGACCATCTACCAGTCTGCCAGCGTCTTCAAGGGAGCCCCGCACGAGGTGCGCCCTCCGCAGTGACGGCCGCTCTCCCCAAGGAGGAGCTCTTTGGCCAGCCTTCTGAATAGAATGTAGTTTAGGGAAATCAAATGCTTTTCTGGTCTTTGTCTTTAGGTTGTTGATTGCTTTTTATTTTTTCCCCTAAACCTTTTGTGGCGGCACATGTCTACACTGCAGGGCAGGCATCTCTCAGGGCCCCTGTGCTTAGAAGGAGACCAGGCCGCCTGATTTCCAGATACCACTTAGTGCAGGGATGAGAGGGGCATGTGGGAGGCCTTTCCTGTTAAGGTCAAGATTTTTGACTCTTGGATTTAGGTGATTTAATGATTACATAGGGCTGGTTTCATTTCTCTTTTTTCCTGATTGAGCTTTGGTTATTTAGATTTTAAGGAATTTGCCCATTTTCGGAGGTCAAGTGGAGTGAGGAGAAGGCACATTTCTATTCCCTTCTTGCTGTCAACGTTTGGTGTGGAAGCAAGAGCGGCTGCGTTTTGTATACGCCGTGTGTCCGGTGGCGATGTTGTGAGTGGTGTGAGCTGTGAGGGCTCCCAGCCAAGTCCCCTTTCCCGAGCTCCGGGCAGCTTTGTGCCTTGAGGGTTGTTGCAAGGACGCGGCGCTAGACGCCAAGCGGGCAGTCAGGAGAAGGGGCCGTGGGCTTGGGCCGCTGCTGGTGGCCAGGAGCTGAGCCCTTACTGCCACCCACCATGTCCGTGCCTCTGTGTGTGCTGGAATGGCCAGCCAGCCACCTGTGAGGGGACGGACTGTCACCGTGTTTGAAGAAGCAGAGACACGTTCGGTGTGACTCATTCCTAGGTCCTGTAGGGAAATCTCAAAATCTCAGGACGTGGCTTTCAGGATTGTTTATGTTAACTTTCTGTACGGAGACCAGGCTCGAAGAGGTGGAGTTCTCATTTCCCGTTCCTCTGGTGACTCCCTCTTGTCTGTGGTACAGAGCTCAGTGGCACACGGCGCTGTTTTGAGTCCTAGGGTGTGTGTGGAAGTGTGAACGTCTTCTACATCGCAACGCTAGAACTCACTTTGGGGATTAAGTGACACACAGATCGAGGACAGTGCTGCCCCTTAGACGAAGGCTGAATTCTGTGTCCCCCTTGTGAGTGCAGGAGGGAGGGGGCCTGTGGGCAGAGGGGCTGCGTCTGGGGAGAGCTGGGCCCCTGGGGAGCTGCCTCACCTCAGGAAGAGACCTGCGGTTCCCAGAAAGGACTCTGTTGCTCCCCATTCTGCTCTTTAGGGAGACTCCAGAGTAGTACTTCTGCAGTGAGAAGGGGCGGTGGTGGAAGGGGAGGGTCTGACTGATGACAAGCAGATGGCCCTTCCAGGGAAGAGGGGACCCCGACCTTGGCTTTGGAGAAGTTTCCGAGCGAACACAGAGCTTCGGACAGCTGGGTTCAATTCTCATGTCCCTCCCATAGTCATGTTCTGAACTGTATCACTTTGATCAGCCCCTACTGGGAAAATCTATAGGGGCACGAGTTAGGAAGTTTGGGTTTTAGGTTGGTGCTTGGCCCCGGGGGCCCCTCCCCTGCCCTGTGCCACGTGGCTCTTCTCTCCCCGCCCTGCGCTGGCTGCCACTGTTCCTGGCAGGTGTCCGTGCCCTCCCCTTGCCCGGGATGCTTCCTTCCGTTCCTCCACGTGCCCTGTTTAGCTTGCGCCTTCTCTGGACCTTCCTCGTGCTCGCCAGCCTGGGGCAGCCCATGGAACCACTTCTGTGCCTTGTTGAGTTACTGCTGTGCAGATAAGGCATTTCTACAGCCAGGACCCGGTGTTGCGGACTGAGGATCGTGCAGGGGGCCCGTCTCGGGCTGTAGGGGTACTTGACAATGAGCAGGAGCCATCGGTCGAAAGAAGGGAGAGCTGGAAGGCTGGGTGACTGAACGTGGCTGTAGGGAAAGAGATGGCTGACATGACACATGTCCCTCCCACGACACACACATAGCTGGGCCGGAAAGCTCCTCCAGGGATGAAGCTGCCGCAGTGATAGTGACGGCACAGGTGGAGTCTCGTGCTCCCCTCAGTTGCTTAACGAGATCTCTTTTCCCAGATCCTCATTCAGATCGTGGATGCCTCTTCGGTGATCACTTGGGATTTTGACGTGTGCAAAGGGGACATCGTCTTCAACATCTACCACTCCAAGAGGTCGCCCCAGCCTCCCAAGAAGGAGTCCCTGGGGGCGCACAGCATCACTTCCCCCGGCGGCAACAACGTGCAGCTGATAGACCGGCTGTGGCAGCTGGGCCGGGACTACAGCATGGTGGAGTCACCCCTGATCTGCAGGGAAGGGGAGAGCGTGCAGGTGCGCCTTCGTGACTGTGTGTGGTCTCGAAAGGGAGGGGGTCTCTCGTCTGCGGGCGAGCGCAGGGGGCGTGTCTGCTTCAGCTCCGGTCAGAATGTCACTGAGAAAGAACCCAGACCTGGGTGACGGTTCTGGACTCATTCCATGACTTGTATCTAAAGTGCACGAGTGTTTTTAGAAAGTATTTTCACGAAAGTGACATGGAGGAAGGGAGGGGCGCTATGTGCGCCTTTGCAGTGGGAAAGCAGGCTTCGGCCAAGAGGAGGATCACCCTAGGTCAGCAGGGGAGGGTCACCCTAGGTCAGCAGGGGAGGGTCACCCTAGGTCAGCAGAGGAGGCCCACCCTGTCAGCAGGGGAGGGTCACCCTAGGTCAGCAGGGGAAGACGCCTGTGCCCCAGGACTGCTGCCCGTCATTGCCGAGCATCTGATTCACGTACAAATGCTCTGTCGGCTCCTTTGCTAAGTTGCGGCAGGTTCGTGTGAGCGCTCGTACTGGGAGTGGTGGTCCTGGTGCTGCCAGCTGCCCGATGGGGTCTGCTCTTGCTGCCTTCACAGTTTTCAGGGAGAAAGAAGCCCGCCACTGTATGCTGGGCTGAGGAGCAGAGTAAAAGAGGATCTTGCTCAGCTTTAAAAGTAACGGACAGGGGCGCCTGGGTGTCTTGGTCGGTTAAGCATCCGACTTTCGCTTAGGTCATGATCTCACGGATCGTGGGTTCGAGCCCCGCATCGGGCTCTGTGCTGACTGCCAGCTCAGAGCCTGGAGCTTGTTTCAGTCTGTGACTCCCTCTTTCTCTGACCCTCCCCTGCTCACGCTGTCTCTCTCTCTCCTAGAAATAAATAAAACATTTAAAAAAAAAAGAAATAACGGACAGCGTGAGGTCAGGCCCAGAATTAACGGAGGAAGTCGTTTCCGTAGGTTGTCGTTCACATCCTACTTTAGATTGACATCCTTTTAACATTTTTTTTAATGTTTATTTATTTTTGAGTGAGAGAGACAGAACATGACAGGGGAGGAGCAGAGAGAGGGAAACACAGAACCTGAAGCAGCTCCAGGTCCGAGCTGTCAGCACAGAGCCTGTTGCGGGGCTCAAACGCACAAGCTGTGAGGTCATGACCTGAGCTGAAGTCGGACGCTTAACCTCCGGACCCCCCAGGTGCCCCTACATTGACATCCTTTTGGCCAGAATACTCTGGGAAGATGGTTGGAAGCAGGTCCAGGAGAGCATCGCCTGGTCCGATGGCCTTTTTTGAGCCCCTTACAGCTGAGTGAAGGGTGTCCCGAGCTCACCCAGCCTGCCCGGCGCCTGCCCCTGTGGTGGCTGTCCTCCCCACGAGGCCACAGGGCCTCCCCAGCTCCCAGCAGGGCCCCTGCAGGACTGGCCCCGGTAGTGAAGTGAGTGGCAGCCCTCCCCCCCCGCCGCAAGGTGGCCAGCGGTCCCTGGCGTCCGGGTGGGCTGGGGACGGCTCCTTGCGGCAGCTGCCGTGGGTGGGCGTGGGGGAGGGGCTGGGCAGGGAGGTCTCAGGCGGCACCGCCCCCTTTGTTCCAGGGCTCGCACGTGACTCGGTGGCCAGGCTTCTACATCCTGCAGTGGAAGTTCCACAGCATGCCGGCGTGCGCCGCCACCAACCTGCCCCGCGTGGACGACGTGCTGGCCTCCCTGCAGGTGTCATCCCACAAGTGCAAAGTGATGTACTACACCGAGGTGATCGGGTCTGAGGACTTCCGGTACGGGCTCCCCTCCCCGTTGCGCGTCTTGGGTACAGGTGGGAGTGACCCTCTGTGTGCCCGGGCAGTGGGGGCCCGGCCCCGGGGGACCCACTCTGTGACGGCCGTGGGGGCCGAGCAGGTGGCAGAGAGCCGGGCGGCCGGGAAGTCGGGCTGGCAGTGTGTGTGTGGGGGGGCTGGCGGCGGGACCCTCCCGCCTCACCCCTCCCTGTGCTGCCCACAGAGGCTCCATGACCAGCCTGGAGTCCAGCCACAGCGGGTTCTCGCAGCTGAGCGCCGCCACCACCTCCTCCAGCCAGTCCCACTGCGGCTCCGTGGTCTCCAGGTAGTGCCCGGTGCTCCCCGGATGGCCCGCCGGGCTCCGCCAGCTGCCGGCCGCCCCCCGCGCTGCGTGGACCCCTCGGCCTCTCGGGAGCGGGGAGCTGTCCGGGCAGTCCGCGAAGTCCTCGGTCCCAGACTCTCTCAGCAGGTAGTTTTAACTCTGACTCAATAGCCATAGATTTTGTATACGGTGTGCACAAAATCAAACCAGAGCACAAGGGCTCCCTTGAAAGAGAAGTCGTTTGTATACAATTAAGAGGTTGACTTTGTCTCCGAAGTTGATGCAAAAAATGTTTCCAGCAACCTCGTCCACACGCTGCCCGTCAGCGGATGAGACCCCGCCCCGCCCTTCAGAGGCGCCGCCACCCCACCCGGCGCAGGAGCTGCCGCCGACTCGGCCATTGCCACCTGCAGGGGCTCTCGGGGACTCCCCGACGCCAGGAAGCCGCCGCCATCATTAAACACTTTCTCTTTCCTCCTTTTCACATCTTTCGGATACTTTGAGAGCAGGACTTTTCTGTCCGTGAGGTGCGCGGAAGGGGTTCGTGCGCTTGCCCTTTGGTGTGTTGTCCTTCCCGCGGCCGCTAGTTCAGAGCTCCCTCCCGATGGGTGTCCCCGCTGCCTCCCCAGAGCCCGGGGGGCCCTGCTCCTCACTGGAGGGACATTTTGAAGACTGAGTCGGGTTTGCCGTCTTGAAATTGTCCGGTGTCCGCTTGAGCTAACTGGGTTCTCGCCATGCGGCTGCCCCTTGAGGGCGTGTGGCCTGCGGGAGCCACGCTGCTTTGTAAAAGGAAACTGCGGGCTTCGGGGGCATGTGCGCATGTGCGGGCACGTGGGTGGGGGTGGCAGTTGTGCGAGTGGCTGTGGTTGCAGGTGTGACCATGGCAGTAGTGGGGGCACAAGCATGTTAGAGTGTGCGGGGGTGCGTGTGAGTCAGGTGGTGCTGGCGGGTGCGTGCGTGCGAGGCGGTGCGCTCGGGGGGAGGGCGTAGCGGTGTGGTGCAGGGGGCGTGTGCACGGGAGGCAGTGCGTGTGTGTGTGGCAGTGCACGCAGGGCGGTATGGGGAGGGTGGCAGCGTGGTGCTGGGGGGAGAACGGGTAAGGTAGAAAGTGAGTTAAGTTACAAGGGATTCTTCGTAGCAGCGAGTTGGAGCGTGAGCTTCGCTTGCCTCCTGTTTTCTCTGGTCCCCGCGAAGCAGGGCCCGTCTCGCCCTGGCCCGTGTTTTCTTCAGCCGTTTATGGGAAAAGCAGGTTCTTTGCAGATCTGTCTGGATGTCGCATTAGGTCAGCGTTTGTGATACAGACGTGACGTGTGGGGTCGTGTCAGGAGAGGCTGTGTGTTCAGACACGCGCCAGCGCGCACGTGGCCGGCCCGGGTGTACACGGGGGCCCCGTGAGCCCCGCCCGCCGTCTTCCGGGTCTGCTCTGAGGGCCCAGCTGGGCGGCGGCGGAGGGGGAGCGTGCGGAGGGCGCACGTGCCCCGTGCGAGCCCCGCAGGCGGGAGGGGCCCCCGGTGGGCGCGGCTCCCGAGGCGGCCGGCATGCCGACCACTGGCTGCTCCGTAACTGTGCGTCCGCAGTTGCCTTTGAAGAGATAAGCTGCTTGGTGGCACCTGGAGCCTCATTTCCAGAAAGTGCGCTAGGGTTACTTACATCTGCGCTGCTTCCAGTCCGTGCTCCCTCCTCCCAGATTCTAAGGACCTGAGGGGGGGTTCCTCTCCTTCTCTCTCTCTCTCTCTCTCTCTCTCTCTCTCTCTCTCTGTCTCAGATGGCGATTTTGCAGACAGTGGCCAGGAAAACACTTCCCTCCACAGCCCACCCCAGCCCGGGGTGTTTGTAGACCTCTCTGAGTTGCAGCCCTCCCCCCTCCCCCCCTTCCGAAGACGTGCTCCTTTTCAGTTGACTCAGAAGTGTCCCTATCATGTCCCCAGAGAGCCGAGTGCCCCCGTGAGAGTTCAGAGCGCATGGCGGCACAGACGCCTGCAAGCTGTGCTCGTGGCCACGGCCCCTGCTTCTCGGGGAGGGGCTGCGGGCATGCGGGCCCGGACTGCGCCCCGGCTCTCCGTGCCCCGCCCCGCAGCCCCCGCGCTAAGGGTTCTTGTGGTTTCCCTTTTTGACTAGTGTCTTAACTCCTTTTCCTTCCCAAATTCATTACTTGCATATCAAGTTCTGTAAATGTTTTGTAAACATATTACCTCACTCTTGGTGATACGATACTGATAGTCTTTAAAAGATTTTTTTACTGTTACTGATAATAAACGTGAACTGTTTAAAGAAAACGTGTCCTTCTTGCTGTGAGGTGCGGAGCAGCCGTCTCCCTCCGAGAGCCTGACGTTCGGGGGAGACGTGAGGGTGTGAAGGCCCATCGTGCTGTATTGTCCAAGTTTCCGAGCCGTGCCCGGCGGGCACAGGGGCCAGACGGCGGCCGCAGCGCGCACGCCCCTCGCCCCCGGAAGAGGGCCTGTCGCAGCGCGTCGCGGACCCCGCGGAGCCCTGGGGCAGGTGCCCGGCGCCCGTCCTCCCGTCATGCGACGGGTCCTTTAATCCCGCGGCGTCAGAAGAAAGCAGACGGGCAGGTGCGGACCTTCCGAAGCCCGGGCCACCGTCCCCCCGCAGCCCGTTGCCAGCTGGTGCAGGGTGCTGGGGCCCAGGAGCGCTGAGCGCGCCGCTGGCCACCTCTGTTGGGAGCTGTCGTTTGCTTTTCTAGTCAGGGTATGTGGGAGCGGGCCGGGGGGGGGTGGGGGGGCGGGCGGGCTGGGGGGACGGGCTGGGGGGGCGGGGCGAGGGGACGGGCGGGGGGTGGGGGGCGGCGCGGGCAGCCGCTGGGAGTGCCTGCAGGTCATGAGCTCGGCGGAGTCTGGGGCGGAGTCTGTCGGCAGAGGAGCCCCAGCCTGCACCCCGCCCGGCGCGAGGGCCTCGCCGACGCCTTGGCCCGCGGCTGCAGGAAGCGCGGGGTCCACACCCGGTCCTCCCGTGCTCTGAGCCCCCTCCCGGTCCTCAGGTCAGGCCTGCCTTTACCAGGCCTTCGGTTTAGCATCGGATTCTCACGGCGGAGGCCTGAGAAACGGGCGAGCCCGGCTCTGCTGCCACCTCTCGGCCGCCGCGGGGCGTGGCCGCGGAGTGGGGCGTCCCGGACAACGGTCCCAGCGTTACGTTGGGCCGCCAAACCTGTGGCACGTGTTTCTCTGTAAGCGCCGCGCTTCTGTGACCGCTGAGCACAGCCGTGTAGGGCGCCATTCAGCCCTCCGGTCAGGGCAGGGGTGTCCTCAGTAAAACGTGATGAGCCGATGAATCGTTTCTTTGGGAAGCAGGGCTTCTGGGAAGAGGCTGGAGGCAGCCCCGTTTGGAGACGGCACTGAGACTGCAGAGCCTCAACCCTGAGGGCATCTGAGTTGTGCTTAAAAGTGATTAAAATGGCAAAGTCTGTCGTTTATTTTCTCCCGCGATAAAACCCCCCGTGGACGTCGTTCGCTGCAGAACGACGTGGTGAGGTGTCTGCACAGCCCAGCTACAGCCCCAAGCCCCAGGGTTGAGCGCTGGAGCGTGAGATGGACGGAGGCAGGGCCCAGGCCCGGGCCAGCTGGCAGGTGCCCGGGAGGGACGCTGGGCCGGGCGGGGCTGCCAGGGCCGCGGGTGAGGGGGCTGCAGGGTGGGGCGGACAGCCCCTTGCGGCTCCCAGCGCCAGCTGACAGGGCTCCCTGCCAGGAGGCGCCCCACACCGAGGAAGACCCGCCAGGTCAGGAGCGGAACGGGAGTCCAGCAGGAGAGGGACAGGAAGGAAAGAGCAGGCTGGGCCCAGGCAGGGCGGGGGCGGGAAGCCCGGCAGCAGAGACACACGTTTTGAATTTCCCCAGAACAGCAGAAGGGGGAACTCTGTAGAATTAGAAGTGTTCTCCTAACGTCCACTTCCTTCTGGAAGTTCGTGACACTCTTACGCCTGGGTGGCTCAGTCGGTTAAACGTCCAACTTCGGCTCAAGTCATGATCTCACAGTTCGTGGGTTCAAGCCCCGCGTCGGGCTCTGACAGCTCAGAGCCTGGAGCCTGCTTAGGATTCTGTGTCTCCCTCTCTCTCTGCCCCACCCCTGCTTGTGCTCTGTCTCTCATTGTCAATAATAAATAAATGTTTAAAAAATTAAAAAATAAAAAAGTATCAGAAAAGTATCAGGGCACCTGGGTGGCTCCATCAGTTACGCATCTGACTTTGGCTCAGGTCATGATCTCATGGTTCATGAGTTCGAGTCCCTCATCGGATGAGCTTGAGTTCCGCCTCTGGTGAGCCCTGCTTCTCTCTCTCCCCTCGCTCACTTGCACCCTCCCTGTTGGGGGGTGGGGGAAGGAAAAGAAAAAGCATCAAAGTCAAATGCACACAGAGCTGAGAATGAGAAGTCTCCTCCGGGCGAGCGCCAGCCAGAGGGACGTGCCTGCGGAGTGGACAGACACGAACTGGGCTTTCTGACGGAAGCAAACGCCGTGTGTCGTTACTAGTTCCGGGGCACGACCCAGACTCAGCAGCTGTGTGCGAGTGTGGTCGTGACCTGTCACGGCACATCAGCACAGCGACCCCGGCAGTCTCATGCTGTGCTGCTCGCCTGCGGGACTGGCCGCATCCCTGGACGTCTGTGCCTCCTCGTCCCCGCCCCCGCCCCCACCCCCTCTGGCGGCCACCGGGTCTCTGTATAGAGTCTAGATTCTGTTGTGTGTGTTGTTTTGTGTTTCTTGTTTTGTTTTTCTCGTGAACTAAACTCATTGAGAAAATAATCACAAAAGGAAAGCGCGCATTTGAAAAGTCCAGAAATGAAGCGACACCTCAAGAATTAGAAATGAATGACATCTCTTCAGGGACAAAAACCGGCTTAGAAGGATGCAAACTGAGAAACACAACAGGTAAGGCTTTAAGAGAAGTGAAAAGAGCAGAAGAGGAAAATTGTACGAATCAGGAAGAAAGGACAGAGATGAAGACCTTTATTTATTTATTTTTAAATGTTTCTTTTTGATCGAGCGAGCACAGGCTGGGGGAGGGGCAGAGAGATGGGGACAGAGGACCCAAAGCAGCACAGAGCCCGACGCGGGGCTCGAACCCAGGAGCCACGAGATCGTGACCTGAGCCGAAGTCAGATGCTCAACCACGTGAGCCTCCCGGGCACCCCAAGGCGAAGACATTTCCAGGGGATGCACCTTGAAGATGAGCAGAGCAGCCGTGGTGTAAGGGTAGCAAAAGGGCAGGGCTGGCCAGAGCAGGTGCCAAGGGGTCCGTTCAGTGACAGCGAGGCACCCCGGGGGGGAGTCACGCTCTGCGAAGGCTGAGCTTTAGGTGGGAAGAGACGGAATACTTAGGGTTTTCAGGGAAAAAAAGAGGGAGCCTAGGAATTGATATCCGGCGAAACTGCACACAGGTGTCTGTGCAGCAGGTCGGAATGAGGTGGCCACGTGCCCTCCTGTGGGGGTCCTGATGGGGCCTCAGACCGCCCGCGTGGCGGGGAGACCGAGGACCGGGCTGCGGGGATGTTGACCTGCCAGCCCCAGGCCAGCGAGGCCGCAGCTGGGACGAGAATGCTTGCTGGCAAGAGCTTTCTTGACAACTTTCTGGAAATGGGGCAGGAGGGGCGCCCGGGTGGCGCTGTCATTGAGCGTCCGGCTCATGATCTCAGCTCAGGTCGTGATCAGAGGCCGGCGGGGAGCCTACTTAAAAAAATGGAACAGGGGTGCCTGGGTGGCTTAGTCGGTTAAGCGTCCGACTTCGGCTCAGGTCATGATCTCGCGGTTCATGGGTTCGAGCCCCGTGTCGGGCTCTGTGCTGACAGCCAGCTCGGAGCCTGGAGCCTGTTTCAGATTCTGTGTCTCCCTCTCTCTCTGACCCTCCCCTGCTCACGCTGTCTCTCTCTCTCTCCTAGAAATAAATAAAACATTTTTAAAAAAAAATGGAACAAACTGGCGAAACATTCTGTTCTTAGAAATCCCCTCGGTGGCAGTATTGGCATGGATATTCTGAGAGCCTTGGTCTGTAGCATGCACACGTCTGTCTCCCCTCCCGGGAACGGTGACCGTCAGCCGTGGGAGCCCCCAGCCCCCAGATGGTGGCCTCGAACCCTGGTCCTCACTGAAAGTCCCCTGGGGTGGGGGGCGCCAGTTTACAGAGTTGACGGCAGAGCTGGGCAGGCCGGCTGGCGGTGAGGGACCGTGCCGCTCCCTGCTGTTTTCCGGGACACAGGCTGAGGTGGGTCCCACAAAGGCCCTGCCCTTGGCCTGTACTGCCCGCAACCCGCCCCTCCTTCAGGGAGAAGCGACCCGACAGCGTCCCACTCTGACCTCGCCTTCGGGCTTAAAAACTCGGTCACCAGGACCCTTGCTGACGCCCACTGAGGAACTCGCGAGCCCTTGGGCCTTCGAGTCCCCGAGCCTCAGGCACCAGCCCAACCGCTCAGTGTCATGAGGGCGTGAAGGAGAGAAGCCACCTGCTATCTCTGGGCTGTTTCTGGGGACCCGCGAGGGGCCGAGGCCCGGCTGCAGAAAGGACGCTTCCAGCTCCGGCCTGTAGAGTGGTCGGGATCTCCGTGAGGCTGAGCCCAGTCTGCGCGCACGACCTGAGCGCCCTGGTGCCAAGGCCAAGGTGAGATCCAAGCTCCACCCCCTCGCGGAGCCTTCCTTTCCAGCCTGCTGAAGCTGCAGGGAGTCAGGCTCTGGCCGGGGATGTCCCCTGAAGCCATGGAGACACACGTCCCCGTCGGCAGCTTGGGGCTGCGGTGTCAGATCCACGGTGGGGGGTTCTCAGCAGGAAGGCAGGGCTGGCCCAGGGAGAGCAGGATCATGACGGCGGCGGGTGCCCCCACAGGGCTGGGGGTGCAGAGGGCAGACCTGCGGGCCAGAGCCTCCTTCTGCCGTTGTCACGACGTCTGACAGGCCGCTGGGCCCAGGTGCACGAGTGTTCTCCAGAGCAGCGCACGGATAAACTGGTTCATTCTGCGTCGAGTCTCCGAGTCCTGTCTAAAGCTCCCCGCGGAATCCCTTTTCCGAGCGGCACCAGTGTTTGTAAGAGGAGCCGAGAGCAGTGAGCCCGGGCTGGCAGAGGAATCAGGCCCCAGCCCCCCACTTGCCCCGATCTCCTTCCCCACGCCCCCCACTTGCCCCGCCGCCAGGCCTTCGCCCCTGCTGTTCCCTCTGCCTGGAACCCTCACTCGCACCGGGAAGGAGACCCCAGGAAGCGCTACTCGTTCCTCTGAACCCTGCACGGACTCTGCAACCCCAAGACCTTTGTGCGTCTGACTCGTTGCCCCATTCTAGAAGCTTCTTTGTGGGGTCAGGGGTGGCTTGGTGGTGGGACCAGGACCCAGCACAGCACTGTCACAAGGGAGGCATTAGTGTGTCCTAGAGGGCGGCGCCTCTGCGAGAAGGCGGGCCCTCCCGGGGCGGTAGGTGGGACTGTGGTTTGGAAAGGAGCCAGGGTGCTGCTCGCCCAGGGTCCTCCGGCTGTGGGTCTCACGGAGCATTTCCGAAGAAATGGTGAGCAGTGACGTATGGAGTATGCGTGCGCTCCCGCACATGTACATGGGCACACGCGTGTATGCACACACGGTACACACACAGCCCTAGCATGTGGATTCCACCATTTCACCAAAGGGCGAAGCACGGGCACACCACGTGGGCACAGATAGGAGGATGGGCAGAGGACATCCTCCCTGCTGAGCTCGGCCTCGCAGGAAGCTGGGGCCCCACCTCCTGTCCTGCGCCAGCCTGCCTCGCGCCTGGCCCTGGGAGCCTCGGTCCGGGCCGGACACCTGTCCGGGCCCTGCCGCTGCCATGTCTGCATGTCCAGGGCCGGCCCCCGGGCCCCCACGGCTGCTGGACTGTTGTGGGGGGAGAGCCGCGCACCCACTCCTCAGCCTCTGGGCCGGCTGCCGCTTGCTGGGGTCGCAGGCAGAAGCGCAGGTGGCTTCCTGCTTGGGGCATTTCCAGGGCAACCCCGGGGCGTGGTGGGAGGTGCACCCGCTTTCAGAACCGCTGCTCTCTGCGTCCCCACAGACGGACGCACAAGTGGGAAGCCCTGGTGCTTGGAAACCAGCGCGGGGCCAGGTCCGAGTTCTGCGCGGGGGACCAAAGCGGGACAGCGTCTGTTGTAATTCTGTGATGGGCGCCTCTTTTTTTTTTTTTTTAATTTTTTAAAATTTATTTCTAGGAGAGAGAGAGAGAGAGACAGCGTGAGCAGGGGAGGGTCAGAGAGAGAGGGAGATACAGACTCTGAAACAGGCTCCAGGCTCTGAGCTGGCAGTCAGCACAGAGCCCGACGCGGGGCTCGAACCCACGAGCCGCGAGATCATGACCTAAGCGAAAGTCAGACGCTTTACCGACTAAGCCACCCAGGCGCCTCTCTGATGGGCGCCTCTTGACGTCTGCTCCCTACTGTGTGAGTTGATTCTGTGACCACAGGACCGAGCTAAGTCGGGCTGGGGTCCCGTGTTGGAGCAGATGAGCCGCCCGTGGACGTACTCAGACCACAATGCCACCGAGCGCCTCCCGCCACCGCGGCCCAGGAGCGAATTACACAGGGACTCAAGTCTGTGCAGAAGCCAGCTTTTCCAGTCACCGCGTAAGAATGCAAATTTGGTGTTGGGGGGCTGGTTTCCTGATGACATCACTCTTTTCTTTTTTTTTTTTTAATTTAATAGCAATTCCAAACGAATCCCTTGGATCAGGTGTCACAGTAAGGAGGAAAAGCCTTGTGTCTGTTTTTTGTTTTTTTGTTTTTGTATTTAAGTACTTAATAGATGCAGTCGCATGCGGTCGTAAGAAACCATATTGAGAGGGGCGCCTGGGTGGCTCAGTCGGTTAAGCCTCCGACTTCGGCTCAGGTCATGATCTCACGGTTTGTAGGTTCGAGCCCCACGTCAGGCTCTCTGCTGACAGCTCAGAGCCTGGAGCCTGTTTCAGATTCTGTGTCTCCCTCTCTCTGACCCTCCCCTGCTCACGCTGTCTCTCTCTCAGAAATAACTAAAAAAAAAAAAACAACAAACCATATCGAGAAATCCGTGTAGCCTTTCCCCACTTTCCCCCAGGGGTCACATCCGCGTCACAACCAGGTCGTCCCCCTGACGCAAGCCCACCTGTCTCATCGCCCCCCCACCCCGTCCCTCCACTCCTCTGTGTGGGTGGGTGGGTGGGTGTTTGACCCTGTGTAGATTCACGCACCCACCACCACAGTCCACGTAGAGAACATCTCCATCCCCGAGGTCCCTGCCGCTGGCTTTCTCTTTCCTTTTGTTTTTAATTTTTATTTTAAATGTATTTACTTAGGGGCGCCTGGGTGGCTTAGTCGGTTAAGCGTCCGACTTTCACTTGGGTCATGATCTTGCGTTCGTGGGTTCGAGCCCCGCGTCGGGCTCTGTGCTGACTGCCAGCTCGGAGCCTGGAGCCTGTTTCGGTCTGTGACTCCCTCTCTCTCTGACCCTCCCCTGCTCACGCTGTCTCTCTCTCTCTCTCCTAGAAATAAATAAAAACATTTAAAAAAAAATAAAAATAAAAAAAAATAAATGTATTTACTTAAATTCAAGTGAGTTAACATACAGTGCGGAGTTGGTTTCCAGAGTCAGAACCCAGGGACTCATCACTTACGCGTCGTCATTGCCCTTTAGTGGCCGCGGCGCCCACCCCTCCGCAGCCGCCGCTCTCCGCTTCGGAAACTGTGTCATCTCGAAAGTGCCGCACAAAGAGACTCACACAGCCTGTAGCCTTTCGGAGGTGGTCTTTTCCTCTCGTCACGCACTGGAGCCCCCCTGGGGGGTGATGCGCGTCAGCGGCCAAGCCTCGTACCACGTGGGCACCAGTGACCGCAGCCATTCGCCCTCGGACGGGCCTGCCCCTCCCCCACCCCGGGGTTTGCGTGCTGTGAATGCAGCTGCTTTGTGTCCCGACAGCGTCTCTGTGAGCACAAGCTTCCATTTCTCTGGGACAGCAGCCCAAGAGCAGGACTACTGGGCCCCGTGGTGATTGTTTACGTGTCCCCCCACCCCCTTTTTTTTAAATTATCAAGATGCGCCAGGGTCGTCTTTCCATTATTTAAACTTTAGTTGACAGTGCAGTGTTGGCTTCAGGGGTAGAATTCAGCGATTCATCACTTACATATTCGCACAGTAAGTGCCCTCCTTAAGGCCCATCCCCCAGCCAGCCCGCCTCCGCCACCCCCAGCGCCCTCCAGCCACCTCCAGTTTGTCCTCTGTGGCTAACAGTCTCTTGTGGTTTGTTTCCTTCCCTTCTCCACCCCCCACATGCTCATCTGTTTCTCTTAAATTCCACATATGAGTGAAGCCATATGGTATTTATCTGTCTTGATACATTCTAGTTCCATCCACGTCATTGCCAATGGCAAGGATTCATTCTTTTTGATGGCTGAGTAATTTTCCACCGTGTGTGTGTGTGTGTGTGTGTGTGTGTGTGTGTGTGCACCACATCTTCTCTACTGCACGTCTACTTTTTTTTTTTTTAATTTTTTTTTTTTAACATTTTTTAAAATTTATTTCTAGGAGAGAGAGAGACAGCGTGAGCAGGGGAGGGTCAGAGAGAGAGGGAGACACAGACTGAAACAGGCTCCAGGCTCTGAGCCGGCAGTCAGCACAGAGCCCGACGCAGGGCTCGAACCCACGAGCCGCGAGATCATGACCCAAGCGAAAGTCGGACGCTTAACCGACTACGCCACCCAGGCGCCCCATTGCACGTCTACTTTTACAAGAAACTGCCAAAGTGCTTTTCAGAGAGCCTGCGCCACGTTCCATCCCCACCGCCGGTGAGGGTGTCCATCTCCCCACATCCTCACCAGCACTGCGTGTTACCACCGTTTTCTATTTTGGCCGTTCCGATAGATATGTATCTTTTTGTGGCTTATCTGACAGCTGTGTGGCCTTTGTGGTGAAATGTCCCTTCCCTTTTTTTTTTCTTTTTGCATTTTTTAAATGTTTATTTATTTTTGAGAGAGAGAGAGAGACAGAGCGTGAGCAGGGGAGGGGCAGAGAGAGAGGGAGGCACAGAATCCGAAGCAGCTCCAGGCTCGAACATGAGGCTCGAACCCAAGAACTGTGAGATCATGACCTGAGCTTAACTGAGCCACCCAGGCGCCCCTCCTGGGTCTGTTTCTTGATCTGGCTGTCAAGAAGCAGACTGAAGGTGCTCCTTACGCTTGAGGACAGTGTCCTTCGGTCTTTCAGGGTGCAGCCATTTTCCCAGCTACCTATCAGTTTATTCATTCACACCCGCATTTGCACACATCCAGCGCGTGCTCGGCGGCTCCAGGAGGGGGTGAGTAGAGCTGCTTGTTAGAAACAGGGAAGCATTGCGTTCTAGCTCGGAGGCCTGACCGTGACCTGTCAAGTGCCACACCGCCGGCTCAGCCCACCCTCAGATCTGCCTCCAGACGGGCCCCCCTCGGGCCCGGCGGCTGGTCGAGTGTCCCTCAGGGCCCTGAGCCACAGGCAAGGCCCAGCTTCTAGAAGCTTCACCTCCGGGTGAGCAGCTGCCGCCCTAAGATGTGAGTCCACAGTGTCCTGTCCACTCATGCCCCGAGCAGCCCGTTTCCTAGAGTAAACCTTCCACCTGGAACCTCAGTTTTCCCGACGGGACTGCACCCGGCACGCTGTCCCGGGCGGCGATGGGCAGGGGACAGGGTGGTGGGGCGGGCGCGGGAGGTGACCGGGAAGGGCCTCGCTCGAACGAGGCGAGGGAGCCGGCCTAGCAGACCTCCAGGAGGACAGCATTCTAGAAAGAAGGGGGAGTTCGTGCAGAAGGACAGTGCTAGAGCCCCAGCACCGAAGTGGGTGCGGCTGGGTGCGTGAGGGAAGGAGGGGCTCTGGGGGGGCCGTGGCGGAGAAACCAGCCTCACCAGGCCCCGTGCCCGCCCGACCTCCCCGCCCCCTGCAGCCAGCGACCCACGGGCCCGGGTCTGGCCCGCGGGCGATGTCACTTCTGGGGACAGTGCCAGCACGTGGCGCCGTGGCCGCTGCCTCGGGGAGCTGCGGGCCCTGGGGCTTCGCACGAGTGGAAGCAGATTGGGGCCGCGTTACATCAGGGTTCGCTCGTCACCCCTGCAGAACGGATTCTGTGCAGCAAGTGCAGGGGCGAGGTGGAAGTGGGGGGCGGGCGGGCGGCTTCAGCTCTGCAGGCGATGGGAGCGGCTGGCTTCTAGTGGTTTCTCAGTAGCAAATGTTCATCTTTATGACGTCACATGTATTTCCCTTTCCTTCAGAGCTTCTGCGCTTTACGTCTTACTCAGAAGGGGCTTCCTCCTGTGAAATTCTCCATTTTCTTCGGGCACTTTCGCGGCTTTATTTTTTCGCATTTAAACCTCCAGTGCATCTGATGTTGGGTAAAGAGTGATGTCACGACTTGATTAATCCTAAGTGTTTTTCTAGATTGGGTGGCCGCTGGGTGAAGCTCACTACCAGCTCTTAAAAACCCTCCCGGGGCTGCCTAGCTGGCTCCATCGGAAGAGCAT
Organism: Proteles cristata cristata; assembly: GCA_017311185.1. Classification (NCBI taxonomy): domain Eukaryota; kingdom Metazoa; phylum Chordata; class Mammalia; order Carnivora; family Hyaenidae; genus Proteles; species Proteles cristata. The sequence goes on along the minus strand of JAESUZ010003315.1, from coordinate 708,202 downwards.
GCAACTCTTGATCTTGGGGTTGTGAGTTCAAGTCCCATATTGGGTGTAGAGGTTACCTAAAAATAAAATCCTTAAAAAAATACCTTCTTGGGGCGCCTGTGGGGCTCAGTCAGTTAAGCGTCCAACCTCAGCTCAGGTCATGATTTCACAGTCCATGAGTTCAAGCCCCGCATCAGGCTCTGTGCTGACAGCTAGCTCAGAGCCTGGAGCCTATTTCAGATTCTGTCTCTCTCTCTCTCTGCTCCTCCCTCTCAAAAATAAGCATTAAAAAATTAAAACTTCAGAAACAAAGCCCTCTTGAGAAATCCTTAGGGGCTGCGGCTGGGCGGGGCAGGAGGGCAGAGGCGGTCAGCAGCAGGTGCCCGGGCAGGGCCAGCTGGGAGCCACCTGTGGACGACTCAGGCCTTAAAAAGTACTGTCTTGGGGCCCCTGGGGGGCTCAGTCGGTTGAGCGTCCGACTTCTTCCGGCCGAGAGCGCTCACGCGTGGTGTCGCACGCCCGCTGACCTTGGTTGCCCCCGCCTGCGCGGTCCCATGCGGCCCCCAGGCCCTGCCCTCAGCATACCCGGGTCAGCATTTCGCCTGCAGAAACATACAGCCTAATAACCAACAGGCCGTCTTCTGGGACCGAGTGATTTATTTTATTGCCTCATTTTTAAACACTTCAGCACGCCTCCCCAGCAGCCGTCTGGTTTGGAAAATCCTAACAGACGATGCAAATGGCAAGCGGCGAATGCTTGGCGGCCCTTGCCCCGGAAGCCAGCCTGCCCGGCCAGGGACGGGTTTCGGGGTATCTGGACTTGGTGGGCGTTCCCACACGGGCGCGGACCCCCAGTGCAGGACAGAGAGAGGCACGCAGGTCGTCACTGAAGAAAATAACGAGGGGCACCTCACTGTTCGTGAGTTCGAGCCCCGCATCAGGCTCTGTGCTGACAGCTGGGAGCCTGGAGCCTGTTTCAGATTCTGTGTCTCCCTCTCTCTCTGCCCCTCCCCTGCTCGCGCTCTCTCTCAAAAACGAATAAATATTAAAAAATAAAATAAATAAAGAATATCGGTTTCTCTGTCTCTGGACATACGTGGTGGACGTCCGTCCGTTTGAAGGGGCATCATGGCTTTGGGCGGCGAGGCTTCTCCACTTCCCCAGCTGACATCCTGCCTTGTCACGCATGTGACACCCCCTCCTCCCGATGGCCCAGTACTGACTTGGAATGGGCGGGAGCTTGGAGATAGGCTCCAGGGGCTCTCAGCCTCGGCCTGGGCGACGTTCCAGGCGCGATAGTGCCTTGCTCTGAGCGTCTAGTGCCTTGTAGGACATTTGCCGCTGTTCCTGGCCTCTGCCTTCTAGATGCCGACAGCGTCCCCCGATTAGGACAATCTGCCGTGTCCGCAGACCTTGCTCACTGTCCCTGGGTGGGCAAACCCCTCCCTGGTGAGAGTCACTGTTCTAACACTCTTACGACTGGGAGGAAGAAACTGAGGCCCAGAGAGGTTACATTTGCTCAAAGTAACACAGCGGTCCGTGGCGGTGGAGCCGGGGCTCGGCTTCTTGCTCTGGGCTCCCAGACCGGTGTTCAGTGCATCGCAAACGCGGCAGCAGATGCGATGAGCATGATTTTAACAAAAGGTGCCCCTGGAATTCACCCGGGGCCGCTTCTCCCCCTGGAAATCACGGAGGTCCTGAATGCTCGGGGAGCGCGGACAGTTCACGTCCTCGGCTGTGCAGAGAGCCGGGAGCGTTTGGATTCCAGGCCCCAACACGGACCCTCTCCCGCCCAGTCCTGCACGGAAAACACAGCCTTCCGCTTCGGGAGCCTGGACACGTGGACGCAACAGTGAAGGGCTCCGCTCCCCACGATGCCGGCGCTCACACTGGCCGTTGTGCTGAACTTCACAGTGGTGTCTTCGTCATCATCCTCCTCATCGGTAAATACTGCAAACCCCGAGTCCCCGACGTGTTTGGTCTTGTGAAGCGGGACCTGCAGCCTGTTCAGTAAATGGCTTCCCGGTAGATCAGATCGCAGGTTCAAACACGTTCTGGGAAAAGCTGGTGAAAGGAACCCCCAGTAAGAAACCCCTCATGATGCCCGATTTCCCTGGTCATTATGTCCTGATTTGTGGTTTAATAAATGAAAGTCAGCACAGTGTGGAATTTTCTTAAAGCACTGACACATTTATTTGGAGGTGATAGAAGTTGTGTGCGTGCGTGTGTGTGTGTGTGTGTGTGTGTGTGTGTGGTTTGGAGGGGGTCAGATATACCTGAAGAACTGAGATTGTATATATTAGACCATCCTGTACATAGATTTATTCATGCATTTGATTTAACGTCCTAGACTTAGCGGCTCTGGTATACAGTATGCAAATTGGAGGGAAATAGCATGCAAATGAGCCAACATTGGCTCTGTCTTCTGCTGCTTCCTGCCTCCCTTGGGACACCATGTGACACGGCCATGTGGGGGTTTCTTATCTTTGTCCCAGCCCCTCCCAGGGCCCCGGGGTCTGTGCTGTGTCCTTCCTGGACGTCTGGACCAAGATACAGGCACCACCCTCCCCCACCCATGTGGCGGATTTTCTTGCCAGGAGCCGTGAAAGCGAGGAGGCCCCCGGCCTCAGCTCTGCCACCGCCTGTACATCAGGCCTCTGGGTCCCAGGAGGGCTGTTCTCTGGGTGACGTGAGCGTGCGTGCGTCAAGCCCGGCGCATGCACGGGAAGTGTGCTGTGAGGACGCAGACCATGGCAGCCCAAGGCCCTTTCAGTCACACTCAGAGGTGATCACAACTGACCCGAAACTTCCGGGGCTCGGCTGCAGCTGGGACCCCGGAGCCGCTCCCCTCGGCCTCGCCCCGGCCCGGCTGGGCGCTGCCACAGGCTCTCTGCCGCGCCCTGCCGCCCTCCGTGTTCCTTCCCAGCTGGTGGAGGCCCGTTTGGTCTCGGAGGGAAGATCAGAGAGGCGCGGGAGCAAATCCCGGGCCGTCGGTCCTGCAGCTCCGGTCCTTGACGGGACACAGGATGCAAACGCCCCAAAGCCCGCTGGGTGCCACCTCACCACCCCTCGCGGCCCAGCAGAGGGGGGCTCCTCCCAGCAAGGGGCTCAGGCCACCTTGAGGGTCGCCTGATATTTGAGAAACAAGCTAACAAACACCCTGACAATGTAAAGGTCAGCACTCTCCAGTGTCTATCGCTGAATTACATTAGATCATTAAAATTCAGGGGCGCCTGGGTGGCTTAGTCGGTTAAGCGACTGACTTTCGCTTAGGTCATGGTCTCGCCGTTCGTGGGTTCGAGCCCCGCGTCGGGCTCTGTGCTGACTGCCAGCTCAGAGCCTGGAGCCTGTTTCACAGTCTGTATCTCCCTCTCTCTCTCACCCTCCCCTGCTCATGCTGTCTCTCTCTCTCTCTCTCTCCTAGAAATAAATAAAAATATTTTAAAAAAATCAATGAACTCTGCCCCATAGACTGGCATTCCTTCCTGGAGACGCTACCCTTGATCGGGGACCTCATGTCATGCCCGGGGCATGTCCAGAGGGTCAGCTCCGGCCTTGCTCAGTACCCAGCACGCCCGGGCTTCAGGAGAACCCCGCGTAGAGGCGTGGGGCCTGCGTTGGCCCTGTGCCAACCGAAGCACCCATGAAACCTTTGTCCCTAAGTCTGGGACAGAAATCGCTGGGCGGGGGCGTGGGGGGGCGCCATGCCCCAGAAGATTCCGCCAGCCTCAAACGACAGCTTCCTTCCAGAAACAGAGGGACTCTTCCCCACGATGCTGGAGGTGAGTCAGGGTACAGGCTTCTGATTTACGGAAGGAATGCCTTGAACTTGGCCAGAAGCCTCAACGGGCGATCAGCAGCCTGGCCTTGCAGCAGGTGCAGTAAATGGATGAAGAGAGCAGAGGTCTTGGGGTCGGGGGAGCTGGTACCCGAGGACAGCAGCCTCCCCACTGTTCCAGAATCCTGTCCCATCCTGGGCCTCTCTGTCCCATCCCGGGTCACCCGCTCTCCCAAGCAGCTTCTGCGGTGGGAATCTGAATCTGAGGGAGAGCCCCTCCCCAGGGTGGGGGGCGGGAGGGGGCTCAAGGCCTCCGCCCTCCGACAAGCACGCACGTGAAATCTCCTGACACGGCCACGTCCCTACCCAGCCTGGTAAGAGCCATAAATTACTCCCTACTGTTTCATATACATCTATTCCGGATCCCACACTCTCCATGCGATCTGTACTTGATTTTTCCTAAGTTTTTAAAAAACTTAAAAACATTTCAAAATGTTTTCAGTGTCTAAAACATTTTCAAAACATGGAAAAGGACAGAGAGGAACGTGACGAATGCCCGCCTCTCCATCACCTATATTTAACAACTGCTTACCTCTTCCCATACCCGCTTCATTCTGGAAGTCTAAATCGCCTGAAAGCAAATTCCCGTCTTTGCGACATTTCCGCCTGAAGTATTGGAGCACAACCTGGTTTCAAGACCAAAGGACATTTTCCTACTTCGTACAAGACCGTTATCACAGCTGAAAAGCCGGCCACAGTTCCCTGATGCCCAGTCCTTACTCGGGTCTGTGCAGTTCCCGCCGACCGTCGGCTGGGGCTGTAACCAGGACCCCATGAAGGACAGCGCCTTGCACTTGATCAGGTGTCTTCTGTGACTTGTCACGTAGACCCAGAGCGCCCCCCATTTGGTTTGTAGGACACCCACCGTGGGAGAGCCTGGCAGGGTGACCTGTGCAGTGTCCCCCTTCGGGACTCGTCTGATGGCTTTCTCTCGCCGGCCGTGTCTCGCTTTGACCCTGCACGCCGCCACGAGCCGGACACTAGACCTGCGCGAGGTGTGGATAGAGGGCTTTCGGCGGGGATGTTTCACGGCTGATGCGCTGCCCGTGGTGGTGGGCCTCTCCCCTCCCCGGGAGTCCAAGGTTGGCCCCTGGACTCTCAGCGGAAGGTGTCCCCCGTGTCTCTGCAGACTCAGTCCCAGACCTCAGACCACACTGTTCATGAGGGTCTATCAGCCCGGTTCCCTAAGACTCCACTTCGGGCCTTCGCGGCCCCCGCGGATGTGAAGCCTGGGGGTTAGACTTGATGGCAGCAGTGAGAGTGGACGGGCGGGGCGGCCCCTGGAGTTTGGGGGCAGAGTGTCAAGACCCAGGGCGGAGCGCTGGGGGCACAGGAGCCTGGGGGCGAGGGGAGAGGCGCGCTCAGAAGGGAATGTGGAGGGCGCAGGGCTGGAGGGATCTGGGCAAGGGGCCACGGGCAGCTTCTGCAAAGTTCAGGGCAAACGACGAGGTGGGGGCTGAGACAGCCCATTCCAGGGAAGAGAGCAAGGTTTTCTTGTCAACCCATCTCAGGTCGTGATTTTCTAGCTGTGAGGCCTCGGGGAGGTGAATTTCTCGGGAGCTCATGCCTCTTGTCTACAAAATAGAGAGAACGCTGCTCCCTGCCCAGCACTGTGGTGGAAGATTACCTTTGCCAACACTCTGTCTCCTGTACAAACCTGGTTTGTGAGCAGCTACCACACCAGCTCTGTCCACCAGCTCAGCCTCCTTGAAGACCCTCTCCCCCTCCCAGAACGAGTCAGGCTGGTCCCTGCCCCAGGGCCTTTGCACCTGCCTTCTCTCCATCTGTGGTATTCTGTCCCAAGTTTTGACATGGCAGTCCCTCCTCTGACTACCTGATTTAATGGCACCGCCCATCCAGGCACTCTGGCCCTCTGCTCTTCAGTGACCCGGGTGTCTTTCCCCGCCAGACTCACACCCCATGGGATCAGGAGCCGCGTGTGCCGCGTTCAGTGCTACAGCTCCAGAGTCCAGAAGAATGCGTGACAGTGGGAATGGCTGACTGGAGGAATGGAAGAAGGTAGATGGTCGAGGTCCTCAGGTACTGGAGAAGGCTGTGGGGGGCAGGGGGGCTTGGTCCGCAGGCCTTCCGGGGCTCCGGCCCTGAGCGCTGGGGGGCTGGGTGAGGTCAGAGCCCCAAGGCGGCCACCAGGCATGGGCCCTGAGTGGGTCTCCCAGCCGCGGCGAGCCCCAGCTTTCTCCCCTGCCGGTGACGACCTGCAGGGCAGGGAGCCTTGCTCGGAAGGTGACGCTGGAGGGGCTCTTGGGACCGAGGTCCGTGCAGAGGGCACAGGACAGCGCCGCCGCCCTGCGCTGCAGGATAAGCACAGACACGCCGCTCCTCCCGCGGAGTTGACCGGTCAGCCCACCCCCAACACACACACACACACACACACACACACACACACACACACACACACAGAGTGAGCAGATGGGCGGGGCTGGAAGGGCTGGGGGCCTGGCCGGTCAGGAGGGCTGGGGAGTGTGACCTTGGAGCCCGCAGGTCTGGTTGCCGCAGGACTTGGGACGGAAAAGCACAGAAGCAGCGCCCTGGGGGCGCGTGCGGAATGGATGGACGCTCTTCCTCGGGGCCGCGAACGCGGGGGCGTCGGGCGGAGACCTGCGCGCCCTGCCCGCCTGACGGCCGTTCTCGGGGCGCACGAGGCGGCGCGTGTGGAAGGAACAGGCCGGAGGCGCCGGGAGCCGAGGCTTCTCTGTGCCCATTCGGGCGGCGGGCACGGGGGTCTGCGGAGCCGCCCGGCACCCCCCGGTCCCTGCACACGCTTGGCGCCTACTGTCTTTGAGGGAAGCGGGGAGGCCATGCTGCCCTCAGACGGGAGACCCCCGAGATGGCCCTGCCCCGGGCGAGCCGGGCTCGGGCTCCGGCTGGGGGCGCGGCGGATGCCGATGGCCCCGGGCAGGACGGGGGTGGCGGGGGGCTGACTGTCAGCAGGGGCCGGGATCGTTGCCCCAAGCAGAGCGGGGGTGAAGGGACCTCCCAGGGCATCTGACGGTGTCCCAAGGTCCCCTCTCCAGCCCTGGTGGCGGAGCCGGTCTCCCTGTGGGCAGACAGGGGAGCCCCCCCACGCCCCCCCAGCCACCAGAGACCTGGCCTCCCCTCCCCGGCCCTCTGCGTGGGGCGCGCGCGGGTGCATGCCTGTCCCCACCCCCCGCCCGGCCTGCAGCGCCGCCAGGCCGCGTTCCCACGGGCCACAGCGCCACCTGCTGGAGCGCATGCGGCGGGCCCGCCCAGACCCCCGGCCTGAGGGAGGGGCCGCCTGGGAATCCCCAAAGGAAGGCGGGTGGGCAGGGGGTCCAGCGGCCGGGCGAGGCCCTGGCTGCTCAGCGGACACTCCTTCAGGGCTGGTCTTTCCCAGCCTCATTCCGTCAGGTGCGGCTGTTCCTTCTCCCGCGTTGGCGGACGGCCCCAGTCACCTTAGGCTCCCGCTCTCTCTCTCTCTGCTTTGCCTAAGCTGGGGCACTTCCTCCAGGAAGCCTTCCCTGAGCCCTCCACATTAGGGTGGGTGCTCCTGCTCTGTGCTCAGCTAGCAGCCTGTATCCCCCGTCTGGCTCGCCCCGGGTCCTGGCCTGGCTCACGGTTTACCTTCCCCCGAGTCCGGGGGCTCCTGAAGGGGTCACTCGTGTGTGTCTTGGTCACCTGCCCCCTGTAAGTACTCGAACCTTTAATGCACAATTTCCAGTTAACTACGGGGGCCGGACGGCTGTGAAGAGGAGCCGGGTCAGAGGGAAAACCGAAAGTGCGTCTCTTACTGCGTTTGCCTGGACTCCTCAAGAAGTGCTCCCCGCCGGGAAGACGCTGAGCTGGGCTCCGAGCAGCACGGCGGCGGCACCCACGCTGCTGTGCCCACGGATGGCCGCCACCGCCCTGTGGCCAGCCCCGGCGAGCCCCGGAAGCTGTCACCTGGGGCTGTCACCTGGGGCTGCCCTCCCCCACCCTCTTCCTAACCAGGGGGACCACCTGTGTGTGCCACTGGCCCGTGCCCGTCCTCTGCGGCCCTTCGAGGCGGTCACCGCTGGCGCCCCTGCGTGCTGGGTATCCCAGGGCCGGGCCCCACGCCCGGGCTCCCCACGGGCTCAGTCTGCAGCGCCCTCTCGGGACTCTGGGACTGGCTCACCGTGTCCCCTTGGCCCTGATCCTGAACTTCATAAACGGCTTTAAGATCACAGATGTTTCAGCTGATGCCCTCGGCTGAATCAGCCTCCCCAACCCTGGGTGGTGGCAGAATCCTAAGGTGTCCAACTCCCGGCCCGTGGTGCGCGTCCCCGGCAGCTCACCTTAAAACCGGAAGGTTCCCAGGGTGGGCTACACCTAAGCACAGAACCCTTTCCTTTCTTTTTTTTTTTTTTTATTTTATTTCTAGGAGAGAGAGAGAGACAGTGTGAGCAGGGGAGGGTCAGAGGGAGACGGAGTCACAGACTGAAACAGGCTCCAGGCTCTGAGCTGGCAGTCAGCACAGAGCCCGACGCGGGGCTCGAACCCACGAACCGCAAGATCATGACCTAAGCGAAAGTCGGACTCTTAACCGACTAAGCCACCCAGGCGCCCCAGCACAGAACCCTTTCCATCTGCTCCTTCGCAGCGAGGGGAGTCATCAACGGAGCGAAAGGACAGCCTACGGCAGGGGAGGAAGTATTCGCAGCACAGTCGCCTCGGGATTGAGCCCAAACTCCTTCCCGGGTCTCCAAAGGCGCCTCTCGCCCTGGCTCCCACTGACTGTGCCCCCCCCTGGCCGTCTTCTCCTTCCCCTCGGCACCGGGGTGTCCCTCCCCGAGCACAGCGTCCCTTCTCCCCAGCTGAGGGTCTTAACCTCAGCTGCCAGGACTCAGCTCGGCATCGCCTCCTCTGAGAAGCCTCCCTTGGTTTCCCCCAGCCTGGACTGGGTGCCGCCTGAATTCTCCTGGCACCCTGTACCACGCCCGACGGAAGCCCCTGACCACACTGCACTTTGGGCTTGATTTCTCTGTTTCTGTGTCCTGGTCTCCAAGCCCCTTGGGCCGGGAGGCCGTCACCACTGTCCCTTCTGCCACACCCACCTGCGTCTCGACTTGAGACTCCCTTCCCCACGTAAGCACGAGGCACCTGCATTTCCCTCCCCGCCCTGCCTTGACTGCATCCCACACACTTTGGCATGTTGTGTACTCACTTTCACTCGGCGCTGTGTTTAAATTTCCTTCCAGACTTCCTCTCTGACCCGTGGATTATTTAGAAGTGTGTTGTTTAATTTTCCAAGTGTTTCGAGATTTCCCCGTTGCCTCTCTGTGGCTGGTGTTTATTGGACTCTATTATGTTCAGAGAGCACATTCTGCATGATTCCAGTTGTAAAGAAAAAAAAAAGTGTTGAGGTTTAGCTGGTGGCCCCGGGCAGGGCGATCCTGGGGCACATCCCCTGGGCACTAGGTAAAAATGTGTGTTGGGTGGAGTCTTCTGTCAGGGTGGGGGTGGGTTCCATGGTGGATCGGGGGCTCAGATCTTCCGTATCCCCCTGATTTTTGGTCTGGCAATTCCATCCGTTGCCGGGGGTGGGGGGTGGGGGTGTCCCCAGATAGATATGCCTGTGGGTCCGTTTCCCCATTTAGCTCCGTTCGTTTTTTGTGTATTTTTGCTTTGTGTATTTTGAGTCTCTGTTGCTTGGTGAGAACACACGGACTTATTTAGGATTTTCACATCTCTGGCGAATTAATCTTTTTTTTTTAATGTTTTTATTTATTTCTGAGAGAGAGAGAGAGAGACAGCGTGAGCAGGGGAGGGGCAGAAAGAGAGGGAGATACAGATTCCGAAACAGGCTCCAGGCTCCGAGCTGTCAGCACAGAGCCTGACGTGGGACTCAAACCCATGAACCCATGAACCGTAAGATCACAACCTGAGCCGAATTCAGATGCTTAACCAACTGAGCCCCCAGGCACCCCTGAATTAATCTTTTTATCGTTATGCAACATCCTTCTTTCTTTGTCTCTAGTAATTTGCTCTGAAGCCGACTTCATTTCGTATTAATATAGCCACTCATGCTTTAAAAGACTGTTTCACGGGGTGCCTTTTTTCCCCTCCTTCTGACTTCCAGTCCAACGACGTCACTGGGTTCGAAGCGAATTGGGACCCGTTTTATTCCACTCTGAGTATCTCTGCCTTTCGTTGGCGTTGTGAGGCCATTTACGTACATTTAAGGCCTAAGGCTGCCATTTTATTACGTGAGGGTTTTTTGGTTTGTTTTCTGCTTATCCGTTTCTCGCATCTCTGCATCTCTTCCCTTGCCTGCACGAATATTTTGGGAGCCCATCTTATGGTGTTCTTGGGAGTTTGGGGTAGTTTTCTAGACACACTTGAGCATGGCTACACCCCCACACACCACTTACCACCATGTTGCGCTCAGGCGCATTACTGTTTCACGTGCAGTGTGGAAAACTTTCAAAACTTTTCCATGCAAGTCCCATTACCCTCCCTCTTTTTTTTAATGTTTATTTATTTTTCAGAGAGAGAGAGGAGGGGCAGAGAGAGAGGGAAAGAGAGAGAATCCCAAGCAGGCTCCCCACCGTCAGCTCAGAGCCTACGCTGGGCTCGATCCCACGAACCGTTGAGATCATGACCTGGGCCAAGATCAAGATCAAGAGTCAGACGCCTAACTGACCGAACCTAAGTGACCGAGCCCCCACCGCAGGCGCCCCTGCCCTCCCCGCCCCGCTAGCACCCCTGCTCTCCCCTCTTCTGAAAATCTGGAGCAGCGGATGAGAGGCGCCAGAGCTGTTCGGCTCAGCACACGGGATTCAGAAAACTCACACGGAGGGAAGTCTACGGCGCGCGATACACTCCTGTTCTTTCCATTATTCCGTATTCTTTCCGGATGCTCCACGACTCCTCCTTTTATTATTTCCCTTCCGTTTGGAGAACTTCCGCCAGCCGCCCTTTAAGGACGTGCCTGTTGGCGAATGTTCTTTTCATCTTCCTCCGGCGGAGGCGTCTTTGTTGTTTTCCCTCCGTTCCTAAAAGGGCGCTTCCGCCGCATTCCAGGCTCACGGGTAAGTTTCCTTCGGCAACTTTGCGAAACCTTTGGCGGTCAGGTTCAGAGTCTCGGCAGCGCCGCCGGAGTCTGACGCTGCCAAGGGACAGAAGGCCGGGCAGCCTGGTGCCTCTAGGTGGGAGGGGGCCTCCGTGCGTCAGTGTGGGCCTTCCCTTGGCCCTCGGTGTCCCTGTGCCTGGCCACTTACTGTCGGGGGCGGGGGCCCAGTCCACCCCGGCAAGGCTGGCGCTCCGTGAGCCTCTCGCCCGGTCCAGGAGGCAATGAGCCTGCTTCGCTGCCTGTCACTGCCAGGCTGGGGCTTGGGAATTGCATGCCTGGGTCACCTTCTCCTGCTGGGGACGTGGGGGGTCCAGGGGGTCCTGTGGGGCCTCGGGCAAATTGTTCCTGACTCGGTCTCGGGGTCCCAAGCAGGTCACCTCCTCCCTCCTCTCCTCTGCTGGCCTCTCTCGCATCAGTGCCAGGGCGTGTGGAGAGGGGCAGGAGGAGACGAGCCCCCGCCGTCTTTTCCAGACGGGAAGTCCCCAATGATGTGACTGAGTGTCTGTTTGAAGGAGAGTGGCACACACAGGACCCTGGGCCAGAAAAGACCTTTCTCTGTGAGAAGCAGAGTAGGTGCGTCACGCCAGAGCCGTGAGATCCGGGCTGGACTCCAAGGCCGGAGCCTCGGTCACAGCCAGTGCGGTCAGAGCAGCCCCCGGGCCCTCCGGGGCGTCAGGAGGGATCGCGGAGAAGCAGCCCCCCCCCAGCCGCTCAGCTACAGGGTGCAGAGAGACGGGGAGCGCGGAGAGGCCCCGGCACAGACGCCTGGAAAACAGACCCCACGGGGTGGGGCACTGCCACCCGCCAATGACGTCACCCCCGCGGTTAGGCTTGGCAGCAGACGGGGTGGGGGCCGCGTGGTCCAGACGGCTGCGCGGGCGTCCTGGGCAGACACGTTCTGGTCTGTAAGCCGGGGGCCTGGGACGCTGGGCACTCTGTCCGGGTCTCTGCCCCAGAGGAGACGGCTGCTGCCTTTCCAGACCCGTCAGGCTGCTGGCTCGTCTTGCCCGGCTGGTGGCGGGGGTGTGCGTCCTGCTGTGGGGGCGCCAGGGAGGCTCGCGCGGCACCTTTTGGGGGATGACGGCCAGAAGACAGGGAGACCCCGGGAGGCCAGTTCTTTTCTGTTCTGTTCCATCTCTTTCCAGCTACATCGTCCGCACGCAGCTCTGTGCTGCGGGCAAGGGGGGGACGGGTGCGCACAGGGGAGTCTCACCCACTCGACCCAGGCAAGAGCTCAGCGGGCCCAGGACAGCACGGTGACCCGAGACCAGCTTTCAGTCCTGCCGGGGGCGGCAGCCATGTGGGACGCCGGGGCGTTTCAGACGCCAGGATCTTTGGACAGGCCGGTCTCTCTCCCAGTCGGCATCTGGCGGGGCCGGGAGGACTGGTCCCTTGTCACGAGGCCCCCCCCAGCCCCCCAGCCCCGGGACTGTCCCCTGCCCCTCCTACGTCTTTCCTGCTGGGGCCTGTCTGTGGCTCCCGGGACAGAGGCCCTGATCCCCCCCCTGGGCCTTCCCCGACGGCGCCCTCGGCCCCGCGGAAAGCCTGTAATTTCCGAGGCTGAGTCACGGCTGGCGGCTAGAGCCAGGTCAGCACGCCGCCCGGCCCCGGGGCACCCAAGTGAGCTGCCGGGTCCTGCGCCCCGCGGCTAGGTGCCCAGGGGCCCGGTTCCAGGAAGCCTTGCTGTGAGTAAGTTTTCAAATGTCAAGAGCAAGGCGGAGAAAAACCACGCCTTTGTTCCCTCACCACACCCGCGTCAGGGCCACGGGGCTCCCTCCGACTAGGCTCCTGCGTGTCCGACAGGCTCCCCCGAGGCTCTGGGGCTTTGGATGAAGCCTACACATTCCAGATAGGGTGCGGGACTTGCCGAGGAGCGGCAGAAGAGCCAGCAGAAGCTACCGGAAGGCACAATGGTTCCAGCGCAGAGCCCAGAGCTGTGCTGCCCGGGACTGAGTCTGGGCTAAGCCACTGAGTGGCTGTGTTACCTTGAAAAGGTGACATCACCTCTCTGTGTTTAATGTTCCTTGTCTGTGAAATGGCCCGTGACGGGGCTTCAGTGAATCAGGGCACTCAAAGCACCCAGGGAATCTGGAGGTGGGGTTCGCTGGAGGCGAGGTTCTGGGAGCGGAGGTGGGGAGGGGGGAGGAGTGTGGACAGGGGAGGCGGGCCCCACAGCTGTGATGGGGGCGTGACCCTGACCTGTTGGTTTAGACCAGTCTGGTTATCCGAATATGCAACCGCGAGTCTAGACTAGCGAAGGTGGGGTGGGTCTTGTGCTGAGGGTGAATGGAAGGTCAGCAAACTGCCCCAGTTGTTAACGGGGTGACAGGAGGCCTCGGAGCCCGGGAGGAAGGTCCGAGTGGAGAGAAAAATTAGCCTCTGAGCTTGACCCCTGCAGGAAGCTGGTCGCATTCACTGCGACGTCAACTCCAGCTACAGGGGAGGCCTCCATCGGCTGCCTTGCCCCATGGCCCCACCTCCCCCACCTCGTCTCCATTCCCTCCCCCTCCATTCCCATCCCCCGCCCCCCACCGTCACCTCCATCCCCTCCACCCCCATCCCTCCATCCCCATCTCCTCTATCCCCAAACCCCACCCCATCCCCATCTCTCCGGTATCTCCCATCCCTTCCCCCAACCCCTCCCCTCCCCCCTCCCCTGCCCCCCCTTCCCCTCCCCATGCCCCCCAACCCTCCTCCCCATCCCTCCATCCCCATCCCCCATCCCCCCGTCCCTCCCATCCCCATCCCTACTCCTCCCCTCCCCAAGCCCCCTCCCCCATCCCCTCCATCCCCATCCCCCATCCCCGTCCCTCCCGTATCCCCATCCCCTCCCCTCCCCTCCCCATCTCCTCCTCTCTCTCCACCTCCACGTCCTGTACCACTTCTGCCCAGTTTCATCATTTCCTGAAACAGCCCCCTCTTGCCCTCCCAGCTATTTCCTGGCCTTGCTGCGCTCCTCCCTGAAAGGCACCAGTCCAGACCGTCTCCTAACTGGGAGAGTCAGAGCAGCCCAGCACCTGCCCCTGCTGCGCCCGGCATCCCGGGAAAGGACGCCTCGCTGGGGAGGGGTCTCCACCCGAGGGGGGTGCGCGCAGCTGAGGAGCAGCCCGTGGTGCCCAGGCGGGAAGGAGTCCCGCAGAAGGCGCACCTGGTACTGGGAGCAGGCCCGGTGCCGGGCCCGCCCCAGTCCTCGGAGCCCCCCGGCCAGGCGGGAGCTGCCATCCCATCGCACAGATGAAGACCTGAGGCTCCGGGAGGTCCCGCAGCCCCTCTGGGCTCATGGATCAGGGAGGAGCTGCTTTCCCAGAAGCCCCCGGGGCACCCGGACGCCTGTGCGGTGTGGGGGGGGGCTTGACGGGCGTCCCCTTCACCTGCTGCACTCAGCCTCTGCTTGGGAGCAGCCGCAGTGCCCCAAGTGACAGCCCCCCACGCCGGCGGCCGAGCCACAGCCAGAAGGTGGCCGTCCCAGGCTTGGGGGTGTATGTGCTTATGTGGACGCCGCATCTGGGCGTTGTGCGAGCGAGCCGGACCCGGAGCAGCCCAGTGCCCCGGTGTCTCCGGACCGGCCCCCAGGCCCCCAGCGTTAACATTAGGGCTTCCTGCCCTTCCCCCCACCCCCTGGCTGCCATTATCACCTTGGGCTGGCCAAGGTCCCAGGATGGGCTCCTGGCCCACCGCAGCCGCCTCGGGGGCCTTCCTGACCCCCGGCTCTGCCTCTGGGCCTCACTGGGGCCCAGGGAGCCCCTGCGGCCGGCCCCCCCTCCCCCGCCATGCCCACCTCCATCCTCTTCCTCACCAGGAGCCTCCTGTTCTCTCTCTCTCAACGCACCCCTCCCTCCAGCACCTCCAGCCCACCCCTCCCCCACCCCATGTAGGGATCAAAGCTCTTCTTGAAATGCAGGAGGGACCACGGTTCCCCTTCGGTCCTGCCCCAAATCCCCGACGCCTTAGAACGGGTGTAAAGTAAGGTCTTGGGACATGAACCCCTTCCCCCCCCCAGCCACCGTGGCCCTGGAGGTCACGAGGCCTGGCGGGGTTGACCATGAACTAGGGAATGTTCCAGCTCAGGGCTGATAGGGCCGTTTGGTGTTGCTGGTCCCTCCGGGGCCCTGCAGCCTCTGGGGGGCTCCTGTGCAAGTCCGGGGGCCGCACTGGGGCGGGGAGGGGGGCTGGGGGGTCCCGGGCAGCGAGGGGACGGCAGGAGGCCGGGAGAGACACGCTCAGCTCATTAACGTTAAGTGGCTGTTTGAGCAGCTGCCGCCGCCACCCCTTCCTCTCCAGCAGGAGCACCACCCCTGCAAGGTGCCCATCGCCGAGCCCGCCGCCCGAGCGCTGGCCCCGTGTCCTGGCTGCCGCAGAGGCCGGAGCGCTCGCCGCTCCCAGCGCTCGGGGGGCCGGACCGCGAATCGTGCTCCTTTTAAAAATTATTGTTATCGGGACGCCTGGGGGGCTTAGTCGGTTAAGTGTCCGACTTCGGCTCAGGTCATGATCTCGCGGTTTGTGGGTTCGAGCCCCGCATCGAGCTCTGTGCTGACAGCTCAGAGCCTGGAACCTGTTTCAGAGTCTGTGCCTCCCTCTCTCTCTGACCCTCCCCTGCTCATGCTGTCTCTCTCTCTTTCTCTCAAAAATAAATAAAATAAAGCGCCGCCTGGGTGGTTAGTCGGTTAAGCTCTGACTTTCGCTTGGTCATGATCTCGGGTTCGTCTCTGTGCTGACAGCCAGCTCAGAGCCTGGAGCCTATTTCGGAGTCTGTGATTCCCTCTCTCTCTGTCCCTCCCCTGTTCACGCTGTCTCTCTCTCTCTCCTAGAAATCAATAAAACATTTAAAAAAAAAAAAAGAAAAAATAAATAAAATATTAAAAATAAATATATAAATAAAACAAAATTATTGTTATCATGGTAAAATACACCTAACATAAAATGTACAGCTTTAACCCTCGTTGAGCGTCCGGTTCAGGGGCACGGCAGGTACGTTCACAGTGCTGCGCACCCCTCACTCGCCACCATCCGCCTCCAGGACGCTTCCCACCTTGCAGAACTGAAATTCTGTCCCCATGAAACACCAACTCCCCGGCCCCTGCCGTCCCACTGTCCCTGTGAATCAGTGCGCTAAGGGGCCTCCGAGAAGGGGAGTCCTGCACTGTCTGTCTCTGTGGTTCTTTTTTTATTTTTTAAATGTTTATTATTTATTTTTGAGAGAGAGAGAGAGAGACAGAGTGCGAGCAGGGGAGGGGCAGAGAGACAGGGAGACACTGAATCTGAAGCAGGCTCCAGGCTCCAAGCTGTCAGCACAGAGCCTGATGCGGGACTCGAACCCACAGACTGTGAGATCATGACCTGAGCTGAAGTCGGTCCTTTAACCGACTGAGCCCTCCAGGCGCCCCCATGTGGTCTTTTTAAAGGCAGCCTTCCTGTGCATGGTTCCCAGCTCCATCCCTTCACCCAATGACTCACCTCTCAGAAGCCCTTCGGAGGCATCACGACAGGAAGGACATTGGCCCTGGGACCCCAGCCTGGAGCCCGACCGGGTCACCGAATTGCGCAGACAGGACTCGGGGTATTTTGGGGCCCCTGAACGTACCCTGAAAAGATGGACTATTTCAAGCGTCAGAAAAATGGAGAAGCCATAGGATATTCAGCTGTGTACACAGCCGAGTGCCCACAAAGGTGAGGGTCCCGCCGGGTGATTCACACACCCCCTCCTTCCAGTGAGTGCGAACAACACAATAAACGTGAAGGGCCCTCCGTACCCCCGGGACCCCATTCTTCCTCCTTCCATTTCCTAATGTCTCTGCATTTATAATTTTATACTTTTTTTTTTTTTTACCTGTATAAATCTCTGTAACCCGGAATTGTACGTGCTAACCTTCCTGCTCATATCATTGCATGTAACTGGCTTACCTGGACATCCCTCTGCCATTTAATTGTATGTTTTCCATTTACCATTTACTATTGGACTGATAAGGGTCTCGGCATTCTCTCTCTCTCTTTTTTTAAGATTTCATTTTTAAGTCATCTCTATACCCAACATAGGTTCAAACTCATAACCCCGAGATCACGAGTCATAGTCTCTTGCAAATGAGCCATCCAGGGGCCCCCATCAACATTCTCTTCTTCTTTCTCTGTTGGCTTAGAAGTTGCAGGAGGCACCCTTTGGGAAGGCATTTAAATATACGTTTTTATAACACCGTTGAAAGTTACTCAGAATTTCCCCCATCCTCTGCCAGCTTGAAATTCCACCCCCCACAGCATAGTCCCCTCCCACCCCACCCCCAGGCTTTGTTATCACTTTCAGAATTTCAGTTTCATTTGGGGCGCCTGGGGGGCTCAGTTGGTTAAGCGTCCGACTTCGGCTCAGGTCATGATCTCACGGTTCGTGGGTTCGAGACCCGTGTTGGGCTCTGTGCTGACAGCTCAGAGCCTGGAACCTGTTTCAGATTCTGTCCCTCCCTCTCTCTGACCCTCCCCTGCTCACGCTGTCTCTCTCTCTCAGAAATAAATAAAACATTAAAAAAAAAGAATTTCGGTTCCATTCTCTGAAACATACGAAATCAGGTGTGTTCATGATCATTAGTGACTCAGCTGACCAACATATTGCTGTGGCCACCCTTGTTTCTTGAAGCCTTCGCTTCCCTCCTGGCCCGGCTTTCCTTCTTGCTAAAGTTCACCCTTTGGTAAATCTTTTCAGAGATGGGCTGTGGGATTCTCACTGTTGAGGGACAGCTGAGCTGCTCTAGAATTCTAGGAGGGCAGCCAGGTCCCTCTGGCTCTGGGGCGACTGCTGCAGACTGCAAGGAACCTGCAGAGTCCCTATTTCCCCGTGGATAATCTCTGTGTCTGATAGCATTTCAGGCTTTCCTCTGTGCCCACAGACGTGCTGTGGGTCCACTATGAAGTCTCTAACCAAAAATCAGTGTTTCTTTAGCCAGCACAGCAAATCTCTTCTTAGTTTCTGAAAGCTTTCAGCAATTACGTTTTATTTATTTATTTTAATGTTTTATTTATTTATTTATTTATTTATTTATTTATTTATTTATTTTATTTCTACGAGAGAGAGAGAGAGAGACAGCGTGAGCAGGGGAGGGTCAGAGAGAGAGGGAGACACAGACTCTGAAACAGGCTCCAGGCTCTGAGCTGTCAGCACAGAGCCCGACGCAGGGCTCGAACCCACGAACCGCGAGATCATGACCTAAGCGAAAGTCGGACGCTTAACCAACTAAGCCCCCCAGGCGCCCCTCAGCAATTACATTTTAGAACATTATTTTTTGTATCCTTCCTTCTATGGTCTTCTTCCGAAGCACCTGTGAGTTTTATTCTGGAACTTTTTGATCCACTCTCTGCATTTCTTACCTGTAGCTTCTTGTTCTTATCTGCTTCATTTGTTTATTTCTGGGCCACATGCTCGGTGATATCTGCCAGCTACCTCATTCCTCAGTGTGTCCGGCCACGTACACTCTGTCTGCCGAGCTTTAACTTTCCATAATCATACTTTTCACCGCCAGGATTACCAGTTCATTCTTTATCACGACCGCTCAGTTTTGTTTCATTGAGGCCGGTTTTGTTTTCATGATTTTTTAATTTTCTTCGACGATCCTCAGTGCTCTTGTTTCAAAATCATGTTCAGGTTCGTCAGTTATTTCCATTTCGCTGGGAGTGGTTTCATATCTCCACGGCTGATCTTCGTGGTTGTCTTTATCAACATCAGCCTTGCCCATGTTTTGGGGATCAGGTTTGTGGGTGCGTCTTGAGTCGATGTTTCTGTCCCTCCGATCTCTTCCCCTATCCGTTCACACACACCCCACCAGCGTCTACCTGGCTCCTGGGGGCTCCACTCCAGAACGATGAAGCCATCTCTATCGCCGGGGGAGCATGTTGTGGACCCAGCTGCTGAATCCCTGGCTGTCCGGCCTTGGAAACTATGGTCATTCCCTTCCATTTCTCCGTGCACACAGCCGGGAGCCCACCCTCCGCCCCTGTGAGCAGCCTCTGCTTCCTTTCAGTATCTGTTATGTGGAGATAAGTATCTTAGTTTTTCTTATGCCTAATGTCTTTTCAGTCTCTTTTCATAGTTTATCTATCTTTGCTATACGGGATGACTTGGAAAACGAACTTAAAGTGCCGTCTTTTTTTTTTTTTTGGCTTTAACTATTTCCTTTGATTGCAAATCCATTCAAAATAGAGCACCAGTGTAAATTTCCAGCTTCCTGGAATGTAATGGGCTTGAAGGTTAATTTTTAAAAATGAAACCTCATCAAGCTGCCCCAAATGTGAGCTCAGCTAAACATTTTTCCCCCATAGTGGTGGGCTCTACCATCTACCACAAGCAGGCAATGGATAATAAATGCACTGTTCCCGGTTAGAAGCTGAGAGGTAATAATATCTCCTTCCAAAATAAACGGTGTCAGTTTCTTTTTTTTTTTAATTTTTTTTTTAATGTTTTATTTTATTTCTAGGAGAGAGAGAGAGAGAGAGAGCGTGAGCAGGGGAGGATCAGAGAGAGAGGGAGTCACAGACTGAAACAGGCTCCAGGCTCTGAGCTGGCGGTCAGCACAGAGCCCGACGTGGGGCTCGAACCCACGAACCGCGAGATCATGACCCAAGCGAAAGTCGGACGCTTAACCGACTAAGCCACCCAGGCGCCCCAAACGGTGTCAGTTTCTATCGAAAACTTCTTTGTTAAAATTTTTTATAAACTATTTTGTTGAATTAGAGCATCGACACGAAAAGGGCTCCCGTTCTGAGTGTGCCACGTGACCAGCATCTGTGCGTGGACGATCCCGGGTAGACGTCATCCGGTCCCGAGCAAGCCCGGGGCCTGGGGGAGGTCATGATCTGCGCTCCGTGGGTAAGAAAATGAAAGAGCAGAGAGGTTAAGTGCTTTTTCCAAGGTTCCCAGCTAGGAAGAGACAGAACCCGGAGGGGACAGCCAGGCCTCGCGGTCCCGCGTTCAGGGAACAGCTCAGAGAGGCCGAGATCGCTGCTGCTGCCGCTGGCGGGAACATTTCCCCAGGAAAGGAAAATTTCTGAATCAAGACCAGCCTTTTGAACATCTTAGGCTTTTACAAAAGAAAAAAAAAAAAAAAAAGAAAAGCCAACAAAAACAAGAAACACACTGCTTTGCTTTGTCCTCGTGTGTGTGTCATTTTGCTTCTGACCGATGATGGCGGGTGGGGGGGTGGCCTTGTCCGGGGGCGGCCCCAGCCTCCAGCCCGGAGTTTGGTCAGCGGGGGATGGGCAAGGCTCCTTTCCAGGGCTCTCAGTCCGGTCCGGGGGCAGAGGCCAGAGAGCTTCCAGATTCAGCCCGTAAAAATACATGATGCCCGGTTAGTTACCTTTTAATTCCAGATAAACAATAATTGTTTTAAAATATACCTTTATGTCTTTTTTTTTTTTAATGTTTTATTTATTTCTAGGAGAGAGAGAGAGAGAGAGAGCATGAGCAGGGGGAGGGTCAGAGAGAGAGAGGGAGTCACAGACTCTGAAACAGGCTCCAGGCTCTGAGCTGGCAGTCAGCACAGAGCCCGACGCGGGGCTCGAACCCACGAACCGCGAGATCATGACCTAAGCGAAAGTCGGACGCTTAACCGACTAAGCCACCCAGGCGCCCCATAAAGTATACCTTTATGTCTTAAATGCCACAGGGACACGCTCATACGACAAGAATTGCTTGCTGCTTATCTTAGCTTCAGATCTAACTGGGCCTCGGTGTTTGGTCTTGCAACTTCGCCGAGGGACACTTGCAGAACTTGAGGGCTGAGCGGAGTGTGCTCAAGCCAGGGGGCCCCGAGCGGCTGCGCGGACCCCTGCCCAGTGACCGAGGGCCCCGTGGCCGTGGCCCCGAATTTATTTACACTTTCAGCAAAAGCAAATTAAGATCGACTCACTCTTACGAGAAGCAGGGACACCAGGCTTGTCTCAGCCTGGTGTGTCCCGGTGTGTGGCTCGAGTTCCAGCCGGCCGGGACCCACAGGCCGCCTGTCACATGTTGCTGCCGCGCTGGGTCACTCACTCGCCATCCGCCTGAGGGTGTGGGAGCACCTCGAATTATTCCCCCAACCCCCAAACAGCCCAGGGCGGGCTTTATCCCCAAGGAGCAGTTGGGGAAACCGAGGCACGGAGATTTAGAATCATGCAGAAGCTTGTTGGGCTGATACCCGGCATCCCTGGGATGTCAACCCAGACCTCGGGCTTCCGTCCACCCCGACTACTGGTCTCAGCTCAAGGAGCACCTTGCCAGAGATCTCCATTGAATGGGCCTGGCTTGGGGCCTGGGAGCGGGGAGGGGCTTTGAAAGCTCCCTGGGAGATGCCAGTAGACAGAGACAAAGGTCAGTGCGGCTCTGAGGAAGCTCCCCTGTGGGAGGCGAAGCCCCACCAAGGAGGAAGAGGGGGAGGAGGGAGACGGGAAGAGGGGGGAGGGGGAGGGGGAAATCTGGGCCCTCCAGGGCTGGTGGGCGTGCTGGGGGGATGCAGCCCTGAGTGACTGAATGAGGGCGGGCTTGCCTTGGGCCTTCCTATCGTGTTTCCGGGATTCCCAGCTTCACCTGAGCCAGAAGCACTGATGCAACGTCACAAGGATGCCAGTCGTTTCCTGCCTCACACCCTTGGCTGGCAGTTTCCCTGGCAGAAAGCTCATCCGGGCCCCTCCTCCTGGAGGGCAGTGGAGGGGAGCGGGGGAGGGGGCCAGGCCAGCAGGAAGTGACGAGGGCAGAGGAGAGCAGAAGGGCCTTCACTTGCAGCTGACTTCTGGAGACTCCCCTGGCCATGGGTGCCCCTCCCCGCCCCCACTGACCCACTGCCCTCGTACAAGCACCCTTTCCCAAAGGACGTCCCGGGAACCACAAGGCGCTCGTCACAAAGTTTGGGAAATCTTGCATACTCTAAACCTTGTTGGAGACTCGCAGCATCTGCCACGTTGAAGGCTCTGAGAAGTCCTGCAACAAAGTTAGTTTTGTTTAATGTAAATGCTGACACTTCGTGACCTGGGGCCCTTCTCTGCATAAAGAGGAAATGTGGGAACGATTCGGGCTACATCCTGGACACGGGCAATGGCCGCAGAAGGCCCAAGTTTGCCCACGGGCATCCCGTGAAGGGTCCCCTAGGGAAGCGGGGCAAGTAAGGGTGTCCTTGGGATCGGTGATGCCCAGGTTAATCTTCCAGAAGAGCCGCCCCTTCCGAAGGCTGCTGGAGAGGGAGAGAAGCCTCTTCTCTGGGGAAGCGCTTTGCACGAGTCCGGGACTGATCTTTCTGGCAGAGACTCAGCCCTGCCTGCTGTCTGATCTGCAAGAGCAGCGGATTCTGACTCTCAGGAGCTGGGGGGCAGCTCTGACTCTCATGGCCCAGGAGAAACCCTGCCTCGTGGGGAGGGTGTCCTAGGGTGCGAGCCCTCGGCGACCTCGGACCCCGGGTTGTGTGTTCTGTAAAACATGGTCCCACGTGACAGCCACCCATCCGACATGAATGGTCACAGACACTTGGAAAATCGGCAGGCCACGCTGCTCAGAGGTGGAAAAAGCTTGCTTTAGGTCCCAATGACAGTGTGTTTAATTGTGACAGATTTGAAGATCTGACAAAAAGGCTTTAAAAATACACCGGGCGCCTGCGTGGCTCAGTCGGTTAAGCATCCGATTTCGAATCAGGTCATGATCTCACGGTCCATGAGTTCGAGCCCCACGTCGGGCTCTGTGCTGACAGCTCAGAGCCTGGAGCTGCTTCAGATTCTGTGTCTCCCTCTCTCTCTGACCCTCCCCTGCTCTCTCTGTTTCTCTCTCTCTCTCTCAAGTAAATAAACGTTAAAAAAATAAATATACCAACACTGACCTCAGGAAAAGGTGTCTATGCACACAATAATATCCGCTGATATATTGCGGTCCATACATGTATGTATGTGTAGATGTCGGTTTTTTCAGGTTCTGAAAGCAATATATGCTTATTATGGAAAACACAGAAAAATACAAAGAAGAAACCACCAAGCCACCCGTAATCTCACATCAGGTGGGCAGCTGCTATTAGCATTTGGTGTAGCTTTTCCTATATTTTAATGTTTTTCTTTCATTATACGCATTGTTTCTGTTTTTTTTTAATTTTTTGTTTTTATTATTTATTTTTGATAGAGATAGAGCATGAGTGGGGGAGGGCCGGAGAGAGAGGGAGACACAGAATCTGAAGCAGCTCCAGGCTCTGAGCTGTCAGCACGGAGCCCGACATGGGGCTCGAACCCATGAACCTTGAGGTCATGACCTGAGTGGAAGTCAGACGCTTAACCGACTGATCCACCTCGTGGGCCCTGCACCTTCATTTTTAAAAAATTATTTATTGAGGTGAAAATCACATAAAATAAAATAACCATTTAAGGGGAGCAATTCAGTGGCATTTAGTGCATCCACACCATGCGACCCACACCTCTATCGAGCTCCGAGACGTTTCCAGAGTCTTCCTTTGGCCTCACCAGAGCTGGGAGTTGAATCCCCTGCTGAGAGCGTCCCCTGCACACCTGTTGTCCGCGGGTCTGTCCATTTGCCTCCTGTAGCTGGGCTCCCACCTCTACCCGGCGGACTCGGAGCGCCGTCTACAGCCGCCATCTGCCTCTGCTGCCCGGGCACCGACGCCAGCACCCCGCTGATGGGTCCCCTTGGGTGCCTGGAAGCCTCCCCATTCTCACGTGCCCGGAACCCAGCCTGTCCGTCTCTATCCTTCTCGTCTCTCTCTGGGTCGTCCCTGCCGCAGCCCATCCCCACGTCCAGGTGACTTTATCTCCAGAGTTCCTGTTGGACACTCTGCACGGACAGTCTCTCCGTCACCCCGTCACGGCCCCGTCTGGGACGCTGCTTTAGGCTCCTGCTAGACTCTGGTCCCCTCCTGTCACATGTAACTCATCTAGAGCTGCCGTTTCAGAATACTCATGCCAGCCCGGCTCCTCCCTCTCGGAACCTTTCTGTGACCTCCTGCTGTTTTTAAGATAGAGATCTGAGTCGCTGAGTTGCCTGCAAGGTCTGCTTCCTCCACCATCTCTCTGGCTTCTCTGGGCACAAGCCTCCTGGGTCCTCCTCCAGTTCCTTGCAGGAACCATATTTCCTCCCACCACAGGGCCTTTGCACAGGCTGCTCTCTGCCTGTAGTCTCCTTCCCCGCCTTTTCTCCTGGTTTATCCTTGCTCACCTTCGTGACTTCACCCCAGTATGCCCTCCTACAAGAAGCCCGCCCTGATCCCAGACCAGATGTGAAACTTTCAGTGTATACTCTCATTGCACCTTCTTCTTGTATTTCTTAAATTAATTTTGAGAGATAGAGAGCAAGGGAGGGAGGGGCAGAGAGAGAGAGAGAGGGAGACAGAACCCCAAGCAGGTTCCGTGCTGTCAGCACAGAGCCCGATGCAGGGCTCGAACTCACAAACCATGAGATCGTGACCCGAGCTGAAGTCAAAAGTCAGACGCTTAACGGACTGAACCACCCAGGCGCCCCACATTACACCTTCCTCTGCGATGGTTTGGCTGATGACCGTTTTCCCTACCGAAGCATAAGCCTTAGAGGACAGGGCCATAATGAGCAATCAAGAAATACGTGTTGAATCAGCCAATGAAAAAACAATCCAGTTAAGAAGACAAAGCGCATGGGCATTTTTCAAGCTCTTGCTACATCTCAGCAAAGTGCTTTCCGGACAGGTGGGGGCAGCGCTCACTCCCACACTCCACACGCGGGCGTCAGCGTGGCCACAGCTTCGCAGCAAAGTCTGCACCTGAAGCAAGACCTTCGTCATCCGACAAGTTCAAGCTCGGCAACGGCGCAAGTCGGAGAAGAGTCAGCAGCAGAGACGCTGAGCCCGGCTGAAGACGCAGAGGCAGGCACCTAGAGTGGCCGGGCCCCTCCCTGGCCGGAGGACGGGAGCAATCCCCCCGCTCTGCCTGGAAGCGTGGGCATGATGGCCGGAAGGGACTCGCAGGGCGCTGCCAGAAGAGACAGAAGGAAAGGCGGACAGAGGCAGCACAGCTCCAAAGCGGAGGCAGCCGGCACGGGCGGTGGCCAGAACGGGGGGCCTCGGGCTTGCAGGTGCAGTGTGGGGACCACTTGAAGGGCCACCTTGCCAGCACCTGGGCTGGGGAGACCCAGCGTCCGGGACCGCCAGCCAGATCTCCACTTGCGGCCTCCTCACAGCGGGCTGCTTCTGAGACGGTCCCAAGGATGCCTGCCTCCTGGTGTTCAGGGCGGCCCCCTCCGTGATCAGATTACGAGATCATGATGTCCATCGTTCCAGCACACTGGCTTCCTTTGATGGGCAAGTGGCTACGGTGGGAGTCTCATGTATCAAGGGGTTCGGTTCTAGCTGGCTCAGAACCAAGGCCTTCGGTCTAAGAGCCTCCAAGGAGCTGAGTTCTGCCGGCAGCCACTGGAGCTCGGACGTGGGTCCTTCTCTAGTTGAGCCTTCAGATGAGACCTGGCCCCAGCCAGCTCCCTGACGGCCATCTGTGAGACCCTCTGCGGCCCACAGCCCAGCCAAGCCGTGTACGTATTCCTGACCCACAGAAACCATGAGATGTTAAACAAGGGTCATTTGAAGCCACAGACTTTGTGATATTTGTTATGCAGCGATAGATAGCCAATACACCCCCGTGCGCCTTGGCTTCCCCATAGCACGAAGGCTGGGGTGGTCAGACCCGCTACAGGGTGGCTCAAGGCTGCAAGTTTAAGGGTTAGTGTTAAACAACAAGCCCTCCCAGACTCAAAGGGAGGGGCCATGGAGGAACGCCAAGGTCGCACTGTGGAAGAGCCTGAGGGGTGGAGAGATTGCCAGGGGCCGTTATTGGAAATGATGCTCTGACACAGCCCATCCTTGGGCCACAGCGACTCGCATGCCTCCCATGCGCAAAATACGCCCACCACCCCCAGCGCCCCTGACCTCTGGGCCACGTGCTGTGGGCCCAGGCCCCAGGTGCAGGATCTCGGCTTCTAGGCCACGTGGTGCAGATGGGACTCCTGGGAAGGGCTCCTCCAGTCCTACGCCCCCCTGGGCCTTTTCCTGAGTCACACTTCCGCTTTCAGAAGAAATGAGTTTGCAACTACTCTCTCAGTCCGCTTCCTCCTCGAACGGGCCCAGAGTCCCAAAGCCTCTTCTTTTCATTCTGCCCTGCCTTCATCCCATGGACCCCAGAACCCAACTCCTTTCAAAGCTTGGGGGCTGCCTCTGTGTTAATTTAAAATCCGCTCCTTGTGATAAAAACCTGACCCACAAAACTTTTTTTTTAAATTACTAGACTTTGTGTTTACATTCTTTTTAAATGTTTTTATTTATTTCTAGGAGAGAGAGAGAGAGACAGCGTGAGCAGGGGAGGGTCAGAGAGAGAGGGAGTCACAGACTGAAACAGGCTCCAGGCTCCAGGCTCTGAGCTGGCAGTCAGCACAGAGCCCGACGCGGGGCTCGAACCCACGAACCGCGAGATCATGACCTAAGCGAAAGTCGGACGCTTAACCGACTAAGCCACCCCGGCGCCCCTAGACTTTGTGTTTAAAGAGTAGTTTTAGGGTTACAGAAAAGTTGAGCAGAAGGTTCTTATGTGCTCTGCACCCCCAGTTTCTCTTCTTTTTTTTTAAGTTTATTTATTTTGAGAGAGAGTGGGGGAGGGGCAGAGAGAACGAGGGAGAGAGAGAATCCCAAGGAGGCTCAGTGCTGTCAGCCCGAAGCCAGATGTGGGGCTTGAACTCAGAACCACGAGATCATGACCTGAGCGGAAGGAAGTCAGATGCCTAACCGATAGAGCCTCCCAGACACCCTACCCCCTTCTTCTTCTTCTTCTTCTTCTTCTTCTTCTTCTTCTTCTTCTTCTTCTTCTTCTTCTTCTTCTTTCTTCTTCTTCTTCTTCATGTTTATTGATTTTTGAGAGACAGAGAGAGACAGAGCATGAACAGGGAGGGGCAGAGAGAGAGGGAGACACAGAATCTGAAACAGGCTCCAGGCTCTGAGCTGTCAGCACAGAGCCCGAAGCGGGGCTCAAACTCACGAACCATGAGATCATGACCTGAGCCGAAGTCGGATGCTCAACTGACTGAGCCACCCAGGCGCCCCACCCCCACCCCTCTTCTTAACATTTGTTACAGCTGATGGGCCAACACTGATCCATGATCATTGCCTGGAGTCCCTACCTCACCCTTGGCATTGTACCTCTGCGGGTTTGAACAAACGGGTGGTAACATGGGACCACTGTGACACTGTCACATGCAGCAGTCTCGCTGCTCTGAAACTCCCCCGTGTGCCCCCTGCTCAGCCCTCCCTGCGTCCTGTCTACCTCACGGCAGCCGCTGATCACAGTCTTCACAGTCCCACCTCTTCCAGGAAGGCATACAGCTGGCATCATGCTGTGTGTGGCCTTTTCAGACTCGCTTCTCTCCCTGGGCTGCACAGACTCTCTCCCTTCTCTGCCCTCACGTGAGGATGCAGGGGGAGAAACCCCCTGAGAGTCTGGAAGACCCTTGAACAGAGAGGGTCTGCAAGGCAGGACCCTCCGGTGCCTTCATCTGTCAGAGAGCGTCCCTGAAGCACCCTGACGCCCCCCGGGGTCCTCACCACGGATGTCACCATCACATCGGGATTTCGTTAGCCCCTCTCTTACTTTGAGAACCTCTGCTGGCCACAGGGACTGTTCTGGCTTTTCCCATTTCCCCCTCATTTCACTTGAACCCTGAATAGTTTGCCCTTAGTTCATCTGTCTCCTTTTTCATTTTATTACAGGCAGAGCCTTTTTTCCACACTCCGCCTGGAAACCCCCTCAGCTAGATCATCAAGTTCACCAGGCACACTTGAGGTCAGTTTCCTACGTCAGCTCCGCCAAGCTGTCAGCCACCACTCGGTGAAGGCTTCCTGTCCGCTAGGGCACAAGAGTGCTTTCTTCACTCCCTCGGGGTCTCCTTGACCTCTGGTAAGGCTCTCGGGCTTCTGTGCCCCCCACCCCCGCCCGTTCCCAGCCGATGCCTTGTGTTCAGGTGACAGCAGCAGGCTGAGGCGGCTAATATGCATGGTCTTTCTTCTCTTTTTTAATGCTTGTTTATTTGAGAGAGAGAGCACACGCCAGCGGGAGAGGGGCAGAGAGAGAGAGAGAGAGAGAGAATCCGAACTAGGCTCAGCACTATCATCGCAGAACCCAGCACGGGGGTCTGTCTCACAAACCCTGAGATCACGACCTGAGCCGAAATCAAGAGCAGACGCTTAACCCCCGGAGCCCGCCAGGTGCCCCTGTACATTGCTTTTCTAATCAGTACATCTGCCTCGCGAGCTATGTAAGGTATTGTGGTCTACACTCATAGGAGCATAAACGGAGACTTGGAGAAGTCATGTGGCTTGTCACAAGTCACATAGTACATGAGGGAGCAGAGGGTTGAAAGGGAATTTTTATTTTTATTAAAAAATTTTTAATGTTTATTTATTTTTGAGACAGGGAGAGACAGAGTGTGAGCAGGGGAGGGTCAGAGAGAGGGAGACACAGAATCTGAAACAGGCTCCAGGCTCTGAGCTGTCAGCACAGAACCTGATGCGGGGCTTGAACCCACAAACTGCGAGATCATGACCTGAGCCGAAGTTGGATACTTAACCGACTGAGCCACCCAGGCGCCCCTGAAGTAGAATTTTTAAAAGTTGGCTATCCCAGTGACCTGGGGACATTTAATGAAGGAGCAACATAGCAGTGGTCAATAGTCAATGACCCTTAAAGGTATCATTTAATGTTTTTAATGTTTACTTATATTTGAGAGAGAGACAGAGAGAGAGAGCATGGTGGGGGGGAGGGCAGAGAGGGAGATGCAGAATCCGAAGCAGGCTCCAGGCTCCCAGCTGTCAGCACTGAGCCCGACATGGGGCTCAAACCCACAAACTGTAAGATGAGGACCTGAGCCAAAGTCGGCCGCTTAACTCACTGAGCCACCCAGGTGCTCCTAAAGGTATCGTTTAAAATTATCTTGGGGCGCCTGGGTGGCTCAGTCGGTTAAGCGTCCAACTTTGGCTCAGGTCATGATCTCGCAGTTTGTGGGTTTGAGTCCTGCATTGGGCTCTGTGCTGACAGCTCAGAGCCTGGAGCTGCTTCCGATTCTGTCTCCCTCTCTCTCTGCCCCTCCCCCGCTCATGCTCTGTCTCTCTGTCTCTCAAAAATAAATAAACATTGAAACGTTTTTTTTTTAAATAAAAAAATAAAATGGTCTTGAGCCATGAGAAAGTTTGGTCTCCTCTATTTATTAAGCCCAGTGATTGTGTTGTACGTTCTTGAGAGCTGTCCCCAAAAAGAATGAAACACTTCTGCGCTTAAGCAATTACCCTTCCTGCATCTCGATTGTGCACTTAGTCACGCAGGTCTCAGACGGAGCACCTCGCTGCCCCTCCCGCCCTCCCTCTCTCTTGTTCCTCCAGAGTGTCCGGAAGGTTGTACGTGCAACAGCACTACCCCGCGGGTGTTCCTGGTTCCTGGGTGCCCGGGTTCATGTGGATTATGACCCACAGGCAGAAAGGTGAGCGTTGAGAGAGAGGCCGACCAGAGAAACAACATCTAACTGTCCTCCGTGACCCCAGACCCATCCACCCCGAGGATGGATGTGCCCACGACATTTCTGGCCAACAGTCAGTCTCCTGAGAGGTTAGGTTCTGGAACCAGAGGCCTCAGTGGCCGGGTAGCGTCCCGTGGCCAGAATCAGAACAAAGCTAAGCCTCTGCCTTGGCCAGAGTGGAATTTACCCAAGTGGCGATCGGGGGTGTGTGTGTGTGTGTGGCCGTCCCACCTGCTCATAAGTCACCCCTACCCCCAGGCCTGGGGCTGCCCCCCTCCTTCACAGCCCTGTCCCGCCCCAGCCTCCAGTCCCTGGATACGGCGTTGGGAAGCCGGCCCAGGCAGAGTCCAGTGACCACTGTGGTCCAGTCGACCCTAAACAGGGGCCGGGGGGGGGGGGTCACGTGGCTGGACAGATTTCTTAAGAGGGAGACCAGGTGGTAGGGGCGCCCTGGTGGCTCCATCGGTTAAGCATCTGACTTTGGCCCAGGTCATGACCTCAGGCTTTGTGAGTTGGAGTCCCAGGACGGGTGCAGAGCCTAGTTGGGATTCTCTCTCTCTCTCTGTCTCTCTCAATAAATAAATAAATAAATAAATAAATAAATAAATAAACTAAAAAAAAAAAAGAAAAGAAAGAAAGAAAGAAGGGGAGAGGTGCCTGGGTGGCTCAGTCAGTTACGCATCTGACTTCGGCTCAGGTCGTGATCTCTCGGTCTGTGATTTCGAGCCCCGCATCCGGCTGTGTGCTGACAGCTCAGAGCCTGGAGCTGCTACCGATTCTGTGTCTCCCTCTCTCTCCTCCCCTCCCCCCCCAGCCCGTCAAGCTCTGTCTCTCTCTCTCAAAAATAAATAAACATTAAAAAAAAAAGAAAAGAAAAAAGAAGGGGAGTGAGTGGGAAGGACTCACACACCCGGCCACGCTACCTGAGTTCTCACTTACACCTTGTTTCCCCCCCTCTGGCAGGAAATACAACTGCTCCTTGGCCCCCCGTGAAAAGCAAAGGAGAAATGCGAAGGGCGTTTGTTGGTGCGGCCAAGTGCATCGTCGGGTGAGGGGTGAGCCGTGGGGGGCCCAGAAGTAGCAGGCGGCGCTGCGCCCCACGCCTGTCCCCCGGGCCGGGCTGGCCGGGCTGGCCGACCCGGAAGGCCTGGCCCTGGGTGCCTGGTGATCACAGTGCCTGCGGCTCCGCCACGCCCTTCCCTCTGCCTGGAAGAGCCCGCCTCCCTAAACCTTGGCGACCTGGCAAATTCCTACTCATTCTTTAAAACCGTGTTCTGGCACCACGTGAAAACAGCTCTGGCCTCACCCTCTAGACAAAATGTATCACTTTCTCCTCTGTATGTTAAAAAAATGTTTTTATTACAGAAAATTTCCTTAAGGATACAGAGACACAGAGAACTGTTCTGTACACGTTTTGCCAGGGCACGCGCACTCTGGCCGCTGCCTGTGTTAGGCGGTTGGAAAGGCCCGGCCCGTGTCTGCCCTTCGGAGCCCACAGCACCTGGCACAGAGCGGACAAATGTGTCTCAGGTGGAACAGAAACCCTCTGATCCCACGCACCCATTTTACAGATACGCTCATTAGAGGGGGCAGTGCAGTCTGCCCTTTTGACTAGCAGAAAGGTAGAGGGACAGGTTCCCTGCCCGCCCTGCCTTGGTCCAGTAGGCCTGTGTACCCCACCCCCCACACAAGCCCCAGCCCCCTCCCGGGCCCTCCCCGTCCCCGCACCCAGACTCTGGACAGGGAAGTGGCTGGGCGCCCCCGGAGCAAGTCCTCCGCGCTGGGGGGCGGTGTGGGGGGCCGGCGGGGGCCACCAGGGCGCCCCCACCTTCGGACCAGCCGCGCGAGGGCCGTGCCAGGTGCAGCGCGGGGCGGGGCCGGGCGCGCACCTCCACGGGCGGGGGCGGGGCCAGGGGCGGGCCGGGGGCGGGGCCGGACGCGCACCTCCACGACCGGGGGCGGTGCCATGGGCGGGGCCAGGGGCGGGCCGGGGCGGGGCCGGGCGCGCACCTCCACGGGCGGGGGCGGGGCCAGGGCGGGCCGGGGCGGGGCCGGGCGCGCACCTCCACGGGCGGGGCGGGGCGGGGCCGGGGCGGGCCGGGCGCGCACCTCCACGAGCGGGGGGGCCGGGGGAGGGGGCCGGGCCGCCCCGCCTCTCGCCCCACCCCGCGCACTCGGGGCCGGGGATTAGCGACCCGGGAGCCCGCGCCCCGCGGCCCCGCAGCCACACTCTCCTGGGAGCGGCGGCCGCGGCGGCACCATGAAGAAGTCGTACTCAGGTGGGCGCCGCGGCCGGAGCGGGGGTGGGGGGCGGGGTCCCGGGACGCGCCCGCCTCACCTGGGCCCGGGCGGCGGCCGGTGCCCGAGCGGGTCCTCCAGGCCCCGCCGCCGCGGGACTCACGCGCGGGCTGTGGCGCGTGGGGAGTCCGCGCCCGGCCGATGGACGCGGCCCGCACCCCAGATGGGGGTCGAGGGGCCTCCGGGCGTTGAGCCCCTCGACGGACTCGGCGCCCCGCTTTGCTCCGAGGGGACCATCCGTGCGGGGGGCGGGGCGGGGGTCCTGGCGCCCGAGCCCTCTGAGCCCGGCAGGCTGGCCGCGCTCCCCACCTGGCCCAGGTCCGCCGCCGCTCGCTCAGGCGTCTGGGGGGCGCTGCCCCGGGCTGGCCGTGCTTCCTGCTCCGCCCCGCTCGCCCCTTGCATCCTCGCCGACCTTGCCCTTGCGGGGGGAGTTTGGGGTCCTGGTATGCGCGGGGGTGTGGGGGGGGGCGGGTCAAGGATTTCCTCGGGTTCAGCCTCCGGGGCTGGTGGTCCAGGCCGCAGCAGCATCCTTTCTTCAGACGTGCTGTCTGTACCCGGCGGAGGCACATGAAAGTCTGCCCAGCGGGTTCATCCGGTGGGTCTCACAGCGCTCCCGTGCTGGCACCCCTCCCGACTCCACCAGCGGGTCTGCCCTCACTCGGCTGGAGGAGGCCTCACTGGCTCTCATCACTCTGAAGTTCCATTTCACAGATGGGCAAACTGAGGCCACAAGCACTGAAGGGCAGATACGGGTAATCCAGATCTCTGTCTTTTTACTTTACTTTTTTTTCCCTTTGTGGTCCCTCCCATCACCCCCAAAGGGTCCAGGCAGAATCCTCAAGTCCTGAATTAAGTGACATCTGCTCTTCTGCTCACTTCACTAGCTCTGTTCCTCCCTTAATCTATTTGGACACGAAGTTTTCTGCCAGGGACCACCTGAATTGATTTTTACTGATAAGAAGCCAGAATCATGGGACTTAGTGGGAACCGAAGAGGCCATTTGGGCCACCCCCTGCCCTTGGGTCATTTCTCAGTCTCCCGCTTTCCACATTCAGGAACCGAAATGAGTAATAAAGAATAACTTGTCTCAGAGAGACTTACTCAGAACTTCCTTTAAAATACCCTTCCGGGTCAATGGCTTAGAATTTCAACTCTCACCCTCTTGCTGCAAACAGCGCGGCCCTAACCCGGCTCTATCTTGGGAGCGTGGGTGCGTTGATGTAATGGTGGGGGAGGGGGGGCTTCAAGGTGGCATATGCTGGGGTTTGGCTCCTGGCCTCCCTTCCTCCCCAGCATGCTCCAAATACTTGAGATGGTTGTGGGCACTGCCGTTGTGGGCGGCCCACTCCCTGGGGTCACTAGCACCGTGCGGCCCCCGGGGACCTCTCCTCGCTTTTGCCCTTGACTCCTTACACTTCACCTCCTGCTGGTGGGTCTGGACGGTGGGTGTGATCAGGATGCTCCCAGGTCGTAGATCCTTGGCTGGTCCCCCTGAGAGACATTGAGACTGTCCTACATAGATGCCAGAGGGCCCCCGAAGCAGGCTTGACCCCTCCTCCACGCCTTCTCTCCCAACCCCCCAGGTAGATTGAAAAAACACAGCTGAAGCTTTGTGCTGTAAGTGGAAGGGGAGTTTGGGGTGAGTAGGAGCCAGCTCTTGTAAAGGTCGCCTCCTGGCTCCTGTGTTTACCTAATGGGGCGGGGCCCTGGAGGATGGGCGCTGGAGGGCTTGGACCGCTTCCAGTCTTTTCTCCTGCTGGCAGCGGTCCAAGGTGGGCCGGGTCACTCTGCCCTAGTGTGCGGGATCAGACTGGAGGGGACTGGCCCCGGGGCGGGGTGGCCTCTTGGCCCCATTCTGAGCACGCTCCGGTTCTCTCGGTGCCCCCGTTCCGCAGGGATGCTTTGCAGAAGTCAGACAGACCCCTACGTAGCGTCAATGCCATGAAATAAGGAGAGCCTTGAACGGTGTTAAAAATCCCCCAGTGCTGAAAATCCAAGGACAATGAAGAAGGCTTTTATTTTTTCCTGGATTGAGTGGGATCATTGTTTTGGGACCTATTTACGGCTTAGGAATAGATGGAACGATTTTAATGGTGTCCTCTGTAGAGCTGCTATTGAGCCCGTGAGCGTCTGAAAAGCGGAAAGTTTTTAATGTTTATTTCTGAGAGAGAGAGCGAGCGAGCAGGTGCATGCGCAAGTGGGGAAAAGACAGAGAGAGGGGGAGACAGAGGATTCCAAGCAGGCTCTGCTCTGACAGTGCAGAGCCCGACACGGGGTTTGAACCCACGGACCGTGAGACCATGATCTGAGCTGCAGTTGGACGCTTAACCAACTGAGCCAGCCAGGTGCCCCTGAAAGGGGGAAAAAGTTTTAAGATGTGTTTTGGGGGGGATTCCAAGTGTCTTGGGTCTGTATGCATTTATTAAACACACACTGTGTACAGTGCACAGCCAGGGCCACGAGGGTATAAAGATGATGGAAAGACTGTGGTCATTGCTTGCATTCTCCCTGGAGGAGTAAGAAGCAGGTGAAGGGCACCCTCCTTCCCTGAACCGCATGGGCTCCAGATGCCCCCGAATGTTCTGGAGGCAGGGACCATGATGGGAGGTTGGAGGGGGAGGCCTTGAGAAGTGAGAAGCTGTGAGTAGGAGAGAGAATAAAAAGGTGGAGAACATAGCAGAGGCCAGAGGGGGCTTCCGGACAGCAGCTCCCATGCACTCCAGGCTTTTCCCGGGCCTCCCTCACCTGTGGCTGCAGCGGGGCAGGACCCATGTCCATCTGCAGCCCACGTGGCCCAGCGGGTCATCACGGGGCTCCTGGAATTGAATCCGAGGCTGGCGCCTCCTCGCTGTGGGCCGAGGTGCTCGGTCTCGCTTGGTTCCTTTGTCAAACGAGGTCGATGCTGATTCGTAGTGAAGATCGCGTGAGCTCATGCATAGAAAGGCCTAGAAATGCCTGCTCTGTACCCTGGTGGCTACTGTCCTCATCATTCTTTTATTTTTCTTAAATGACTTTTTTTTTTAAGTTTATTTATTTTGAGAGAGAGAAGGAGAGGAAAAAAGAGAGGAGGAGAGAGAGAATCCCAAGTAGGCCTCGCACTGTTGCACGGAGCCTGAACTTGAACTCAGGAACAGTGAGATCATGACCTGAACCGAAAACCAAGAGTTGGACACTTACTGGGCCGAGCCTCCCAGGAGCCCCTATCTTCACTGTCCTCGTCAGCAGTAGGAAGGATAGGAAGGCCGTGTGGTCTCCCCTTTGCCGGGAAGTCCAGGAGCTGCCCGGCCCTCCCCGCACCTCGGCACAGCCCAGGAGTGAGGCCCAGGCTTCCCCATCTCCCCTGGGCGCTGGAGCCCGAGCCCCCCGGGTTCTCTGGTGTTCTGAGTCTGGGGATCCTCACTGCACCCGGAGTCGCACAGGTGCTTCCCCAAGGCCCACGAGCCACAAAATGGGGGGGAAGGGGGTGGAGATTGGCCAGAGATGCTTTGTGGCTTTCAGGAGGTTCCGGGCCGGGGTACCTGACCTACCAGAAGTTACAAAGCTCTGTGCTGCAGCAGCTTCTCCAGAGGTCTGGGTGGGAGACTGGACCCCAGGGGATGGCCTGGGAGCGTTCACGGCCGCGGCTGGTCCCGCAAGAGGGCTGCCTTCCCCACACCCAGTGCCCTAGGAGCTGACTTACGGGAAAACGGAGGAACCTCAGAGAAAACACTTCCCCAGTGAGCTAACCCCGGGTTGCTGGGTGAGCGTGGGCGGGGGGCTAAGGCAAGGTTCTTCTTCTTCTTGGTCCCGGCCCCTCCCCCTGCCCTGCCCTTGCTGTCCCTTGTCTCCTGGGGACCAGGCCTACTTGCCCTGCCTCACTGGGGGGTGTGGGCGGAGAGAAAGAGCCATATCGTGCGGTTAGTCAGGCTGGTGCCCAGGACCATGGGCCTTGTAGATCCCTGAGGCCCCCCAGACATGGGCGCGCGGACTGAGCCTGGGACCTGGGGCCGTCCCTCTCCCTGACCTCCCGCGGGGGTGGGGAGGCACGCTCAGGCTTGGGTGGCCGGCCTGCCCGCCCTTCTGGCCCTCCCCAGCTCACAGACACCTGTCTACCAGCGTCCGATGGGCCCGAGTTTGAGGTCGCCCACCGCCCTCCCTCCCGGCCACCTCCCAAGTAGCCAGGTCAAGCCAGGGCAGGTGCAGAGGGGACATGAGATCGGCTCTCGGGAGCAGAGGCCTGGAGCCCAGGGCAAGGCGGAAATGGGGGCCGGCTGTGAGCATGGAGGTGCCAGCGGGGTGGAGCCCCGGGGTCCCAATAGCAGGAAGAAGGCGCTCCCCACCCCCGCCCCACTCCTTGGGCAGCCCCGAGAGACCGTCCTGCCCACCCCAGGCCGCCCCACGGGGTCAGGACCTGGAGGCGGGACCTTGTTTCCGCTCCTTGTTTGTCCAGGGGCAGCGCTGCGTGGGCTGTGCAGTTTGCCTAAGATGTGCTTGATAAGGAAGGTTCAGCACACAGCGAGCGCGGCCGCCAGGGGCGAGGAGCGCCAGTGCCTGGGCGCATCCAGCTGGTGGCCTTGGGGGCGGGAGGGCTGGGGAGACAGGCCCCTGGCCCCAGGGGTGTGAGCCCCTGTGAGGAGGGGGGCAGTGACCGGCTGGGTTCCCGGGCCTCTCTGTTGGTGCAGGTATCTGGGAACGCCCAGCTCTCGGTG
This sequence comes from Proteles cristata cristata, assembly GCA_017311185.1. NCBI lineage: Eukaryota > Metazoa > Chordata > Mammalia > Carnivora > Hyaenidae > Proteles > Proteles cristata. The sequence goes on along the minus strand of JAESUZ010003315.1, from coordinate 671,810 downwards.
TGGCCCGGGGGCTTGGGGGGACATCAGTGGGGGTGAGTGGCGGGGCAGCCCCCTAGCGGCCTGCGCATGAAACCACACAGAGCCCATGAGACCGTGGTGCCCACTGTATTGAGGGACCTGGTCTCCCAGCACGACCTTGGCTCAGCTGTGGGGGGTGCCTGTCCCCCCGCCCCGAGGTTCCTGGCCTGTTTTGACTGTCCCAGGGGGTTCAGGTGCTCGTTCCAGAAGCGTCTGCCAGGCGCCGCTGAGCACCAGGCTCCCGGCGTCCTTTCTGGACTCTGGTGGCCCTGGTGGCAGCTCGGGAAGGGTGGCCTGGCCTTGGGTCCCCAAGGTCGAGTGTGGCACTCTGCTCCCAGCCCAGTTTCTGTCTGCCTTATCTCCCTGTCCCCGCCCCGGGGCCCAGGTCCATTGCAGCCTGCGGCGAGTGAAGGGGGTGGGGTGGCTCCCAGGCGTCCTGCCGTCACCGGCCCTTTGGAACTCTGTAAGAGCTGGGCTTTGTTCCCGGCCTGATCTGACCTGGTTCTCTGGAGCGTGACTGCTGGCAGCCTGCGGGCCTCCAGGGCGGGGAAGAGGGGCAGCGGGGGACGTAAGATGATCCGGGTCACAAGGTGGCCCGTCCGCTTTGGCGGGAGCGTGCGTCGCCGGCCACAGCTCCCACCGACGCTGGCTCCACGCCTCCCACAAACGGCCTCTTGTCTTGGGGAGCAGGGATCCCCTGAATGGCCACCTGGACCTGCATCTGTGGACCCCTCTAAGTGCCGCGTGGGGCCGGGAGGGCTAGACAGGCCTCAGTCTCGCTCGCTGGTGCCCCCTGGAGAGCCGCGTCTTGTGTCCTCCCTGGGCTGGGGTTTCAGGTGGGGCGATGGGGGGTGGGGGCTTGCCCCCCTTCTGGCCGGTGCCTGGAAAGGCCTTGACCCCTCTGGGCGGTCCAAGGGGTTGTGCAGTCATGCCCAGGCGGCGGCTGGGCCCTGTGGGGCCCTCGAGGCTGCACCTGGGGACCAGGGCTGGCCACGGTGGAAGTCCCCGAGGCTGTGCCAAGGCCCCGTGTCCCTGCAGGGCCGGGCGTGTCGGGGCACCTGCTGAAAGGCTGGCGGCAGTGACTGCCTGCCCGGGTTGGAGGTGGCTCCTGGGGAGTGCGGTTGCCGGAGGGCTGGGCAGAGGCGAGCTGGCCGGCGGCCCGGGCTTGGCCCGCACCCCAATCTGACCTGCATCCTGGGACTTTCACAGCCTCCCCCATGGACCGTGCCTCCTGTCTCCAGCGGGGATCAGATCCCAGCGGGAGAATAAGGCTCCCGTAACCCAAGCCCCTTGGAAGTGGGTTAAATCCAGCGCCTGTTGTCTTCCTATCAGCCTGTGAAGAGCCAGACTCATCGGCTCAGAGGGATTTGGGGGGTTCGTTTGCAAACGTTGCTAACAAAACCGTGGCTTTTGTTGCACAGAGGTGCCCCAGTGTAGACGGGCCGGGAGGGGGTCACAGGCGGCAGAATAACACCCCAGTGCCCATAGCCGCAGCGCCGTGAGGCGGGGGAGGGGAGGTGCTGGATCTCCGGTCGACGTTGGCATCGGGGCCAGAGGTGCGGCAAACCCTCGGCCTTGGCGATCGAGTCATTCCGGATGGCGAGCCTTCCTGGGAGCTGGGGCTTGACGTAGGCTGCCAGGCCTTTGTGTATTTGGGAGGGGGGGTTCTTAAAGGAAAGCTTCCTAAATATAAACACTGTGCATCTATTCTTTCTCTTTCGCCTTCTCCCTTCCCCCCCACCCCCAACCCCGGTTGTTCGTTTGGCTCCTAACCTATTGCCAGTGTGAACAGGAAATGGGAAGGACAGATTCCTCAATGTCATCAGTCATAACATTGCTTTTCGTGGGCCCTCGGCCACGCACTTTTGATTATCAAGGTATAAACATGTTTTCCTGGAGGTTCAAGTTCCCTAGAGAAAGCATTTCAGTTCTGCTCCTTCCGCTTGAAGTCAGACGTCCTGCGTGGATTCCAGAACTGTAACTTCAGCTCTCAGAGGGGCTGTCCCCTGGCCGACGGAGCCGTCCCCTCCTAGAGGCTCACTCTGAGCCTCTCCCGGGATGAGTGGGCCCAGCCTGCGGTGGGGGCTTCGGGCTTCTGCGCTGAGCCGAAGAGGTTACAGTAGGTGTGCTTCTAGCTGTGGGCCACGGGCTGTTGCTTTCTGGAAATGCCTCCAGGTAATTAGCTTCCTCAAACATTGCGCCCGGTGACGCCCTTTTTCCGTCATTCCTGGGATGGCCTCCAAGTGCAGACAAGTGTTCCTCCCGCTGCGTTCTGTAAGGAGATTGGATGAACAGGACATGCATTTGCTCCGCAGTGGCTGAAACCTTGACCCCAAGTCCGTATGTCCGAGCCCCAGTCCCCAGGGGATGGTATCTCGAGTGGGGCCTTTGGGAGGTAATTCGGTTTAGATGGTCTTCAGGGTGGGCCCCCGTGGGGGGATCAGTGTCCCTGTAAGGAGAGGTAAAGACTAGAGTGTTCCCTTAACCGTCATGTGAGGATAAGGAATTGTTTTTTTTTTTTTTTTTTTTTTTTTAATATTTTTATTTATTTTTAGGAGATAGAGAGAGACAGCATGAGCAAGGGAGGGTCAGAGAGAGAGGGAGATACAGACTCTGAAACAGGCTCCAGTCTCTGCGCTGGCAGTCAGCACAGAGCCCAACGCGGGGCTCGAACCCACGAACCGTGAGATCACGACCTAAGTGAAAGTTGGACGCTTAACCGACTAAGCCACCCAGGCGCCCCAAGGAATTGTTTTTTTATTAAAGGTCAGTAAAAGATTAACCCGCTTGCCTACAGGGCTTGATTCTCGTCTCTGGCTGATGAGTGAATCAGGGGCCACCCTTCTCCTCATCCTTCCTACGGCCCCTACGAACAGGTGCATCTGGACCCTGGGAGGTGTCCCTCGGCTTCCTTGGGCCCGAATGCCCTAGTCTTGGGGCCAGTTGCCCCGGGTGACCAGTCACCTCCCCTAACGACCATTCCTTCTTCTGCCTGGTCACCCCAACAGCTTCTAGAACTCCGGGCCCCAGGCCGGTTCTCTGCACCGCTGACCCACCTCTCTCTGTGGCGTGTCCTCTGGTTATACTCTGACCACCACCCAAAGCGTGGATGAAACGCATCTGCCTCTTGGGTGACTGGGGGGCCCAGTAAAGAGCGGGGCCCGGAGGCCAGTGTCCCGTGTCCTGCGGCACCCTCCTGCTGCCCCTTTCTGCCGTGGTCAGCAGCCTCTGATTGCTAACCCTTCTCTGCATTCTCGTCGATTTTCCCGCGGGTCCACCGGCCCCTGTTAATCTGCTCCCCTTTCTCACGTGACATGTGCAGTTTGCGCGTGGCGTGTGCGCTGGTGTCTAACCGGGAAACAAATCGCTCGAGGGCTCAGTACCGAGGGGCTTCAGTGCAGGGAACTGGTCATGCAGGTGACAGCCAGGCTCAGCCGGGGACAGAGCCAGGCCGCGTGGGGTGCATACAACTTTTGAAAAGTATGAACGTGGTTCCTTGTTTAGAATGAGGAAGGAAATAACACATCGCAAGTTTTATTTTATTTTATTTTATTTTTTTTCTTTTTTTTTTTTAAATTTATTTCTAGGAGAAAGAGAGAGAGTGTGAGCGGGGAGGGTCAGAGAGAGAGGGAGTCACAGACTGAAACAGGCTCCAGGCTCTGAGCTGGCAGTCGGCACAGAGCCCGACGCGGGGCTCGAACCCACAAACCGCGAGATCATGACCTAAGTGAAAGTCGGACGCTTAACCGACTAAGCCACCCAGGCGCCCCTGTTTTATTTTATTTTTGAAGAAGATTTTAGTTTTTTTATTTCTTTGAGATGTTTATTTTTGAGAAAGAAAGTGTGAGCAGGGAAGAGGTAGGGAGAGAGGGCAGGAGAGGGGGCGACGGGATCGGATGCAGGCTCTGAGCTGGCAGCAGCGAGCCCGATGCGGGGCTCGAACTCACAAACTGCGAGACTGTGACCTGAGCCAAAACCAAGAGTCAGATGCTTAACCGTCTGAGCCACCCAGGTGCCCCCAAAAGATTTGAGTTTTTAAGTAACCCCTACACCCAACGTGGGGCTCAAACTCACAACTTCAAGATCAAGGGTTGCGCGCTCCACCGACTGAGCCATCCAGGTGTCCCCAAACTTTAAATTTTAACAGCTGACATAGACCATAAGCACCAGAAAATCCAGAAACATAAGAATCAATCAACTACTTGTCCTGTCTCCAAAGCAATAATTTTTTTCCCCCTACTGTTGTTTTGGCTACACACTCAGATCTCTTCTTTTACGTGATGCCTTGTTAATCATTTACTCACCAGAGAATAGAAAGTTCATTCATCTTTGCGGTTAATCAAAGTTTATTTTTTTTACTTTCAGAAGTTGGGATGCATTAAAAAGTGTGTACTTCACACAGAGTTTGTGGTACTGCCACAATTTTTGCCCTATAAACACACGAATTCTGATAGACTCTATTTTTCAAAATTTTTTACATTTATTTGTTTTTGAGAGACAGAGTGAGACAGAGTATGAATGGAGGGGAGGCAGAGAGAGAGAAGGAGACACAGAATCTGAAGCAGCTCCAGGCTCTGAGCTGTCAGCACAGAGCCCGACGCGGGGCTCGAACCCACGAACTGCGAGAGCATGACCTGAGCCGAAGTTGGACGCCCAACCGACTGAGCCCCCCAGGCGTCCCTGATAGATTCTATTTTTTAATTTTATTTATTTATTTTTATTTTATTTTTGTAATGTTTTATTTTATTTCTGAGAGAGAGAGAGAGACAGCATGAGGGAAAGGGACAGAGAGAGGCAGACACAGAATCCGAAACAGACTCCAGGCTCCAAGCTGGCAGTCAGCACAGAGCCTGACGTGGGGCTCGAACCCACAAACTGTGAGATCATGACCTGAGCCGAAGTCGGATGCCCAACCGACTGAGCCACCCAGGTGCCCCTGATAGATTCTATTTTTAAGAAAGAGAAAAGTATGGGGCGCCTGGGGGACTCAGTCAGCTGACGTCGCACTTCGGCTCAGGTCATGATCTCACGGTTTGTGGGTTCGAGCCCTGAGTTGGGCTCCCTGCTGCCAGCGCAGAGCCTGCTTCAGATCCTCTGTCTCCACCCCCCGCTGCCCCTCATCTGCTTGTGTGCACACACTCTCTCTCTCTCTCTTAAAAATAAAAATAAACATTAAAAATAAAGAAAAGTACGGGGCATTTATAACTGTACATTTATTTCCGACCAGAGATACTTTTTGTTTTGATTCAGCGTGGGAGAGAATTGAATTCTCTGCTTACGACTCTGTCTGGTGTCGGGATGGTTCTCCGTCGACGAGCTTCTGGCTCCGTACCTTCCACAACTTGCTTCTGCCCCATCGCCCACGTTTTTCCGGCATGCACTTGGGACAGGCTCACGGCTCATCCCGTCTGACCGTGCCCGGCACACAGGGAGGGATGGGAATTGGAAGGGACGTCGCTGGACTTGCACCCCCACTGGCAGTCACCTAAGCAGACGCAGAAGTTAAGTGTGAGCTGTGTAAATATAACCCAGCCGGGTCCGAACTACACAGCTTTCCGTCCAGCCTCTCCTTGGCGGGAACCCCGGACGGCAGCACCCACTCCCGTGGCTCCGTGCACAGGAGAGTGTGTTGGGCAGGAACTCAGAGGGGACACAGACAGTGATTTTAACTGATTGGATTTAGGATATTTTCTGGTTCGCAAAGTTTACAAAACTGTTTGACCCCGTCGCTGCATTGTCAGGGCCCTTCTCAGTGCCTTGAAAGGGATGCAAGTTGGCCAAGGGCCCCGGGGCTTAGGTTTCTTGGGTTTGCAGAGAGGCGACCTACAGATTATCAGCAGGAAGCCACCCCTGCCCCCTCCCTGCCAGATCAGAGGGTCAGAGGGAGGAGGTCCTGTTATCAGTCCAAAGGCCCCTGATGGTGGGGACAGAGGGGGGCCTGCCTGACAGCTTTTGGCAGAGATCAGCCTTTCCCTTCCAAGGCAGAGAGAATGGGAAGGAGGCGCCCCGTTTCCCCCTCGCTCCCACCTTGGTCTCCTCCCAAGCCCCTGCTGGTTGGCAGACTGGGGACCTGGAGACCTCATCCTGTGGGCAGGGGATGGTGTCTGATTATCTGTTGTTTATTTAAACTTCAGACTTAAAATTTTTTTTAATGTTTATTTTGACATACACACACACACACACACACACACACACACACACACACACACACACGAGTGTGAGCAGGGGAGAGGCAGAGGGAGAGGGAGACACAGAATCTGAAGCAGCTCCAGGCTGAGCTGTCAGCACAGAGCCGGACGTGGGGCTCAAACTCACAAACTGCGAGATCATGACCTGAGCCGAAGTCAGAAGCCCAACCGACTGAGCCACCCAGGCGCCCCTGAACTTTAGATTTCACAGGGCCATGTAGTTTCTATGGGTGGGACCCAGAGTCCAGATGCCCAGCCGGTGAGCCTTTGAGGGAAGGGGTCTGTGGGTCCTGGATCAGCACCGATGACAGACGTGGCCATCTGGTGATGGCACTGCCCACTGCCTGGTCCATCGGCTGCTGGCACCTTCCCCGAGGTGTGAGCCGGATACCCACGTTGGCCCCCCCACTGGGCCTGGAGTGCCCCCAGGAGAGGCCAGGGCCCTTTGGGTCACTGTTGTGTCCCCCACTCCTGGAAGAGTGCCTGGTGCAGAGTAGGCACTCAGTAACCTTTCACAAGTCTGCATCTGCAAGAAACCGAGGCTCTGGTGGACTGAACTCTCGCCCGAAGATGCGCCCTGGTACCTTACGCATATGTGGAGCCCTTGCCTACGACGTGGCACCCCCCGGTGCCTTCTCTTCCGGCCCTGCAGCCGGGCCCCAACCCTGAGCCTAACCAGCAGCGGCCAAGGGCACTGCACCGGCACCAGCGGCCCCTTCGGCTGGCGCTTGGTAGCCGGCGGACTGTGGGCTGGGAGCACCATCAATGCTCGAGAGGGGATGGCAGGCTGGGTGGGGAGTCAGAGAAGGGGCGAGGACCCCTTTGCTGAAAACAGAACTTTCTGGAATATTTCATCCCACACAAGAGAGTGTTTCCAACGGCAAAAGGACTGCTCACCACGTGGATGAATAAGTTGAGGTTTTGCTAAAACCTCAGCCGCCGGCCTTGGTGAGGAGCAGGTTCCCTTGGTGGGGGGCGGGGTTGGGGCGTCACCAGGAGGGACCCCCACCTCCCTAGGGTGCCTGTCCAGTGCACACTTCCGGGCAGCAAAGGCCAAGGGCGGAGAGTAGGAGAAGAGGGAGGAGGTGTTATCTCCTTATCTCAGGTTCCTCTGAAGATAAGCCTGGAATTTGACTCTTTATTCCCACCTGCAACCTTGACTTGGGTGAAACCCTTTACAGCTTCTGTGAGCACTTGAGCCATGGAGAAAGGGGGGGTAATGACTGTGTGTCCTGGGCCCCACTCCTGCCCCCGGGTTTGAAGGGGGGGGACGGCCGGTGAGGGCCAGGGTCTCTGAGACCTCCCTGTCCTTTCCTGAGAGCCCCTCATGAGTTTGAAGACAAAAGTTGAAAACTGATTCTTTTCTTTACTGAAAATGGATATTTGTGTGAGTTTTCACAGCACCTCTTCCCGCAAGGCTTCCTTTGGGAAAATGGTGACGTTTTGATTGGAGAAAGATACTGTCCTGACCTTCTTTGTCACTGGCACAGAGCAGAACGGGCTGTGTGTGTATGGGGGGGGGTCACCTTCACCCCGGGGGTCATGGTGTCTGGGCCACCATGCACGACCCCTTCAGGGCCAGCCGGGCCAGCCTGCAGATCCTGGGCGGAGACGGTAGCTCTGAGATTAAGTGTGGTGTTGTAGTCATTAACATAATAACTAATAATCTATTCGCTTGAGAGTCTTGTTAAGGATCCTCAGTGCCTGTTTAACTGTTTCAACCTTGTAATTTCCTGGGTTCCATCATAAAGACTTGGTTGGAAGAGAAAAATAAAAGGCCCTCACCCTGCCCTCCCTTCCCTGGGCAAGTTCCCGGGTTCCAGGCACAGGACAGCACATGAGACAGGTGCCCGGGCTCACCTGTCCACACGGCTGCTGTGCCAGCCGGGGCGGCCCCTGGGGAGTGTGGCCAAGGGGCGAGAGGGGCGCCAGGCGGTGTACCCACACCCACTTTTGCTGCCTGGAGGTGGCCCCTACCCCAAGCACTGCCTCTAGGGGGGAAAATGCCTCGCGGACCATCCCAGCCTCCCCAGGTCTGCGTGGGATCCTCGTCTTTCTCTCGAGGACCGTGGAGCCCTCACTCTTCTGGCATCTTCTTTCCCGCTCGGGAACGCTGTATTTTCATTCTGTTTGAGCCGCGGGCCGGGGGTGAGTCCCGCTTTCCTCCCTCTGCTGACTTTTGTCTCATCTGAAGTGACTTTTGATCTCGCGGGCTCCCCCTGTTACACTCCCCTGGTATCGGTCACTGGTCTGGAGTTTGTGACCGTTTATGACACGGCCTTTGGCCCGGCTTCGAGTCTCTGGGGCGGCCGGGTCTGGGGAGAGCAAGCACCCAGATTCTGAGTTCCCCAAATCATGGCTGTTTTCTCTGGATCTTGGAAACTGCCGTGCAGATCGCCGCGGAGACCCGGAGGGTTTGGGGCTTCCCTGAATTGGGAGGGGGTCAGGTAGACCTCCTGGAAGGACTTTTTTTTGGGGGGGAGGGGCGTGTATGTGCATAGCAGCTGCCCGGCTGTAACGCGCCGGGGGCCTCGGTTACAACTTCTACTTGGTTCAAGTGCATCCGCTCAGGGCAGCCAAGGTTCCCTAGCTCCTAATTACAGATCCCTGAGTCCAGGCTGGCGTACGTGGCAGGTGAATGATAATAATTTCAGAATTATTATGACTGCGATGGGCTAGTGGTAATGATTACATCATCTGTCGGGCGCTTCCTTTCTGCGAGCACTGCCGAGTGCCATGGCGTGTGACCTCGTTTCATCTTGGTCCCCGCGCCGCAGCCAGGGGAGCCGAGGCTGGAACGGGGTGGGGGGCAGGGGGTCGTTTGCTCTGGGACGCGCCGCGAGCACCTGGCCAGCTCTGGATTGGAGCCCTGTTCGCCTGACGGCAGGCTCTCCTTGGCCTCTGGGAACTCAAAACACTTCGGTCGGGGATGACTCCAGACAGCCAAATTTCAAGTTGCCTCCTCTCCTTCTGAATATGTTTTATTTTAAAATCGCATAAAAATAACTCAATTCTCAACTGGAATAACAGAGTCCTTAGATGTCTTGGAGGCCTTTTCCGGCCCCCTCTTCGCCGGACTCTGACGCGGGCCTGAGGAATGAGGTCCAGGGAGATGGATTTCAGTAGCTCTTGGCCGAGGGTGTCTCCCCGGGCGGGGAGCTCGTCGGAGGGAGGGCGGGAACCCCGGGCCCACCCCCTCCCCGGCTCGGTGCCCCGTGTGCCCGGCGTCTTCTCGGTGCCAGGGGCTGCCTGGCACCAGCTGCGTGTTTTGGGAAACCGGAAAAATAAACAGCATAAATAAAACAAAAACTCCACCCAAGAAATCTGAGACAGATGCTGGCTTCCCCCTCTCGCGGCTCCAGCCCCACCGCGGGCTCCGGGAGGAGCGAGCCCAGAATGGGGCTCAAGGACCAGACGCCCTGGTTGTGGTGGTGGGGGGGCCTGTGGAGCCGGAACGGACCCTCCCTCTTCCCTTCTACCTTTGCCTGGAAGCCGGTGCAGGGGCACGGGGGGGCGGCCAGCGGGCCCCTGGGGGAGTCGGGGGAGTCGCAGCCGGAAGTGAGTCAATCCACAGGAATGTTGGGCCCATTCCTTCTCTGTTCTTCACCCCGTACTGTTTCCATTTTGGGGACTCACTGGATTTACAGGCACAGCTGTAGCTCACTGGGGCCACTCAGCCTGATGATGGGACCTCTGTGCGGCGCACGCGCGCGTGTTTGTGTGTGCGCATTGGGTTGTTACCTGCAGTGTAGCTCCCACTCAGGTGTGTCTCGGAGAGAGAGCAGCCGTCATGCTCAGGCGGCCATCGGAAGCTGGGGATGCCCACACTCATGCCTCAGCAGCCTTGGGGGCAGGGCCTGTCCCCTCCGGCCCCTCCCCGCCCTGGGCAGAGCCACCAGCCTCTCTTGGTCTTAAGGGAGCCGTCAGTTCTGGAAGCCCCACGCAGGACCTTCCTGCCCCCGAGAGCCTGAGGCCGTGGTCCAGCCTCCCCGTCGGCCAGGGCTGGCCCGCAGTCCCCGTGTCCTGGGTGGCCATCAAGGAGGGACGGCTTCCATCGCTCAGTGGCGAGCAGATGTTTCATCGGGTGGCCAGGCACCAAGGATGCACGCGTGTGTGCCACGTGAGGTCACAGACCAGCGGGGAACGGCTCATGTATTGATGGAGGCTGAGCAATCCCAGCAACTGAATGGATGTCGCGGGAAGCAGTGCAGCCAGAGCCCGAGGGCCTGGCAGCCAGGGGATCCTGCTGCGCCCCCAGCCCGCGGGTGGGAGAAGGCCCGGGGCCCCCTCCCCCCTCCCTCCTCCACGCCCGCCATGTCCGCCCACCTCACCCAGACACGCCCAGAAATCACGTCTGGCCAAATATGTGGGCATCTGGGGATACAGGCGTGTTGACACATACAGTCGAGGCGGGGGCGGGGCGGGGCCTCCGAGGGAGAACTCGGCACCGGGGACCTCCCGGTCTCCCTTCTCTTGTCTGAAACGGCCGTGGTGGCAGGCGCCTGTGTCGCGGGGTGAGTGGGGGGTGGACACAAGCCCGTGACTGTCATGGAGCCTCGGGGAGCAGAAGTGGCCGTGACCTCGCAGCAGCCCCCTGCCCCCACCCCTGCCTCCTTCGAGGGTCAGCGTGCTCGCCCCAGCCCCCCAGAGGCCTCGCTGGTCACTTCAGGCCGCAGGCGTCTCTTGGTGTTGTCCCATGGTGTGGGGGTTCAACATTTGGGGCCCTTCTTGGGGTCGTCCCCAGCCCCAGGAAGAGGCCCTGGCTTAGCGGCAGCGACCCTGAAGGATGGACCGCGCCTGTTCTGTGGTCGTTGCTAAATCCTGGGTCTGACAGATGTACAGGGCACATGTGTCCCCCGGGGGTGGACAGGAAGCCAGGTCTGTGGGGGCGCTGCCTGGGGCCCTGGGACCTTTAGGAACAATGCTGGGGGCCTCCACTCCCCGTTGTTTAGTTTGGGGGGGGTTGTGGAATGAATGAGTGAATGGGCATCGTAAGAGCCTCTCTGGAGGAGTGCAGGACAGGAGCTGGCCCTCTGACCTCAGCATCCCGGGGGGTGTCAGATGGTGGAGGCTGTGGGCATCTCTGACCCCAGCATCCTAGGTGCTGTCAGATGGTGGAGGCTGTGGGCATCTCTAACCCCAGCATCCTAGGTGCTGTCAGATGGTGGAGGCTGTGGGCATCTCTGACCCCAGCATCCCGGGTGGATGTCAGATGGTGGAGGCTATGGGCAGGTCCCCCCAGCATCCCGGGTGGGTGTCAGACAGTGGAGGCTGCGAGCATCTCTGACCCCAGCATCCCGGGTGGGGTGTCAGGTGGTGGAGGCTGCAGGTATCTCTGACCCCAGCGTCCCGGGGGTGTCAGATGGTGCAGGCTGCGGGCAGGTCCCCCCAGCATCCCAGGTGGGTGTCAGATGGTGGAGGCTGCAGGTATCTCTGACCCCGGCATCCAGGTGGTGTCAGGTGGTGCAGGCTGCGGGCATCTCTGACCCCAGCATCCCAGGTGGTGTCAGATGGTGGAGGCTGCGGGTATCTCTGACCCCAGCGTCCCGGGGGTGTCAGACGGTGCACGCTGCGGGCATCTCTGACCCCAGCATCCCAGGTGGTGTCAGATGGTGCAGGCTGCGGGCATCTCTGACCCCAGCATCCCAGGTGGGTGTCAGACGGTGCAGGCTGCGGGCAGGTTTCCGGGTTAACCCTGGGTGCTTCCCCCACTCATCTTGCCGTCTGTGGGGAGGACCTCTGCTGGCCGCTTGGGGTGTGCCTGCAGCTGGCTTCCAGAGCACCGTGGTCTGGCAGCAGGAGCACGCCCCCCGCCTCTTCCGTGGACGCCCTTCCTGGCAGCGTCGGCCTGCTCGGCTTAGCGACTCCACAAATCTCCTCGAGTCGGGACTTGCCGGCCGTAAGCCTCTGCCAGGGGCACGCGCTGGCCTGCGGGGTACATGCCGGGGTGGAGCAGGTGCGGCGCGAGGCCGTGTTAATCTGGGGCTCTGTTCTGGCTCCCTGCTGGGGGCTGTGGGAGAGGACAGCTCAGCCTCCGCCCAGCCCGGCTCTGCCCAGCCCCAGAGCAGAGGGGGGCTGCGTCCGGGACCCTGGTGGAGGGAGATCTCGATTCACAATACAGGTCGACGTGCGTCATCCCAGGGGGCAGCCAGTGCCTGACCGGGACCCAGCACCCCTCACCCTTCTGCGGGCAGACAGGATGATAGAGCACACTTGGCCAAGCTCAGAGTTTAGAGTTTGACGGACTTGGGGGGTTCATTCTGGGCTCAACTCCTTTAGCCGTGTGGCCTCAGGCAAGTCACTCAATGCCACTGAAACTCGGAAAAATGGAACAGTAAGAGTTGGGGGGAAATGCGTGTAAAGAGTTTGGCCCCATGGCTGCCTGCACCAGTGACTGTCCGTGCAGGTGGCTGCTGGGCCTCCGTGTCACCGGGAAGGGCGAGGGCCTCTGGTTTCTGGTTCTGGAACCCACTGCAGGAGCAGAGGTGAGGGTGTGCCCAGTGTTAACCACCCCCCAGCGGCTGCGTGTGACCTTTGCCTTCTGCCCCTGTCTTTAGGAGCCACGCGGACCTCCAGCAACCGGCTCCGGAAGCTCGGAGACCCCACTGGCCCAGGTGAGTGGCTTGTTGGGCCGTGGCCCCACCCTCTATCCCGTCTGGCCTTCTGGGTGAGCAGAGCCCCTCCCCCGCCGTCCAGGGATGTAGGTGGCGTTCAGGCCCATTGGCCGCAGTCCTGAGATGGCCACCTGTCTGTAGGTAGGCACACCCTGCTCTGTGGGCAGCACGGGGAGAAGGCGCATGTGTGGCGCATGCGTGCAGAACGGAGGACGGGCCAGAGGCGGGTGTAGATACCGTAGGGCGCAGGGTGGTGGGGCTGCCCCGCCGCGGTGCCGAGGGACGGGCCGCCCATGGCAGGGTGGCTTTGACTCTGAGCGCCTCAGAGCCAGTCGGTCCGTGGGCGCCTGCGCCTGCTCCCTGGGACCCCGCAGGAGTGAAGGCGTCCCCGTGGCAGAGTGAATACGCGATGGTGACCAGTATCCAGTACGCAAGCTCATGATGGTCGTGGCCGAGCTATGCTTTCTGCTCTTTCTGTGTGTGTTCACGCTGGTGGCCTCCTTCCAAAGAGGATGTTGGGGCCCGGAGATGAAGGGACTCGCCTCCCCTAGCACCCACGTCCCACCTCGGAGACCAGCCCTTCCTGTGATGGCGGCAGTGCCCCGTCCCTGCCCCGTCCCGCGCAGGGGCCGCTAGCTACACGTGACTATTGACCGCCTGAAGAATACATTAAGTTTATTTTATTCTTTCAGTCACTTGCATAGAATTCCTTGATTACTTTATTTTAGGTTAATGTCCACCTCACGTCTGCATGTAGCCGGCGCGCCGGCTACTCTGGAATTCCTTTCCCAGGTGTTCTGCGCCCACTTCTGGGGCCAGTGCAAACCTCCCCGAGGTCAGAGGTGTCACCTGTCCGTGGGCCGGGCACCACCAGGCTCGTGCGGTGGCCGAGGGGCAGCTCTCTGCAGGGAATGGGGGCGGCAGTGCCAGTGGCGCGTGGAGGTGCAGGCCGGGATGTCTACACATGTCTGTGTCTAAGGCCCCGTGTGGCGCAGGATGGGGCCGTGTGTGGGAAGGGGCGGGTGCCGCCGGCTGAGGTCTTCAGGGCGGCCGGGTGATTCACATCCGTGGTTAAGCAGGAGCTCCGCCCCCCCGAAGCCAAGGCGGGCCGCTAACCGCTGCACCACCCGGCCGCCTCTGTCTTTCTGGGGAACTTTTCTCCGGGGCGCCTTGCCTCTTTGCAGCCGGTCTGCTTCTTTGTCTCTCTCCCTCCCACCAGCTCAGCTGGGTCCGGGGTCTTGTCTCAGGATGGGCCGGAGACAGGCTCCTGAAGCTTGGGGGCTGAGGTCTCCGGGGCCTGGCGCCCCGGGCTGCGTGGACGCAGGCTCCTCTGGCCATCGCTTCCTGTGCTCAGCTGGCCGGTTCTGTGCCGTCAGCACTTGGCAGCCGCCAGCACGGCTCTGCTTGGAAGCCTAAGGCATAATTTGCCAAAGCCCAGAGCTGCAAGCCGGTGATCTGGGTTTCGCGTGGGGCCGCCTGCTGACACACGAACTCCTCTCTGTGGGGGCCTGTGCAGGCTCCGGCCCGGGACACCCTTTCCTTGTCTTCCGGCTTCCTTCTCCCGTCTGGGCCGTCCTGCTGCTAAGACCTCGGTACAGGCGGACCTCCAGCCTCTGAGACCCCCACCCCGTCCCTCTGACCCTTGTAGAATCCCCACCGAGGGCCCTCCCCTCCTCGAAGCTTGAATTATTGTCTCACGCTCTGCCCGGTCTCCCGTGTCTGGGACCCCAGACCCCGAGTCCCCCCAGAGTTCAGGTTCTTCACGAGGGTGTGTCTGGTACCAGGCCAGGGAGCCACAGCCTTCCATCTCAAGCCACACACAGGCCAGTGCTTTGACAGACTCACTCACGTGCGGTCCTTTTTCATAAAATGGAATCAGTACGGGGCGCCTGAGTGGCTCAGTCTGTTACGCATTGGACTTCGGCTCAGGTCACGACCTCACAGCTTGTGAGTTCGAGCCCCGCGTCGGGCTCTGTGCTGACAGCTCGGAGCCTGGAGCCTGCTTCGGATTCTGCGCCTCCCTCTCTCTCTGCTCCTTCCCACCCATTCTGTCTCTCTCTCAAAAATAAAGAAACACTAAAAAAATTTTTTAAAATGGATCTGGTAGACACATCAACATGAAGAATAAAATAACAGAGCAGCTGTGGACCCACCATCCCACGTGAGCAATAAGGTGTCACAGGTGCAGACGAAGGCCCTGGGGGACCTCCCCACGCCCATCCCGGCCATGGTGACCACTTGTTTGAATTTAGAACTGGTTCCTGCCGGGCGTGTCTGTGCTGTGTGTCCATGGTCAACACCCATGGTCTCCCGTGGTCTCATTTGGTCTCTCGTGGTCTTGTCCAGCAGACCGGCGCCATCACAACAGGTGTCCGAGGGGAGGTGGCCGTCTGCTGCTCTTTGCTTTTCCACGCGACGGGATGGCTTTGAGACTTGTCCACACAGGGTCCATGTGGCTTTCGTTCCTTTATTCCGACCGTGGATGCGGGCTCCTACGTGTGGGCAGGCAGAGGTGTCTACCTACCCGTTGGCCTGCTGCTGGAGGTCCACGGAAGGTTCCTCCATGACAGATGCTGTGGGAAACACCCTCACGTGTCCCCGTGCCCCCGCGTGTGTCCCCAGGCAGATCGTCTGTACCGCGGGGATGCCCACACTCAGACCTCCCAAGTGGCCTTCCGGTCTGTTTTCCCACGCTCACCCGCCTTCTGTGCCTCCAGCGGCGTCTCTGGGCAACCTTTGCCCTGGTTCCCACAGCGCACCCGGTCGGCTTCCCACCTCCCGCGGCTTGACTGTCCCCGCCGGGATCCCTGAGGGCCTTCTCCTCCCCGTCACGTGGGTTCTGGGTCCTCCTCTTCCTCCTTCAAACACCTCTGAGGCCGGGGGCCTCATCCCTTCTTGTAGGAGGTTGGATAGTGTCCCCCCCGAGGATTCACGCTCACCCAGAACCTCAGAGAGTGACCTGACTTGGAAACCGGTCTCTTACAGGTGTGGTTGGTTAAGGACCTCGAGTGAGGTTCTACCTCAAGAAGAGTTTTAGGTGGCCCTGAACCCAATGGCTGGGGGTCCTTCCAAGCAGGAACATGATACGCAGGGGAGAGGCCGCATGGAGACACAGCAGAGCTGGAGTAAGGTGGCCACACGCCAGTGGCCGCCAGGACTGGGGCCGGAGAGACCGGAAGGTTCCCCACAGCCTCTGGAGGAAGCTGGGCCCTGCTCCCTCGGCTTTGGACTTTGGCCTCCAGGAGAAGAGGGAATGGGAGAGAATCAGTTTCTGTTATTTTAAGCCCCTTTGTGGAAACTCAAGTACTTTCCCCTGGGCCGCATCTCTGCTTTAACAGGGGACACCTCACCAGCGGGTGCCCCCAGGGTCTCGAGCGGCTTCCTCCCCACCCGTCTTTCTGTCCAGGCTCACGCACCCCTTCCTTGCTCCAGGCCCAGTGAGCTCTCAGCCTCACGCTCAGGACACCCATCTGTGCGCAGCCCCCTTCCCCCGCCCCCATCATCACGGCCACAGGGGCCAGAGGGAGAGAGCAGACCTCCGTGCCGGGGAGCTGGTCCAGGAAGGCACTGCCAGAGTATGGCTGACCATGGGCCGCGCCCCAGGCTCTCAGAGGCTCCCCCTGCTAGGACTTCCGCTCCCACACACTGACACCTGCTGTTCGTTTCTGTCACGTCTCAGCCTGACCACTCACCCGGGCAAGAAATCTCGGGCTCAGTCTTGACCTTTGCCCCACCACCAACACCCTCAGGTCAGCAGGTCATCAAGATCTTGTCAACTCACCCTCTCCCCAAATGACCCTTGGATGGGCCACCTCACGGCCCGGGTCTGGTCAGCCCTCGGGGTCCCTCCTCACCTGCACCCCTTCTCCGCGTGGAGGCGGCTCTGGTCCCGTCAGCATTTAGTGGCATTGGCTGAGTGAGACCTGCCGGTGTGCCCAGGCCTGGGCCACCGACTCCGTCCATGGGGCACCTGCTCATGATCTTCCCACTATTGAAGAAACCTTGCTTCGCTTCTGCCCACAGGACACACTAAACCCAGGTAGTTGTGGTTGTGACGCTTCGCAGCCTGGCCCCGCCCCTTCTGAGGCTCTCATGCCCTGGGTGCTCGGGCCGCCGGATGGCCACGGATGGCCACGCTCCAGCATGGGCCCTCCACCTTCTGGTCTCTGAAGGTGTTGTCTCTCCGCCCGGTAACTTTGACTCGGCCCTTCGCAGGGCCCTCAGCAGGCTGGCCTGGGGGGTTTCGGGTCCTCCCCACCCACCCACAGGGCTCCATGTTCTTACAGCACATCGCTAGCGGCTGTAAATTCTGTTGCGTTGAACTTGATAGGAGAAGCTTCGGACACTCGGCCAAAGAACGAGTTTAAAATAGAAGTATCCGCCTTCTTTTGCCTTGGCTGGAAAGTGGCTTTTCTTTTTGTTTGTCTTCTAGTGAAGAAATTTATGGAGAATGCAATGTCTCCAGGGAGGACGGAGAGGAGGGGGAGGAGGGGAGGAGGAAACCCGTTCAGCAGTAGGCACACGTGGCTGCCATATTGAACGAGGTAGATAGGGAACGTTGACGTCATCGTAGAATGTTCTGCTGGGCAGCGCCGGTCGGGAGCGTCTACGTGTTGGATCTTCAACTTCACTGTTCACCCGGCGAGAATTTTGACTGGGTGGGTGCTGAGCAGGCAGAATGTCGGGCTCCCAGCGGGGAAGTGAAAGACACCAGTTCTCTGGGGGAGTTTTCAGTGTTCTGGGCAGAAGTTCCAACCCTGGGGCCCCGGGGGGCAGACTCTCCCAGGAACCCAGCCTCCACACCCCTAGATCCCCCTGGCACCGCACGGGGCAGCTGGGGCCCCCTTCAGGAGCGAAGAGCGCCGGCTCTGGCCGGGCCACAGCCTGGGGTGACTGGCTGAGCGTGAGGCCCGTGAGCCGCGGCACAACTCGGCCCTGTCTGAGCGCTTCTCCCCTTGTCTGGTTCCCTTCCACCCTGGCCTGGAAGAACTCCCAAAGCAACAGGCCAGCCCAGGCCATCAGCCCCGGCACACCCTGCAGCGTCCCAAGCACAGAGGGTAGCTGGCTTGTATTTACTTAGGAGCAGCCGAAAGTTGCTGCACAATAAAAAGTGGAGAGATGGTTCCGGAGAGGAACGCAGCCGGCCCCCGCCCGGAATCTGTCTTGCTCGGGGAGGCTGCAGGCGGCCAGGCTGGGGGCCGGCCGCCCACTCTGCTGGGAGGTACAGTAGCAGCGGCTGCGGGAGGGTCAGCGGGAGGGGGTCAGGATGCAGCTCCTTTATTTATAACTCAGGGAAGCAGACTTCAGTCGTGGAGCCTGGGGATGAGCAGGAAATGAACGGAAAAGTCATCTTTTAGAGGGAGAGTTCCCTGGGAGCTGATCACGGAGGATTCGCAGACATCTGCGCTGGGGGGGGAGGGGCGGTGGTGAGCGGGGGAGGAGAGTCTGAGCCCAGAGCCTCAGGCAGTGACCTTCCTTCCTGAGTGTCTCCCCTTCCCCCATCTCCTCCAAAGGTGCACCGGGATCAAGGCCAGGGGAATCACCCTCCTGGCCTGGGGGTGGGTGTTCAGGGCGCCCTGGGCACGCCTCTTACCTGGGGGTCCCCTCCCCACCGGGTGCAGATGTGCCGAGAGGAGCTGAGTGGCATCTTTCAAGATAAAGTCATCCTTTGGGGCGCCTGGGTGGCTCAGTTGGTTAAGTGTCCGACTTCAGCTCAGGTTGTGATCTTGCAGTTTGTGACTTCGAGCCCCTTGTCGGGCTCTGTGCTGACAGCTCGGAGCCTGGAACCTGCTTCAGATTCTGTGTGTGTCTCTCTCTCTGCCTCTCCCCTGCTCACACTGTGTCTCTCTCTCTCAAAAATAAATAAAAGTTAAAAAAAAAAAAAAGACAAAGCCATCTTCACTCTTCTCCCTCACCCTGTACCACGCCCCTCACTGGCGATGGTGGCATCGAAAAGAAGGTGGCGGGGGGGGGCAGGGGGCGGCACAGATCTCTGGGAGGTGAAGGACGGAGACAGCATCTCGAAAACGGTCTGGAAGGGGCTGTTGGGCAGGGGTGCCCGCCCCAGGACTGGGCTGGCTGGAGTGGCCGGGTGGTGGGGGCTGGGACTTGCTGGCTGCTACAGGCAGTTTCCCAAAGCCATGGCAGGGGGGCGGGGGGGCCGCCTCTCCCAGGTGGCACGTGTCCTCCAATCTGGGAAGTGCTGGGTTAAAGGAAGCCGCCCCCTCACTGGGATTGCTCACTGCCTTTAATGTGCTAACGCGCCCCAACAGACTCCAAGGCAGGCGTCAGGTTTTATGTAACCACAGAACCCGTCAGTGGAGGGTGGACCCATGTGGGGAACCCACTTTGAGATGCACGTCTGGCCCGGCCTGGAACGGAGAGTGCTGGCGCCTAGGCCCGAGCTCAGTGAGCAGCTGCGGTGGGGCAGGGGGGGCGGGGGGGGGAGCTGGCCACCCCTTCCCCCACGGCCCGGCCTCACCCCACCTCTGCGCCCGGGCCGCTGAGCTGGCTCATGACTAACACGGGCCTCATTCGAGCCCATCGGTGCTGCCAGGTTTTCGGTTTCAAATTATCCCCTGCTTGGGCCAGAGCGCTTGGATTCTCCGGCGTGCTGGGGGAACGGACGTTGAGCCAAACTGTGCCGGGGACGAACCCAGGGTCAGCTGTGCCCAGCAGCGACAGCAGTGAAATCACAGCCTGTGCACCGGGCGCCTGCAGGAGGCGGCCTGGATGGACAACCCCACCCCCCAACGCCCTGGGCCGGCCGACCCCGAATTTCCACCAGCTGGCCTGTCGGCGGAGGGGCGGGGGGGGTGGGGGCGGTGGCCTTCCTGGGCCTGCTGGGCCCGGCGAGAATTGGTGCAGGAGCCCTACATGGTCTTAAAGGGGTTTCTTCTTTTTTTTTTTAATTTTTTTTTTCTGTTTTATTTCATTTCTTTCTTTTTTTTTTTTTTGCAAATAGTTTATTGTCAAATTAGTTTCCACATAACACTCGGTGCTCATCCCCACAAGTGTCCTCCTCCATGCCCATCCCTCCTCCCCCCCACATCCACCAGTCATCAGTTTGTTTCTCAGCATTCAAGAGTCTCTCATGGTTTGCCTCTCTCCCTTTCCCCCACCATTTCCCCCTTCTTCTCCCCCTTGTTCCTCCGTTAAGTTCCTCCTAATCCTCCTATACGTGCAAACATATGATATTTGTCCTTCTCTGCCTGACTTATTTTGCTCAGCATAACACCCTCAAGGTCCATCCATGTTGCTACACATGGCCAGATTTCATTGTTTCTCATTGCCATGTAGTATTCCATGGTATAGATAAACCACATCTTCTTGATCCATTCGTCCGATGATGGACACTTAGGCTCTTTCCATGTTTTAGCTATCGTGGAGAGTGCTGCTGTGCACATTGGGGTCCATGGGCTCCTATGCCTCAGCATTTCTGTATCAAAGGGGTTTCTTCTTTATATCTTTTCTGTAGTTTCCAAATTCAGTGCGATGAACAAAGATGACACTGAGTCAGAAAAACCAGTAAGGAGTATTTTTTCAAAATCACAAAAGAGACTGAATGAATAACCCCCCAAAGCCTCCATGATTCCCATTGTTCTGACTGTTAGTGGCTGGTTGAACAGAACGCTTTAGGGTGAAATGTCACGGCCGGAAAACGTTATACGGGGATGTTGGCTCTTTGGTTTTTGGTGTCTGCTGTTTCCTGGGGCGTCGTAACAAACGGCCGCAGACTTGGTGGCTCCCGGCCACAGAAGTGCCTTTTCTCCAGGTTCCGGAGCTAAGAGCAAGGTGTGGGCAGGGCCCTCAGATCCTTCTCTGGCCTTGACCTGCTCCTGGGGGTGCAGCCCTCGGTTTGTGGCAGCACCTGGAGTTTGTGGCCTCCAGAGCCACGGTCTCTCTGCCTTCACACCCCTTTCTCTGTGTGTGTCCCGCAGATCTCTCTCCCTGCCTCCCCCCTGTGTGATTAGACCCCACCCCGATAAACCAGGCTAATCTCAAGATCCCGCCCTTGATCCCGTAAGGTCCCATTTACAAGATTAGCCCGTGAGGTCTTCAGAAGCCATTGTTCAGCCTGTCGGGTCCCCTCTCAGCTGGGACACTGCCCCCACCTTCCGTCACCACGTGGGCCATTTTGGGGGTTTTCCTCCAGGCTCCGCTTGGGGGGTGGGGTGAGGAGGTGGTTGCCCTTTGGTGTCCCCTGCCCCCAAGAAGACGCCCTTGCTACGCTGGAGACTGTGGGGTTGTGTCCCAGGCAGGAGGGGACTGGGACCTTGACCGAACCACCTGTGGTAACGCAGCTTACAGGACCCCGCCCCCCCACCGTGGTAACACAGCCTATGTGGCCGTGTGGGAGCGGATGGCAAACTGGGCCCTGGGGGGGGAAGGCAGGGCATACTGGAAAATGCGATTTCATCTATGGGGGGCAGTGTTCTTCAAGCCAGCCCATGGGGCCACATGCCCTTTTCCTAGACCAGGGCGAGATCTGCGGTTCTCAGCAAAATTGCCCAAGCGTCCGGTGTGGGTCCCGTGCCCGCTTCCTTTCAACTGCGTCTGGCAAACGACACCCGTGTCTGTCTGGGGCCAGGGTCTGCCAGTTCCGAGTCTTTGAGGGAAAGAACCCTAAAGGCCGGGGGGGGGCCCACCTCCCCAGCCCCCCAGCCCTGACTCTGACCAGGTGCTGGCGAGGCCCTGAGATTGCCAGGTGAGCACCCCCCACCCCGACCCGGACGCCAGGAGAAGAGCAGGGAGCAGCTGAGCCCCCAGCCAGGCCCGGAGGCAGGGCTGAGTGTGGGGAGCCGCTGCGGAGCCCCCTCCCTGGGGACGGCTGGGGACGCACTGACTCATGAGTGTGTGGGACCTTCTAGGAAGTCTCTCTCCAGCCGCCACCCCCCACCCCTGGGCGGGGCAGCCGGGCTGTCTAGGTCGGGACCGGACCTAGGGGCAGGTGTTCCGAGCCCTGCCTCCCGGGGACCCTGAGGCTGGGGTCGGGGGGTGGGCTGCTGCGGGGTCAAAGGAGAGGCGGGCGCGCGGGAACTCAGCTTTTCAAACGCTCCGACCAAAGGAAACCCTAGCGTCTAGCATCGCGGGACGGGAAAACGAAAGGCTTTGGACGTCGCCAGGAATTCGACTGTGAGCTGGTTTCCAAGAGGCTAAGTTAAGCTTCTCCAAGTGGATACTAAAAGGAGCGGCAGGGCTGGCAGAGGGGCTGGAGGGGGTGGAGAGAAGCCGCCGGAAGCCGCTCACCCGCCCGCCGCACCTCCGGAGCCACCAGCGCACAGAGCCCGGCCGGCCAGGGGGACCCCGCGGCGGCTGCTGCTGCGGGAGGCTCGCGCCCACGTCCGGCCCCCGCCCCGCCTCTTCTCCCTCATTTCTCTGCCGCGGTCCCTTCTCCCTCCCGATTCAAAAGAGACAATGCTACTTCAGTTTGGAGCATGAACATATGATCAGCACATGGAAATGTGGTAATTTGGATGCATTCGTGATTGCAACAGATTGAAGAAATTAGACCAGACAAAGAGTGTTTTTGGAGAAGGAGGAGGAGGAGGCAGAAAGAGGGAGGGCGTCGGGGGTGAGAAGGGGAGGAAGCCTCTGGAAAGGGGGACGCCAGGACTCCCGCCTGCTGCTAAATATATCTGTAGTAATGGAGAGAGACCGGATCACAGGTAGGCCGCCCGCCGCCCCTCCCCTCACGCAGCCCCATCGCTGCTTCGGGAAGTGAGCACCCAGGGGCCACTCGGACGCATTTCTTTTCCCTTCGGCGGTTCCGAGGTCGTGGGACGTGGTGTTCCCAGAGCCGAGCTTCACAAAGTCTGGCTTTTATTTAAAGCCCGCTCTGCCCCCCCTCCCCCCTCGCTCTCTCCCCCTCGGTTCCCCGTGCGCCACTTCTGGTCCTGCGGCGCCGGCGGCGTGGACGGGGACCGTTGGCGCCGGGCTCCTCGGGAAGGGGGGGGACCCGCGTCTGGCGCTCGGCGCTGGGCCGCTCGCTGGTGTGTTTGTCCTCCGTGTGGTTTGTGTGTTTGCTGCCAGCCGAAGTCTGTCTTCAAGGCCGCCGTGGTCTCCTCCCTGAAATAGCATTTTGGTGCCTTCCCAGGAGCTGGTTACCGGGGTGGAGCTCCCGGGCTCGGGGGAGAGGTGCAAACGTGTGCGCCCGTGTGCCCACGCACGGCAGGCAGAGCTGGTCCTGCTCGCTGGGAGCGCGGGGCGTTAACCGAGGTGAATGGTGTCACCTTCTCCTAGGAACCCGGCAACGGGGCGGGCAGTGACCGAGGGTCACCGAGGGGCGCGTCAGGCCGAGAGGATGAGCGGACGTGGGCTCCACTCAGATTCCGCAGCAGAGTCACTGTTTAAAACATCTCGATGTCACGTCAGGGCGCGGAGTGAGGGCGGGCAGACGGCTGGTCCTTGGGCAGAGGGGACTCATGGGTCTGGACCGCTCCCCACCCCCTCGTGGGTCCAGCCTCTCACAGACGGGCCATTTTCGCTGGCGGCCCCCACGGAGCGGGCACAGGGCGTCGGGGTGGCTCGAGAGCTGACCCTGAAGAGAACGGAGACAGCCCTGCCTCGAGTCATCCTGTGAGGGGACCCTCTGTAGAGGGGACGCCGCTCAGTCCCTCAGCTGGCCACCGCACGCTGTGACTGTCAGCGTCTGACATCATGGCTAGCTCTTTAGAGTGCCTGCCGCTTACGGCGTGCCCCTCGGGGGTCCTGGGTACACTGCGCAGGTCTGGGGCCTCCTAGGGTTCTGGGTGGTCCTAGTGAGGCTCAGGAGGCTGTCACCCCACTGGTGCATAGCCCGCTTGCCACTGTGTGTGTCCGGGGCTCCCCAAGAGGCCAGAGGAGAGGGTGGCCGTCCCCAGCCTCCTCCTTGTCTGCTGCTCCAAGGCGCTGATCTGATCCTGACGTGAGGTCAGGGCTGATGGGTCAGCCATTGGGAGGAGAGCTGCTGACCGGGTGTGCATGCACGCGCGTGTGTGCAGATAGGTGCACGCACACGAGCACACGTGGCACGTGTGTGCACTTGCGTGAGTACATGTATGTGTGCGAGCTTGGATGTGTGTGCATGTGGGAGCTGGGTGACACGGGCCGGCGGGGGTGGACAGGTGTGGAGCCAGACTTCCCGGCGCTGGACGGGAGGGGGTGGTGGGTGCTGAGCGGGGACCCTGCGGGCTTGCGATGGTGCTCACCTCACCAGCCGCGCTCGAGGGAGCTCAGGGGCAGTGGGTCCAGCCTTCATTTTACAGACGGCCACGCCACGGCCCAGATGGGTGCACCAGAGGAGCAGAGAGCAGGGAGGACACTCTTGGGACGTGACAGCGCCCTGGGAACCTTCCGGGCTAACCAGACTCTTGGGAGCTTTTCATGAACTGAACAAAACTGCCCTTGGAAACGTTCAGCTCGGTGCCTGTTCGGCCCCGCGAGGCCCCGCTGCCCTTATTGGCCAGGTGTGCACAGCGGGGGACCAGGAGGGGACCTTCCCTCAGGATGTGCCTGCGGAAAACTTGGTACTTTCCGGGACACCCGCCTAGGGGGCGTTGCCACTGAAATCACTTACTTCTTTCAGAGCTCAGGTAGAAACCGGTCACCGACGTGAACGAAATTGGAAACCCTCCCTCCTTTCCCGATGATGTGTTCCTCAGACCTGCTCAGATCTTGACCTTGGTCTTTAGTTGTGACTTTAATTGAGGCCCCCTGTCCCCCCTGGGACCTTGAGCGAGTCCCTCTGTGGGCCGGGGCCTCAGTTTCCTAACCTGTCAACTGAAGGCATTGGACCAGCACGGCCAAGGCAGCGCCCCACTGCCGATGGGGCTTCTGAGTCTGTTCTGCGGGGTCCCTGCAGCCTCCTTCTCGCCAGGCACGTCCCCTGGTCTCGCCGTTAGGTGCTTGTGACAGCTGTTTCAGTCCCCTGCTGCGCGCCGCACCAGCCAGAGGTGCCTGCCCAGCCCAGCGCCCCACTCCACCCTACCAGACAGGGTGCCGCTGCTTGTGCCCGCCGGGCTGGCGTGTAAGGTGTGTGTGGCGGGCCGTCGGCCACCGCCCGGCTCTGTCCAGGAGGGGTCATGGGGGAAGGGGAGGGGCCTGGGCAGGTGCGGGCGGCCGCAGGGCCATCAGATCTGCTCGCTCCTTCTCGCTGGGCTCCTGCCCAGTTTGTGATCGTGGGGCCCAGGGTCCTCCTCGGCGGTGGGCACCCCCGGGCCTCTCAGAGGCCGCCCCCGCCCCCACCCCGAGAAGATGGAGAAGATGCGGGAGGGCTTGTCAGCAAGGCATGGATGAGTCATGGAGCGGTGACTGGCCGCTGAGACACAGAAGGCCGCGCCTTCCAGCCAAGGGTCGGGTTTTTTCCCTTGTTCTGGATTGGCTTTGTGGCTTTTACAAATTAAGCAGTTTTATCTTGTTCCAAGCGCTTGTATTTCAGCGGGGAGAGAATCTCCAAGAAGGGAACTTTCCACTGGGGAGCTGTTACTCAGCTGGGCCTCGGGGAGGGTGGGAGCGGGCCTCGCGGCTGAGCTGCAGGCAGGGAATGTGGAAGTATCTCTGCTGTCGTGGGCATCGGCCTGGGTCCCGGGAGGGACGCTGCCCCGTCCCTGCCCCTCTGCCCCTGGCTGGGCGTCTGCCTGGCGCAGAGAGGCACCCAGCGCTCACCTGGGGTGGAGGGAGCTGGTGGTCTGCTCTTTGCAGGGCTGTCCATTGTCATGGGAGGGGGCCAGGGAGCTCCCGCGCTGCCTGGGCCTCTCGGATGATTTTCCTCTTCTCCCAGATGGGAGGCATGGCCGGGAGCCCCCTGACCCTCTTCCTCTTCTGGCTGTGACCCACGAGGGACTTGGCCCGTGGAGTCAGGGCTTTCTCAGGGCTGCTGAAACCAAGTGCCGCAGATCGGGTGGCTTAAAACAACAGCAATCGAATGTCTCAAAGTTCTGGCGGCCGAAAGTACAAATTCAAGGTGTGGGCAGGGCTGGCCCCCTGCAGACGCCCTGAGGGAGGAGCTGCACTGTACCTCTCCCCCTGGGGCAGGGTGGGGGTGCCGTCCTTGGTGGCCCTCGGCCTCTGAAGGACCACCGCGTCTCTGTTGTCACAGCCTTCTGTGTCCCCAGTCTCTCCTGCTTCTCTCTTAGGAGGACCCCCAGCACTGGACTGCCCCTCCCCCCGATAAGCCAGGATGGCCGGATCTCCGGATCCCTAACGTAATCACACCTGCCAGACCCTTTTCCCAAACAGGACCCTGTTTACAGGCTCCAGGTGGGCATGCGGTTTTTCGGGGACCACCACCACCCACCGCAGCCCCCCTGTGTCCCGGGTGTACGGGATGATTCCGGGTCTCCGTTCCCGGAGGGACCTGGCGGTGTGGCCACTAGCCTTTTCTACCGGGTCGCTTGTGCCCGGTGAGGTGCGGGGTGTCAAGAGGTGCCCGGGGGGCTGCCCTGCTCCCCTTCCACGTAGCCTCCTCCCTGCATCCCCCCCCCCCCGTCCTGATGGAGGTGTCCTGGGCCTTTCGCTCGTGGTGGCCGCTGTAGCTCGGTTCTCATGGAACCTCACCCTTCCCTTCTCCCCACCCCCCTACGTTCCGTGTCGGTTGCACTTGACAATCCGGGGTTCTCGGTGGAGGTGCGATCCTGCTGCAATTGTCTTCTGTGCCTGGTTGAGTTCATTTACCATCGTCTCTCCAGGCTCAGCCGCGTTGGGGCAGTTTCTTTCCGAAGACGGAATACCATTCCGCTCTATGGACAGACCACATTGCGTGTGTCCTGGGATCTTCGGGGAGATGTGCGGGCTGTTCCCACCTTTTGGCTTTTGTGACGTCTCCTGCTACGAGCACGGCTGTGCCGATGTCTGTGCGGGTCCCTGCGATCAGACATTTGGGGCACGTGCCCAGAAACACAGTGGCTCGATCATGTGGGAATTCTATGTTTAAACTTTGTGGGGACCGCCACACGGCTTTCCCAGTGGCCGTGCCGTGTCACACTCCCCCCCACAGGGCACAAAGGTGCCCGGTTGCCCACAGCCTCACCGACACACGTTATTTGATGAATTTATTTGTGTGGCCATCCTGGGGAGTGTGAAGGGGTGTCTCTCTGTGGCTTTGATGTGCATTTTCCCAATGCTCCGTGATTTCTAGCACCTTCTCCTGGGCTTGTTGGAACTGTATGTCTTTGGAGAAATGTTTCTTCACGTCCTTTGCCAAGTCTTTAAATGGATTGTTGTTGTTGTTGTTATTGGTTGTAGGAGTTCTTTATATATCTTGGATATTAGTCCCTTACCTGATATGTGATTTGCAAATACTTGGCCCCGTTCTGCAAGTCGCCTTCTCTGTTGCCCATGGTGTTCCTCGACACATAGGAGTTTCCAGTTTTGACACAGTCCAATTTTACCGTTCTTTCTTTAGTTGCCTGTGATCTGCCGTCATTCTCATTGTCACAAAACTTTTCCCTTGTGTTTTCTCCTAAGAGTTGTGTTGTTTTGGCTCTGGCACTTAGGCCTTTGATCCATTCAAAAAAAAATGTTTATTTATTTTGAGAGAGAAAGAGAGACAGAGAGAATGAACGAGCAGGGAAGGGACAGAAAGAGAGGGAGAGAGAGAATCCCAAGTAGGCTCTGCACTGTCAGCGCAGAGTCTGATGTGGGGCTCGATCCCATGAACCTGATTGTCAAGATCATGACCTGAGCCGAAATCAAGAATCGGACGCCTGAACAACTGAGCCACCCAGGGCACCTGCCTTCGATCCGTTTTGAGTTAATTCTGTATTTGGTGTGAGGTAAGGCTCCTGATTCACTTTTCTTTCCTCACACTCAGGCTGACTCCTCCGGGAGGCAGGAAGTGGGGAAATCCTGGGCTGGGCCGCACCCCAGTCCAGCCAGGGAGCGTCAACTCTGGCCCAGAACACAGCTGGACACGCGCCTCGCCCAGGGCAGCCCAGGCCGGCCCTTCTGGGCTGACGATGGGGGCCAACCCCGGACGTGCTGGGTTCCACCGTGTTGACGTGCCTCCTGCTCTCTCTGGCCCCCCTGGCCGGCCTGCATGTAGCACTGGCTGGCTGTGTGTCAGTGTGGGGCTCAGCGTCCGTTGGTCTGTCCCCACACTCCTCAGGAAGCCTCTCCCACCTACGCTCTTCCTCTTGACTGCTGCCATCCGAGCTTCTCCTGCTCGGAGTTGGTCATCCGATCCGGATAGAACCTTCTGCGTGGAGTCTGCCTTTGCCCAGAGGCCCTCGAGCCCCGGGCACGCCCTCACCAGCCACACACAGATTCCGCTGACGGGGTCAGTTGTGGATGCATTTAGGCCGCGCATGTGACTGGGCTGAGAAGCTGGGGTGATTTCCTCCCGACGAGCGGCCCGAGCTCGGAGAATGGTCTTGGCCACAGCTTGAACTCTGGACGGACAGCAGTGCGGGGCTTCAGCTCCTGGTGGAGAACCTTCTGTCTTCCGACCTTCAGATGCTCCTTCCCTTTTTATTTTTTTTTTTTTAAATAAATAAGGAAACTCTGACTTGAGCAAAGCTGAATAAACAAAGCAACACGCCCCTAGGAAATTAGCAGAGACGCACCCGCTCTGCAACTTTGCTATAAAAACGACCTGCTTTGGGGCTGGGCGGATCTGCGGGAGCAGATGGGTGTGACGGGGCCGCAGGGCTGGGGTGGCAGGAACCCGCACACCCAGCGCTTCCCCTCTCCCCGCCACCCTCCCCCCTGCCCCCAGCCACTGTCAGCAATCTGTGTCGTTTTTTCTGCTTTGAGTTCACCTCCTGTCATTCCATCACCGGGGGGGGGCCGTGTGCAGGACCCTTAACGCTTGCTCATTCCGATGCACCTTTTGAATATTTATTGAGGTCCCGCAGTGGGCAGGCGCGTAGCTAGGTCCTTGGCCTCTGGCAAGGGGCGAGGAGGATCCAGCCCTGGCTTCCTTGGGGCTCCATCTGAACTAGATGTCAAGCAGTTGGCCAATAGGCACATCAATGCGTGATTTTGGATGAGGGCTCTGAAGGAGCCTAGAACAGGGGATGTGATCACGTGATCATCACCCGGTACGCAGGCCCATGTGTGTTGGGGAACTGGTGGATGCCCTCCCCGAGGAGGTGACACGGAGCTGAAAGCTGTATGACCAGGGGGACCTGACCAGGCCAGCCTCCAAAGGAAGAGTTTCTAGGCAGAGAGCACAGCAAATGCAAAGGCCCTGAGGTTGAGCCATCCTGAAGGTGCATGTGGCCAGACTGTCACCGGAAGAGAGTGGCAAGGTTGTGCTGGGGAGGCACGCTGGGTGCCCCGTGCAGGGAGCCGAGAGTCGCTTGTGGAGGGCAGGGAATGAAGAAAGTGGGGAGGCATGGAGGGGAGGAGGGTACTGAGGTCACTCCCTGCAGCGGGAGAAGGAAGGCCTCTGATTGCTGGGTGGACCCGTGTGGTTGAGAGGCCGCAGATGCGCTGACCAGGTGCCCGGCGTACCCTGGGGCTGCTGTCTTCAGGAGGGAGGCTGGCGGTGTCTGAGCACGAAGGACGCCAGCTGTGGCTCGGTGCCTGCTTGGCCAGCCGGAGGCGGCGGCGGAGGCGGCTGGAGTCCTGGGAAGCATCTTGCTCCTTGATGCCCCACAAGGTCCCGAGTCTCTGGGCTGAGGTTGCGTGAGCTCCGCTGTGACACCGTGTGCCTGCGGCGACGAATAGCGCCTCCTGCCGGTGTGGATGCTTCTGTCGCTGCTGTGCTTCTGCCCCCTGGCTAGGGCTGGGGGGGGAGGGGGGACAGAGATTCAAGAGGCCGCCTTGAAGGACTGGACAGCGGGTGCCCGTGCACCCCGCTATTCCTTGACCGGCCGCAGGACACCCGGTGGGGGCGGCACTGGTGTGAGCGGGGAGCACAGCAGGCACGCCTGGGGCCCGAGGTCTCGCCTTCTGCTGTTCCCGTGGGAACAGCCTGTCTGCCTTTGCCCCCTCGCCGCCCTCCCGGCCTGTCCCCCGGGGGCCAGGGGAGGTCCAGATGGCAGTGCGCTTCAAGGACACGGGGCTCGGGGCCATGGCGCCATGTGACAGGTCACAGGGCATTGTTACCTGATAATAATCGCAGAGCTGCGGCTTTGGGACGGTTGACTTCATCACGTTTCCAAGCTCCAGGCTCTTCAGCGAGTGCTGGTCCCGACGGCGCCATGTCCGAGGGGCAGGGCTGGGGCTGGGGGTGACGGTGGCCTGGGGGCTTATGAACCACCCAGAGAGGGTGGGCTCTGGCTGTGCCTCTGTGATGTGTTTAAGGGTAGGGGGACATTCGCCGGGGCCCACTGTGCCCCACCCCCATGCCTGCCCCAGCTGGCACCTCTCTGGGGAGGAGCGGTCAGAGGGGCCTCTGTTCTGGAAGCATGCATCGTTCATGCACTGGTGTGGCCCCTCCCCCCCCCCCCCCCAATGCTGCAGTGATGAGACCCAGCAGAGCCTGGGGAAGGAGGAGGCCAGGAACCCGAGAGGAGAGGAATCGGGCTGCAGAAATTCTTTCCTCCAGCAGGTGGCGCTGCAGGCCCCGGAGAGCCAGCCCCTGCCCAGTGCCCATTCTGCCCCCAGTTCCTTCCACTTCAAGGGGTTGCGGGTGTGGGCCCGGGTGCAGGAAGCGGTGGGTGCAGAGAACAGGAAACGCCCCAAGGGCGGGAAAGCACCTCCTCTGGCAACTGGCTTCCAGCTGCAGGGACGGGATCTCCCGCTCTAACCTTCTTTTTCTCTATTTTTGGTGGAGATGTCTCTGTCTCTTTTAAGTCTTCCCAGCTTCTTACTGGGAAAACTTTCAAACACACAGGAAAGACTGGAGAATTTGAGGGGCGCCTGGGGGGGCTCCGTCGGTTAAGCGTCCGACTTCGGCTCAGGTCATGATCTCACGGTTCGTGGGTTCGAGCCCCGCGTCGGGCTCTGTGCTGACAGCTCAGAGCCTGGAGTCTGTTTCAGGTTCTGTGTCTCCCTCTCTCTCTGCCCCTCCCCTGCTCATGCTGTCTCTCTCTCTCAGAAATAAATAAAACATTAAAAAAATTCCAAAAAAAAAAATACCAGAGAATTTGAGCACCAACACCCATATGTGCGCCCCCTAGATTCTGCACCTTTTGCTCCGTTGGCGTCCACACCTGTCTGTCCCTCTATCTATACCAACAATCTGTGTGACTCAGGGGAATCCATTTCGGACTCAGTTGCTGGTATCTGTACACATTACCCTGCACACCCTTGGGCTTGCACTTCTCTAGCTAGAGGCCAGTATCTGCTGATGGTTCTTTTTCTTTCTCTGTGGTAAAATTTATGTGCTGTGAAACGCCCAAATCTTGCATGTACCCTCTGGGTTTGGACACACGCGCACACTGTGTACCCGAACTCCATCACCCTTGGTGCTCCTGGCCAGGCAGCCTCTGCCTCCCCCTGCCTAGGGGTGACCAAAATTCTGGGGTGTTTTTTCACACTATAAATTATTCTTGTTGGTTTGCAGGTTTTTTAGATCTACCCATGTTTCTGCCAATAGTGGTTAAGTTTGTCCCATGATTATTGAATGGTGTTCATTTCATGTTTCCAGCGTGAGGCTCTTACGAATAAAGCTGCTATGAGCATTCTTTTTTTGTTTTTTAAAGATTTAAACATTTTAAAATTTATTTTTAATTTATTTTTTATTTTTTTTAATGTTTTATTTATTTTTGAGAGAGAGATAGAAACAGCATGAGCAGGGGAGGGGCGGAGAGAGAGGGAGACAGAATCTGAAACAGGCTCCAGGCTGAGCTGTCAGCACAGAGCCCGACGCGGGGCTCGAACCCACGAACCGTGAGATCATGGCCTGAGCCAAAGTTGGAAGCTTAACCGACTGAGCCCCCCGGGCGCCCCTGAAACATTTTTTAAAAGTAATCTCTCCGATCCATGTGGGGCTTGAACTCATGATCCCGAGATCAAGAGTCGCCAGCTATGAGTCCCTGCTATGAGAATTCTTGTACATGTTGTGTGTGTGTGCGTGTGTGTGTGTGTGTGTGTGTGTGTGTGTGTGTACACACACGTTTCCATTTCTCTTATGTGAATCCCAAGCAGTAGAATTGTCAGACCAGACAGTGGGTAGCTATGCATGTGTTTAGTTTTGTAAGAAACTGCCAGATCTTTTCCCAAAGCGGCTGTACATTTTGCACGCCCACCAGCCACGGAGGAGAGTCCCGGTGCCCCGGGTGCTCCGGGTCCTCCTGAGAATTTGTGCTGTTGCTCTTGTTGGCTTCCTTCTCCCGGTGGGCGTCTGGGGGTGTCTCGTCGTGGCTTCCATTTGCATTTGCCTCATGACTGATGCTGTTGAGCACCTTTTCCTGTGCTCACCTACTTTTCCTTTGGGAAGGCTCTTTTCAAATCTGTTGCCCGTTTTAAAAGCGGGTTGCTTGGCTTTTATTCTTTCTGGAGGCTGGCCTTTGGTCAGAGATGTGGATTGTAAATAACATTTTCCCTGCTCTGCGGCTTGCATATTCATTTCTTAATGATTTCTTTTGATGAGCAGAAGTTTACATTTTAATTTTGATGAAGTCTACTTTAATAAATTCCTTTCTTTGCGGTTACCTCTTTCTGTGTTCTTTATAAGAAAGCTTTGCCTGCTCCCAAGTGGCAAAGATATTTTCAGTGTTTTCTTCTAGAAGCTTTAGAGTTACAGCTTTTATTTAGGTTTAGAAATCATCTTGGATTAGTTTTGGCGCATGGTATGCAGTATAGTGCACTAAGGTTCTTTATGTGGGTTGGATTTTGCTCGCTGGTTTGTTATTTTCTCTAGCAATATTTGTTGTAAAGATACTCTTTTTTAAAAAATTTCTTTTTAATGTTTACTTATTTTTGAGAGAGAGAGAGAGAGAGGCAGACAGAGTGTATGTGAGGGAGGGGCAGAGAGAGAAAGGCGCACACGCAGACTCCGAAGCAGGCTCCAGGCTCTGAGCCGTCAGCACGGAGCACGAACCGAGATTCGAACTTGCAAACTGTGAGATCACGATCTGGGCCGAGGTCAGCCGCTCAACTGACCGAGCCACGCAGGCATCCCTGAAAAGACATCCTTACTCCACGGGAGTACCTTGGCCTCTTTGGTGAAAACCAGTGGACTTTGAAGATGCGGTTCTGTTGCGGGACTCTGTCATGCTGTGTTAATATTTTGTCTGTTCTTTGCCTGGTACACCGTCTTGATTAATGTGGCTTTATAATAAGCCTTGAATTTCGCTCTCCCAATTTATCCAAAGCATCACTTTAGATGTTAGTTGTTTTTCTTTTCTTTTTTTTTTTTTTTAAATATTTTAGTTTTAGGTAATCTCTATACCCAATGTGAGGCTCCAACTCACGACCGTGAGATCAAGAGTTACGTTGCTCTACTGACTGAACTGGCCAGATGTTCTTGGTCTTTTATTTACTTTAAAAAGTTTTTTTAATGTTTATTTATTTTTGTGTGAGAGAGAGAGATAGAGCACAGCAGGGGAGGGGCAGAGAGAGAGGGAGACACAGAATCCAAAGCAGGCTTCAGGCTCTGAGCTGTCAGCACAGAGCCCGACAGAGGGCTCGAACCCACAAACTATGAGATCACAGCCTGAGCTGAAGTCGGACACTTAACCAAACTGAGCCACCGAGGCGCCCAGGTCTTTTAAATGTCCTTGTAAATTTTAGAAGTGGAGAGATAACTTCTATAAAAAATGCTATGTGAATTTTGAGGTTGCATTGAATCTATAGGTAATTTTAGGGAGAATTGAACTTTTCATGACATCGAGCCTCCTAATCTTATATACATGGTGTCTCCCCATTTTTAAAGGTCTTTTTCCCCCAATTTCTCTAGAATTACACTGTGTTGTAGATTTCAATGAAAAGAGCTTCATGTCGGTTGCTAAATTAATTTCTAACTGTTTCGTTTTTTGGTGCTGTCGTAAATTGCGTACATATTTTAAATTTCATTTCAATTGTTTGTTGCTGGTATATAAAATGCATTTGATTTTTGTATATAAATCTTACATCCTGTGACCTTGTCAAAGTCACTTACTATCCTAGTACTTGTTTTATTTATTTCTTCCCAATCTTGATTCCTTTTTTTTTTTTCTTGCCTTATTACACTGGCTAGAACTGCCAGTGCAGTCTTGAATAAAAGGGAGTAAATGTCTTTGTCTTTTCCTGGAATTTGGGATGTTAACTGCAGATTTTCCATATATGCTGTTTGTCAGACCTGGAGATTCCCTTCTCTCCCTGATTTGCTGGAGTTTTTCACATGAGTGGATGTTGACTTGGATAAATACTTTTTTGTCTCTGTCGAAATGATCGCTTTTCTCCTTTGTTCTATTAATCGGGTGAATTACAATGCTTGATTTTTGAAAATTAAACAAAGCTTGCGTTCCTGGACTTAAGTCCAATGCGGTTATGACATGTCATCTTCTTTCTGTACTGCCAGGCTTGACCTGCCTAGTTTTTTGTAAAGGATTTTTTATGTAGGCTCCTCAGGGCATCACTGGTGTGGCACTTTCTTACTTTATTTTGGCAATGCCTTAGTCAGGGTTATTTTGGCCTCATAAAAATGAGTTCGGAGGTGTTCCCTCCTCTCCATTTTGGGGTAAAATTTGCATAAAATTGGTGTCATCTCTTTTCTTTTTAAAAAAATTTTTTTTAATGTTTATTTTTGAGAGAGAGAGAGAGACAGAATGAGCAGAGGAGGGCAGAGAGAGAGGGAGACACAGAACTCAAAGTGGGCTCCAGGCTCCACACTGTCAGCACAGAGCCCAACATGGGGCTTGAACTCACAAACCATGAGATCATGACCTGAGCCAAAGTTGGACACCTAACCGACTGAGCCACCCAGGCGCCCCAGTGTTCTCTTTATCTTAAGTGTACTGTAGAAGTCAACAAGGAAGCCATCTGTCCCTAGAGTTTTCTTCTTAGAAAGTTTTGTTTTTAAATTACAAATGAAGTACTTGTATTAAGTATGTTAAACGAGGGGCGCCTGGGTGGCTTAGTCGGTTAAGCGTCCGACTTTCGCTTAGGTCGTGATCTCACGGTTCGTGGGTTCGAGCCCTGCGTCGGGCTCTGTGCTGACTGCCAGCTCAGAGCCTGGAGCCTGTTTCAGTCTGTGACTCCCTCTCTCTCTGACCCTCCCCTGCTCACGCTGTCTCTCTCTCTCTCCTAGAAATAAAGATATTAAAAAAAAAATAAGTATGTTAAACGAATTTAATATTGAATCGAATATATTATATGTATTTGATATACAGAGTTATTGAAGTTTCTTACTTCCTCTTGTGTTAATTTTGGGAAGTTGTGTTTTGAAGCAATCTGTCCATTTCATGGAAGTTGTTGAACGGATTCATGTAAGTTGTTCATAATGTTCTTTTCTTATAATTAAAAAAAAATTTTTTTAATGTTTTATTTTATTTTTGAGAGAGAAAGATAGAGACAGTGTGAGCAGGGGAGGGTCAGAGAGAGAGGGAGATACAGAATCTAAAGCAGGCTCCAGGCTCTGAGCTGTCAGCACAGAGCCCGACGTGGGGCTCAAACCCACAAACCATGAGATCATGACTTGAGCCGAAGTCAGATGCTTAACTGACTGAGCCACCCGGGCGCCCCTCTTTTCTTCTCGTTTTAATGTCTATGGGACTTTAGGGAGAAACCTTCCTTCCTGATATTGGTAATTCATGCTCTCCGTCTCCCTTTCTCATCATTCTACCTATGAATTTATTGATCTGTAGATCTTTTTAAGGAATGAACTTTGGCCTTTATTTCTTCTTCTGTTTTCTATTTCCTTTATTTCTGTCCTTATCTTCATTGCTTCCTGCCCGCTACTTTGGTGTATTCATCAGGGCCCAGGCAGGAAGTGGAAACCACACCACACCAGTAATTTGAACGGCAAAATGTAATATAAAGAATTGTTAACAGCTGAAAGCTGGCTCAGTACTAAAAGGGTAGAAGAAGACCCTGAGGAACACAGAACAGCACGTGCAGAAGCAGCTACTTTGGCGGGAAACTCGGGGAATCTGTGAACTGGGCTCGGTAACAGGTGCGTGCACGGGACACCAGAAGCACAGGCTGCAAAAGAAAAAAGTAGATAAGTGGCACCTGGGGTGGGGGCTCAGCCGGTTAAGTGTTTGACTTCGGCTCGGCTCATGATCTCACAGTCCGTGGGTTCGAGCCCCGCGTCGGGCTCTGTGCTGACAGCTCGGAGCCTGGAGCCTGCTTCAGATTCTGTGTCTCCCTCTCTCTCTGCCCCTCCCCTGCTCACGCTCTGACTCTGTCTCTCAAAATAAAGACATAAAAATTTTTTTAAAAAGGAGGAAAGTAGATAAACTGTGTTTCGTCAAAATTAAAAACTTCTGTGCATTAAGGGAAACCCTCAACAGGGCGCAAAGGCAGTCCCCGGGAGAAATACTCGCATACCATCTAACCAAAAGGGATTACTATTTAGAAAACATAAAGAACTCCTATGACTTAACAAGAACAAAAAACTCAAACAGCCCAATTAAAAAACTGACAAAGGCCTAGACATTTCTCCAGATAGATACTTCCCCAAAGAAGACGCAGCAGATGCCTGGGGGCGCCTGGGTGGCTCAGTCGGGTAAGCGTCAGACTCCTGGTTTCGGCCGGGGTCATGATCTCACAGTTTGTGAGTTCGAGCCCCGCATCAGGCTCTGCGCTGGCAGTGTGGAGCCTGCTTGGGATTCTCTCTTTCCTCTCTCTCTGCCCCTCCCCTGCTCTCTCTCTCTCTCTCTCCAAATAAATAAGTAAACTTAAGAAGAAGACTCGTAGATGCCACAAGCATCTCATAGATGCCCGGGAATAGATGCTCTATGTCACCAATCATTTGAACGATGCAAGTCAAAACCACAGTGAGATACCACTTCATACCCAGGGGGATGGCTGTCGTCCAAAAACGGAGGATAGCACATGTTGGGGAGAATGTGTGGGGAAACTGGACCCCCCGGGCACTGCTGGTGGGAATGCAAGACGGTGCAGCCACTGTGAAAAGCGGTGTGGAGGTTCCTCAAAAAACCAAATGCAGAATTCTCACATGAATCCCACAAAGCCACTCTGGGTGTGGACCCCAAAGAACCGAAAGCAGGGTCTGGCGCAGATGCGCGTACATGTCTGTAGAAGGCAGTGGCTGACGGGCTGGGGCACGGGGAATAGGAAGTTAGCGCATGGGGGGTACAGGGTTTCAGTTTGATAAGACGGAAAGTTCTAGAGATGGTTGGTGCTGATGGTTCCACAACTGTGTGGAATGTAGGCCACCAAAATGTACGCCTAGATATTGTGAAAATGGCGACTTCTGTGTTAGGGCTGTTTTCCTACTCGCACGAAAGGGAGCGCTGCGGGAAGGGACCTGGGAAGCAAGGAAGACTTGGGGCCCCGGCCCTGCCTGCCTCACTGGGTCTGGGCTTCAGGCCTTGCTGGAGAGTGAGTGGCGGCCTCAGAAACCTGTGGCCTCCTGGCGGCAAAATGTTCTCCCCCAAGGGTGTTGACAGAGGTGGTCTGTAGAAGCAGCTTACTGGGTGGCAGAGAAACTTCTGGAAGGTGCGGGCAGGCTGGACCACGAGAAGTTTTCTGGGGGCTGGCGCACAGGAAGGGGCCTTGTGGGTGCCAGAGAAAGCCCGTGAAGAGTGAGCGCCGCGCTGCTCCTGCGCATGGGAGCCAGGAAGAGAGGCCTCGCCCTCCTCTCCTCTCCTGTGCTGTGTGTGTGTCCGTGTGCGTGCAGAGGAAATGATTCACACCCAAGTGCAAAGGTGGGGGTCAGAGCAGGCAGTCCAAGGGTTGGAGGAGCCCGGAGGAGGAAACGGGGGTGGGGGTGGGGACAGGACACTGGGAGAGCCGCCTTCCGCACCCCTAGAAGGCAGGGGGGTGGGGGGGGAGATTTCCGCAAGCCCAGGACGGAGGGAGCCTCGGGCGCATTTCTGAAGTTCAGTCCTCGTTCCTTGAAGCCCGGATCCTTCGACGTGAAAGGAAAGGAAGGGAAAGGACTTCCCCTTGGGGGGGGCGGGTGCATGCAAGTGTGTGTGCGTGCGTGTGTGAGTGTGTGCGCGCGCACATGTGAACACAGCTCTCATTTTCCATTTGTCTACCTTCCTGACCTGCGGAAAGAATTTCCGTGAACCTCTCTGCCCTTCCCCACGCTGCAGGTGGAGGGCCGTGCGCACGCGTGTGTATGGGCGTGTACACACACACACACACACACACGCGCGCGCGCAGAGTCAGGGGCCAGCAGTCCTACAGATTGTACCTAGGCCTGGCAGGAAACCGGACTCTGGGAAACTTCAGGCCCCACCTTTGGCACAAAACTGTGCTTTTTGTTGTTGCGTTTAAGGGAACAGAAAGTGGGGGTGGGGCCGGAGCTTATGGGCAGGAGAGCGGAGTTTGCATCAAGTGCCCAGTGCAGCTGAGCGCCTGTTCTGGTGGCTTGTGACCCAGGCTGGGGGAGGACGGGTACCGGGAGACCCATCTGTGCCCGGGGAGACCCGCAGGTCGGGTGAGCCATTCTCACTAACCCTGGGGTTAGTGCAGGAAGGAGCCTCGGCCAGCACCCTGCCCTGTGGCTCCCCAAAGTGGCTGAGTGCGGGCGGCTGATTTAGCCGTCTGGGCAACGTGTGAAAATGTGGGGTCTGGGCCCCCCCCGAACCCCAGGGTCAGATGAGGCGCTGAATGCAAGCAGGGAAAGGGGGCCCCGCGGCAGGCTCCCTGACTGGGATCTGCAGATGCTCCCCGGCCGCAGCTCGGGGTACTGGCTGCACTACCTTGCCGATGGGACAAAGTAGTGGGTGAAGCCTCTGGCCGCCGTCGGGAGGGGACGTTGGCCAGTGGGCGGTCCTCGCTTGGGCCCTGGGCGGGTCTCGAGGCTGCTGTGACAAATGACCACAAAGTGGGGGCTCAAACAGCAGACATGTATCCATTCGCGGTTCCAGAGGCCGGAAGTCCAAAGTCCGGGTTGGTTTCTTCTGGACTCCGGGAGAGGGAAGTGTCCCGGTCACCTCCCGGGTCTCTGGCAGCTGCTGGTCTTCCTGGGCTTGAAGACACCCCGCCGCGGTCTCTCCCCAGTGTCCCTGTTCACATCGCCGCTCCTTTCTCTTACAAAGACACTCGTTCGGTACTGGATTCAGGGCTCACCCTAATCCAGGACTCCCTCATCTTAATTCGATTCCATTCGTGAAGACGCAATTTACAAATAAGGTCGCTTTCACGGTCCTGGGCACTGGGGCTTCGACATACGTTTTCAGGGTCTCAGTTGAACCTACAACAGGCCCTACCTGTAGACGGGCCTCTCCAGGGCTCAGTCGTGAAGGAGGGGGTGCGGGTGGACGAGTGGGGGCCCCAGGGGGCACCTGCGTGGCCAGGGAGGGCTTGGAGCAGGGGATGGGAGGGGCTGCGGGGTTCTCTGGACAGAAGACACAGAGAGCGAAGAGCTTCAGGGGCGCCTGGCTGGCTCAGTCAGAAGCTCACGAGACTCTATTCTCGAGGTCATGAGTTTGAGCCCCGCTTTGGGCACAGAGATTACTTGGAAAAAAGAAAGAAGAGCCACAGTCAGTGTGTCTGAAGAGTTGGGGGGGTGGTTCACAGAGAAGGAGGAAAGGACTTAGTCCGAGTTTCTCCAAAATTCACAGCCTGTGCCAGATACTTGGCAGGACCCAGAAGGTACAACTTGACTCATTACCTGAAGAGGCGTTCTGCCCACAACCTGGATTATCTGACAGAGGAGCAGGCCAGCTCCCAAGTAGTGAGTTCCCCATGCCTAGAAGTATTCAAGCAGGGGCTGTGTAACGATTGTGCAGGAAAGCTACAGAGAGGACCAGGGGTCTGTATTTCAAAATGTAACGGTGTTGGGAACATGCCCGAGAGAGGGGCCCTTTGCTCAGGCCCTGTACATTCTGCTTGGTCTTTCGGGCTGGGGATCAGGCTGGGCTTGATCTTACAGCGCTTTCTCCCTGGGCCCCCCACCCCCATTTGTCTTCGGCTGCCTCTGGTTCCTATAGAAACAGAGCCTCAGCGCCGTGGCCCACCTGCCTGAGCCCCGCCATCCCCCTGAAGCGCGGGGTCAGCGGCTCTGGGGAAGCGTGTGCAGAGAGTCGCACGTGTGCAGGAGCACATGCCCATGTGTTGGGCGTGGGGGTCCCCAGTGCCCCAGCATCTGCTGCTCCTGGGCCTCAGGCAGCATTCCAGAACAGCAGGTCCGTGCCAAGCTCTGTTTTAAGCACGTAGTAACACGTGTTGTGGTTTTTTTTTTTTTTTTTTTACTTACTTAGCAAACCTATGAGGCTTGTTTTGTGCCAGACACTGTTCTAAAACACTTTACAAATATTAACACATTAAAAAAAATTTTAACGTTTATTTAGTTTTGAAAGAGAGAGGCCGACACAGAATCTGAAGCAGCTCCAGGCTCTGAGCTGTCAGCATAGAGCCCGATGTCAGGTTTGAACTCATGAGCCGTGAGATCGTGACCTGAGCTGAAGTCAGACACTTAACCTACTGAGCCACTCAGGTGCCCCATAAATTAAAAAATATTAACACTTTTTCGTTCTATGGCAATCCTTCAAAGAAGACAACATTATCCCCATTTTATAGATGACAAAACTGAGGCCTAGAGAGGTACAGGGACCTGCCCGAGACCCGCCTCTCTCCCTTAGGCACCCTCACACCCATTCAGACACGCTCTCACACGTTTGTTCCATGGTGGCTCTTTGCTCTCCGACGTGACGCCGGTCTCTTGATCGGCCAGGGACCTGGCCAGGGTCTGGGGCTCACCTTGGCCTTCCTCTGCTGCGGACACTGAGGGGCATTCCTGGAGCCTCACCCCTGGGGTCCGGCCCCTCTCCTGGGAACTGGGTTTCCCCCACAGCCCCTGCCCAGCCTGGAGGGAGGGCCCAACGGCCGGTTACTCCCTGGAGGTCAGGGTCAGCCCCCCCTCCCCCCCCGCCGCTCCGGCAAGCCCCTCCCGCCGCCCCTCTGCTGGCTGCGTGTGGACCCAGGCCCCCAACAGCTGTCAGGGAAGGAAATGACACTTGAGCCTCCAGGAAGCTTGGGGACAAGCAAGTGCCACCTACTGGTGCCATTTCCCTGTGACGGGCATGGAAAACTGACCGCTCGAACATTGTCACAGGCATGCCAGCTTGTCACCCCTTTGTCAACGGGGAATTGGTCTAGTCCCCCGGGCCGGCCACCCACCCGACCGGGGCCGGTGCTGGATGCTCACACACATTATCGGGTCATCTCGCCAGGACCTGCCATCTCGCAAGGAGGCTGAGGCTCAGAGATGCTGAGAAACTGGTCCAGACGCCACCAGCCAATAGCCGAGCCGGGCCAGGATTTCGAATGCGAGCCGTGCGGCTCCAGAGACTCGAGTTCTCCCTGTTAGGGCAGACCCAGGAGAGGACCAGGACGTTGTCCCAGGGGCTGATGTGTCGGGTGGGCTGTGCTGCTCGGTCCATTGTAGCTGCTCAGTAAAATGCTGAACGGACGCATGGGCGCTCGCCCGCTGACCCGCAGGACTGAGAGCGCGTGGCGTGGCCCCAAATGCCGGTCTCTAATCCTTTGCCCCGCGTCTCCCTCTGAGGCACGTGACCGTGGAAACAGGGACCCTCTCTGTCGTGCCTCGGACGGCGTCCCTGAGCAGCTGGAGGGTTACCAGCGCCCTGTTGCTGGCAGGCTGTGCCCCCGGTTCCCGGCACGGCCGGGTGGGTGATTGTCAGCCGTCTGTGTGCGGGAGCTGCACACGGCCCCTGGGTGGCTGCCAAGATTCTGCTCTGGAACCTTGGCCAACGGGGGGGAGGGGGTGTCCTGCCTCGTGTCCTGGCTGTTGTGGCTGTTGGTTTATGGCCCCGGGCCGTGTGCAAAGAGCCTGAACGTGGATCATGGGCCATGCGTGCATTTGACGCCTCTTCTTCCTGGGGCATCGAACGTCCCACGTGTGGTGGCTGTGCCATCTGGAGGTCCTTCCACGGTGGAGGACTTACGTGGGACCCGCGCGTGCACCGCGGGGTTCAGGGGCTCCCAGGGCTCTCCCTCCCTGGTGGGGCTCTGAGTGTCCGTCCTCAGGGGCAGCATCTGAATCTTTGAGTAACACGGCGGGGGGCGCCCCCCTGCTGGAGAGGGCACTCCCACACCGGATGAGAGGCCACGCCCCCCGGGGACTCCCGCGCCGGCGACCAGGACGGAGGTGCCCACGACGTTTGCCTGGCAGAGCCGGGTAGCGTCCTGGCCCCGCTCATTCCTGGCGAACGCCCGCCACGTGCCAGCCAGCGCCTCCCGAGCGTCACAGGGGCCGTGCACCTGGCCCGGCCTCCAGGCCAGGCCCCCTGGCCTCTAGAACCTTCTGCAAGGACTCAAAGTCAGAGCCCCTGCTGCCCTTGATTGTGTTCAGGTCCACACGGATGGAGGTGGGGACTGGACGGGCTGGGTTCACATCAAGCTTCTTCACTGACGCCTGGGCCGCCGCAGGCTCCCGCCTTCCTCCAGCCTCCGCGGCCCGTGGAGACACTGCGGGATGGAGGGGCCCCTCCTGGCAGCTTCTCGAGGCTGAAGGGGGTGACGGCGTAGGTGATGATGTAATAGTAAGCGCAAGCGGGTAAAAGCGCGCGGGAAGCGGCTGCCCCTCCTGTTTTGTCTCGTTCTTGTTTCTCCTCTCCCTCCTCCCCTCCCTCCTCCTCCCCTCCCCCCTCCTCCCCTCTCCCTTCTCCCCTCCCTCTTCTTCCCTCTCCTCTCCCTCCTCCCCCTCCTCCTCCTCTCCTCTTCTCCCTTCCCTCCCTCCCCCTCCCTCCCTCCCCCTCCTCCCCCCTCCTCCTCCTCTCCCTTCTCCCCTCCCTCTTCTTCCCTCTTCTCTCCCTCCTCCCCCTCCCCCTCCTCCTCTCCTCTTCTCCCTTCCCTCTCCCTCCCTCCCCTCCTCC
Organism: Proteles cristata cristata; assembly: GCA_017311185.1. Lineage (NCBI taxonomy): Eukaryota > Metazoa > Chordata > Mammalia > Carnivora > Hyaenidae > Proteles > Proteles cristata. The sequence continues at coordinate 629,159 of JAESUZ010003315.1, read as the reverse complement.
TCTCCCTCCTCTCCCTCTTCCCCTCTCCCTCCTCCCCCTCCTCCTCTCCCTCCTCCCTCCTCCTCTCCCTCCTCCCCCTCCTCCTATCCCTCCTCCCTCTCCTCCTCTTCCTCCTCCCTCTCCTCTCCTCTCCCTCTCCCCTCCTCCCTCCTCTCCCTCCTCCTCTCCCTCCTCCCTCCTCCTCTCCCTCCTCCCCCTCCTCCTCTCCCTCCTCCCTCCTCCTCCTCCCTCCTCCTCCCTCCTCCTCTCCCTCCTCCCCCTCCTCCTCCTCCCTCCTCCCTCCTCCTCTCCCTCCTCCTCCCTCCCTCCTCTCCCTCCTCCCCCTCCTCCCTCTCCCTCTCCTCTCTCCTCCCTCTCCCTCCTCCTCCTTTCCTCCTCCCCTCTCCCTCTCCTCTCCTCCTCTCCCCCCTCTCCCTCCTCCCCCTCTCCCTCCCCTCCTCCTCCCTCCCTCATCTCCCTCTTCCCCTCTCCCTCCTCCCCCCTTCTCCTCTCCCTCCTCCCCCTCCTCCTCTCCCTCCTCCCCCTCTCCTCTCCCTCCTCTCCCTCCTTCCCTCCCTCCCTCTCCCTCCTCACCCTCCTCCCCTCTCCTCCCCTCCTCTCCCTCCTCCCCTCCCCCTCCCCCCCTCCCTCCCCCTCCTCCCCTCCATGTACTAGCACTACAGTTTGGTGTCCTCCACGGCCTCTGCGTTCCTGTCTTCTCTCTGATTCTCTGAGTGGGGACTCAGCACAGAAAGGGGCTGCCCCTGGTGGGCTCCCACAGGCCAGGCACTGAGCAGGGCGCAGTCCTCAGCCTGCTTCTCTGTCCACCTTGGGCCTGCTGGGGGCTGGGGGCTGGGGACACAACCCCAGAAAGGGGCTCTGGGACCGAGGGGCGGCAGCCAGGACGGAACCCCGTGAGGACATGGGCAGGCGCCGTGGGGGGGAAGCTGGCGAGACATTCGCTGGCGCTTTATTTACGGCTTCGGGTGTTTGCAGGGGTGGCCGGAGCATAGCTGAAGAAGCTGTTGGCCAGGCGTCCAGAAGTGTCCGCTGGGCGGCTGGGCCAGGCTGCTGGGGGACGCTCCGGGCAGATCCTGTCGCTCCCATTCACGGCTGACACTGAATCGCGCTTGCTCTGTCACCTCTCTGTCCGCCTGTCCATCCTTCCGTCCGCCTGTAGGTCCACCGTATTCTTTCTGCTGCGTTTTCAAAGTAAGCAGCGATCGTCCCGCCTACCTGCTGGGCTGTCACCAGACATGCTGGTCTCCCTCTCAGAGCTGCTCACCGAGTATCTGCTGCTTATGCTCGGCCGGGGCCGCCCCTTCCGCAGCAGGGGCGCTGCAGGGGGAGCTGGGGCCTGGGCTCCGGTCCTGGCTCTGCCATTAACAGCTGTGCGACCGTCCGCACATCGTTCTGCCTCTCTGGGTCCAGCTCCAGATGGCGTTCCACTAGATGTCATGGGTAATGAGAAGTACCGATTATCAAGCTCCTATTTTTTTTTAATGTTTTTTTTTAATGTGTATTTATTTTTGAGAGAGAGAAAGAGAGACAGAGCGTGAGCAGGGGAGGGGTAGAGAGAGAGAGAGGGAGACACAGAATCCAAAGCCAGCTCCAGGCTCTGAGCTGTCAGCACAGAGCCCGACACGGGGCTCGAACCTACAAACCATGAGATCATGACCTTAGCTGAAGTCGGACGCCTAACTGAGCCACCCAGGCGCCCCTACCATGTTCCTATTTTATGCCAGACGCTTACTGTCCCTGATCCCTTCAGTCTAGAGATTGTTGTTCCTGACATACGTGGGAATCAGTGAGAGCTCAGAGAGGTGAAATAAATTGCCTGTGGTCCTGCTACCTGGCGAACGGCCACGCCAGCCGTGTGACCCAGAGCCAAGGCCTCCTCCCCAACCCGTGTTCCAAGGCTGCTCCATCCCTGAAGTCCCGATTCTGTTCTGTGTAGCTCGCATCCGCCTGTTGGTGTTGGCGGCCTCTCAATACAGAACTCTGCAGAGCGGTCCCCGGCCTCCCCCAGGCGTGGATTTATTCGGCGTTCTCTCTGCCTTATTATGTACTCGGTGAGACTTGGACACTTATTTTCCCGTTTCGAATACCGAGTAAATGAAACAAACCGTGGGTGAACTTGTTGTTCATTTTGCTTTGACTACATTTATGGTGTCAGACACTGCCAGGGGCTGGGGGCATAAAGCTTGAGGCCTCTGCCTTATCCTCGAGAAGCTCCCAGACTCTGGAAGGAGGATGGGCACACCCTGTATCAGTCAGGGAGCTGACTGGCTGTGTAACAAAGACTGAAACAACAGAGACTTATGCGAGAGAGAAGTTGATTCTTCTCCCTCTTCCCTATTCAAGTGTAAGCAATCATGGTGGCCCAGGGCAGTAGGGACACTGTGTTCCTTCTTTGCTGCTCTGCGATCCTCAACGTGCAGTGCTCATTTCATGAAACAAGATGGTTGCCCCGGCTGCTGCCATCACGCCTGCACTCCGGCCAGGGCAGAGGAAGTGGCAGGAATGCCTTGAAAGTTAGACACTCCGGCTCCCCTCCTGCTGGCCAGAACCCAGTCCCGTGGCCCCACTCCACGCAGCAAGGCCAACTGGGAAACGGATTCTTTAGTTGGGCAACCATGCATCCAGCTGAAACTTTTGTCACCATGGAAGAAAGGGCGATTAGATGTGATTAAGGGCACTGAGGGTTCACACACCCCAGGAGCTCCCTTTGTGTGTCAAGAGTTGGTGGCCAGTCCCATGGCAGGGATTGCTCCGGGGGAAAAGTTCACCCAGGAAGTGACATTTGCACTGAGCTGGCACAACGCAATGGCTTCAGGTCAGGAAAGGCAGGTGCTGGGCATACGTGCCGCCAGCCTCCTGTCCCGAGGCCCGGGCGGACGTCACTGTCGATCATCCTAGCTCTCTTTCTCCCTGAGCCCCGAGCAGCCTCGCAAAGCTGCCCGCATCACCCCGGTGGGCAGGCGATTGGGTCGGCTTTGCCAGTTGAACCCCAGGAGCCCCAGCTGTTTTGTGCAGCAAAAAGGCACCGTGGGCACCTCACCCTCCCCAAAGAGCAAGCCCTAGTTATCTGACGGTTACAGCCCGCTGTGTGCGCCCCTCGCCAAGTCTGTGCTCACTCACGTCATGTTGGTAGTTTGAACTTGGCCATGGCGGAACCATTTACATCACGGCCGCGGGCAAATGTTTGAATACCGATCTCTGTTTTAATAGGGGGCCTCCTCCACAGCACTCACCTCCTTTTGAAGATCTTGGGGTCACAGTTCTGAATGTCAGTGCCTCTTGCTCAGAAGGAGATTCGGGGGGTGGGGGGCAGGGGCTGGCTGCTCTCGTGTTCCGGATAAGCACGGCCTTGCTGGTGGGACGGGCGCCAGGGAAGCCGTGTGGCTCTGAGACTCCAGGATCCCCCAGCTGGGCCTTTCCTCCATCGATGATCCAGATTACTCACAATCGAGGGGGAGCCTCTCGATCCTGGGCCTTGCACACGCCGCTGGCCCAGCAGGCCACGTGTGCCACGTCGGCTCTGTCAGTCCCCTTCTCTCCAGCGATGGGGGTGGCCTGGGGGTGGGGGGGGGTGCTGACATCTGGTGATTCGCTGGCCTGGAATGCCGGCCTTTACCTCCTCGTGAGCGAAGCTCGGGGGACCAAAGGCTCCCCTCGGATTTGTGCGCCGGCTGTTTCCCACTTGTGCTGTGGCTTCGGCTAACCGGGCGGATTCCCCGGCCTGCCCCGCCCCCGGGGCCCTGCCGCTCCAAATGTGAGCTCCCTTGGGGGGGTGGGCAGGCCCGGGGCCAGGTCTGCGGCCAAGTGGATGGAACAGGGCCCAGGGATCCAGACTCCGTGGTCAGGGAGACCAGTGTAGACGTGGCCCCCTCTGGAATATCCCCTCCCTGTCCCCGAGGTGGGGAGTTTCTCTCTGCTGGAGAGCAGCTGTTAGGAGGTGGCCCGTCCGTCCGGCCAGGACTGCCACTCCCCCAGGCTGATTCTCTGCTGCGCGAAGCGCTCCTCCGGATGCCCACTGCCTGGCTTCCCCCCCCAGCAGTCGGAGGCTGCGTCTGTCACCGGGAGAACCCGCAGGAGGGTCCGGGAAGGAGCCCCTCCACACAGGAGTCCCAGGGAGGCGCCTGAGCTGAGTACCTGGAGATGCGAGAATGAGCCAGGCCGACGGGGATGGGAGCGTCCACTGGCAGAGAGAACAGGAGGCGACAGGCTGTGACAGAGCTGTGACACGGGCTTGTCCAGGATCTGGCGAAGCTGGGCAGTAGCAGGGGCCGTGGAGAAGCACAGGGAGAGGAGGCAGGCATGGCCGGTGGGGACGCAGGGCCAGGGCCAGCCTCGCCGCTACATTCAGCAGGTGACAGGTCACACGCGCCTTCTAGAAAGGGCGTCCCCGCAGCAGCTCTGAGTTAGGCCGGGAGTAGCGGACGCCCTGAGCAGGGAGGCCAGCCAGCAGCCGAGCGCATGGGAGCCCCAGGGTTCAGTGTTAACGCAAGCCCGTGACGCCCCAAACCTGTCTCGGACTCGGTGCCGCCCCAGAGGCCCCCGGTGGCAGCGTCTGGTTCCTGTTCTCTCCAGCCAGTTCCACATTGGTCACCCCTTCAGCTCCCCATTTGCAGGAATCGCCAGGAAGACTGTCCCAAAGGGGAAGGGCCACACGGCTGCCCAGGGGCCCAGGAACCAGACACCCCGGGGCCTTCCGCTTGCTTCAGGAGCCCCAGGGGTAGACCGTCGAGGGTCTCTGTGCCGGGCGGCGCCTTTGTCCTTCGTCCTGTCTGTGTCCTCACAGCCCGGCCAGAGCTGGCACCCCCTGGTCAGGGCCCTCAGCCCAGCCTTGTCATCTTCGCGAGTGACTCATGCTGGCAGTTGGGGGGGTGGGGGGCGCGGAGAGCACCAGGCGGGCTGTGTTAATAGCAAAGCCATTACGTCCATGTCCCTGAGGTCACTTCACACGGGGGACAAATGGCTCATTGAGGTCGACGCGGCCCCAGCAGTGTGGATGGTGGGGAGACTTCATTATCCAGGAAAGCGATACCCGATTGCTGGGGGATGGGCGGCCAGCCGGCCTCCCTCCCGCACTCGGGGCATTCAGTTCCCCAGGCTGTGGGCCAGGACCCAGAGGGTGCATCTCAGGTGCAGAGTGGCACGGTGGCCGCCTTCTCCCCTGGGGGTTCACGCCAGGCAGGGGCGTCTGGTGGCACAAAACCTTCTCTCCGTTTGTGGTGGGCAGGAAGGGGTGGAAAGCCCGGCCCACAGGGAGCCCTGCACTCGTTTTGGCTACTGACGTCGGCCCCGTCGGCCGCCAGGTGTGCTCTCGAGTGCCTTCCTAGGGAGCCGGCCGTCTCCCTTCTTCTTCTTCATCCTTCCATGGGGTTGGAGGGAAGGCGACACGTGGCCTGAGGAGGAGGAGCTGGAGAGGCTGGGCCTGGGGACCCGCGGGCTCAAGAGTCTGTCCGATGTACACACGGCTTCCCTGCTGAGCCCAGAGCCGCCTGGTGCAGGAGGCCCCCAGCCCTCTCCCCTCTCTCCCGGCCTTGGGCTTATCCTCTGGGGGCGGGGGAGTTCTGGAACAGTCAGGGGTCCTGGGGCGGCTGGCTGGGGCGAGGCACAGAGCCCGGCTGTGCCTGGACACTGGTTCCTCCTCCGTCTCCCGCTTCTAGGGGACTGTCTCGGGCTTCCCAGCCCTGGGCTCCCAGGCTGGTTTCTGGGGACGTTTCCTCAGTAACCGCTGGATGGAAAACCTCTTCTCTTCCGGGTCCCAGAGCAAGTGCTGATCTTTCCCTTAAAAGTTTCTGTGGTCAGGCTTCCCCTTTTGCCACCAGGGACGCATGAGAGCTGATGTCCCCCTAGAAGCCCCCTTCTGGGGGCCAGCGTCTCAATCCCTTTCTGGAAATTTCTACAGCTATCTCTTTTTGAAACCGCCCAACTGAACAAAGATAGAGGAGGCAGCTGATAGGCACTGAGCTCCCTGTCACTGGAGGTATTCAAGGTACAGCGCATGGGCATCTACGGGGCAGGCATGGAAGGGGGATCCCACACGTGCTATGTGTGCCCTGGAGACCCCTTTTCAAGGCGGGCACTGAAAGGAAGGCTCCCCCTTCCCTGCCCTTCCTGTGTTGAGGGCCGCCTCTCCTCCCGCCTGCTGGCCGTCCCCTGGGCAGTGGACGGGGGCATCGTTAGGGCATGTGGCCGTAGTCCACAGGGGTAGGTGGACGGGGAGCTCCCTGGGGACCGTGTCACCTCCGTCGCGGCGGCGACTTTAAACGTAAGTTTGGCCACAGAGGGTCTGTTGTCCTTTCTTCTCTGCTCGGCTCCCTCAGACCCTGCTGTTCTGCTGACGTGGAGCCAGGGCAGGCCGGTGACTCAGCCCTCTCCCCACACTGCGGCCGTGTCAGCTCCAGGCTCTGAGCCCGCAGCGCCGGGTGCCCGCCTGAGGGAAGTCAGGATAGCAGGGGCACAGCCTGGTCCCCGGGGCATGTGGCCCAGCCGGGTGCCTGCCTGAGGGAAGTCAGGATAGCAGGGGCACAGCCTGGTCCCCGGGGCATGTGGCCTAGCCGGGTGCCCGCCTGAGGGAAGTCAGGATAGCAGGGGCACAGCTGGTCCCTGGGGCATGTGGCCTGGTGCCCGCCTGAGAAGTCAGGATACCGAGGGCACAGTCCCTGGTCCCTGAGCATGTGGCCCTGGCCGGGTGCCCGCCTGAATCAAGCAGGAGGGCACAGCCTGGTCCCCGAGGCATGTGGCTATTGCCCGCCTGAGGGAAGTGCCCGCCTGCAGGAGCCTCAGGATAGCAGGGGCACAGCCTGGTCCCCGGGGCATGTGGCTCAGCCGGGTGCCCGCCTGAGGAAGTCAGGATGCCGGGGCACAGCCTGGTCCCGGGGCATGGCCCTAGCCGGGTGCCCGCCTGAGGGAAGTCAGGATAGCAGGGCACAGCCTGGTCCCCGGGGCATGTGGCCAGCCGGGTGCCCGCCTGAGGGAGTCAGGATACCGAGGGCACAGCCTGGTCCCCGGGGCATGTGGCCCAGCCGGGTGCCCGCCTGAGGGAAGTCAGGATAGCAGGGGCACAGCCTGGTCCCCGGGGCATGTGGCCTAGCCGGGTGCCCGCCTGAGGGAAGTCAGGATAGCAGATGCACCGCCTGGTCCCCGGGGCATGTGGCCTAGCCGGGTGCCCACCTGAGGGAAGTCAGGATACCGAGGGCACAGCCTGGGCCCCCGCACATGTGGCCTAGCCAGGTGCCCTGGCAGCCCCAGGGTACAGTCGCTTGCTGCTTCGAGGCAGGACTGGTGCCACTCCTTTGAAGCCCCTGCGTGACTTTGGAGCCACTGGGAGGGGAAGGGGCTGTTTCTCCATCAGCTGGGGAGCGTGGGACGCCGTGCGCCCCAGCCCATCTCTGAGCCGCTAGCCTCTGACGGCTGCTCGCAGGCTGGGGGCTTAAGTCCATTCCAGAGCCCTGTTTTGGGGGCTGGAGTAGCAACGGACCGTGGAAATAGGGAGCGATCAGGACTAAAACATGAATCACTGTCTTCCCCCTCCCCCTTCCTACCGAGGTGATAACTCACCAAATCCGGACACCTGGATTTGCCAACTAAAAGCCCATTGGATGTGCCGATAAACAAATGAGCCACAGGCTAGGGCTTGGCCGGTGGGGAGTCACCTTGGAGGGTCAGGGTTTCCAACCATCTCCTGTCCCTCTGTGTGAGCGGCCGCTGCCCCTGCCTTGGCTCCCACGTCCCGGTGGTTTTCATGTCACAGCAGTGAAATTTACATGTGAAACTGAAAATGGCAGGGCCAGGCCAGGTTGCAGGCCGAGCCAGAGCCGGGGGGGGGGGGGGGGTAGGGGGATCTGTCAGCGGGGCTGGGGGGCTTGGACGGGCCAGGGGGCCGAGAGCTCGCCTGGGGCCCGCAGCTGCCCTTCGGAGGCTCAGAATCATGAATTCAGAAGAGTCATACTTGGTTTAAGGCGCTCCCTGCCTCGGAGGGAAGGCCCGGGCTGCTGTGGTCAGGGTTTTCTGTAAATTTCCCGAACAAAGCAGGCTGGGGTGAGAACCGGGGAGTCTGGGGAACAGATTAATCATGTGCTGAGAAAACGGCGTTCCCCTTTGAAGTGAAACCTTCTGGCTGCATTGAGGCGGCCAGGCAGATGGTGGAAGGGTGTAGCCCACGCGCCGATTAAATGTTGGCCGTACCCACAGACGGGCTTCACAGGAAGATGCAGACCTGGGCGGCCCGGGCGACTCTGCGGCCTGCAGCGTGGTTGCTGTGGGTGTCCCAGGGCGGCGGAAGGGGAGATGGGGTCCCGGAGCCTTGGTCTGGGTCCAGGCCGCGCCCTGCCTCTCATCCCTCATGCTGAGCACGGTGGCCGGCTGGCATGAGGGTGTCCGAGGGAGTTCCGGATGTCCCCTCTGCCCCCATGGGCTGACTGCCTGTCAGGAGTCACCGTGACCCTGCCGTCCCTGCGAAGGAGACTGAACTTTGTCATTCCTCAGGGATTGGATGGGTTCTTGATATGCCTAGAGGCAAGGAAGCGTCTTCATCCAGGGGTCTCGGGGGGGGGACCCTGGGGCGGAGGCTCTGATATTTAAGACAGGGAACCAGTGTGTGGGGCGGGGGGAGACCTAGGGGGCGCTCTCCAGACAGAGAACAGCTAAGACAAATGTCCTGAGGCAGAAGGCAGTGTGAAGAAGGCCAAGGAGGAAACCAGATGGATAGGGCACGTGGGACCTTGGGAGCCCAGGGAAGGAGTCTGTGCTTGTTTCTAAGTGTGAACAAGGCCACGGGAGGTGACGTGATCTGACCTTAAAGCCTCACTGAGGTCTGGATGGAGGGAAGCAGGTCGGTCAGGAGGCTCTGCAGGAATGCAGGGGGGTGAGGGTGCCAGGGGAGGGACAGCCAGCTGTTACGTTCTGAGGCATCTCCTGAGCTGGTTGTTCAACACAGCCATTATTAGAAATTTAATCACGTATCACATAAAAAAAAATATAACTTACGTTTTATGAAAGATACAAAATAAAAGATAGATGTAACTTATGGCTTAATATCAAATTATGTGGAATCACCGTATGATCCGGCAATTTCACTTCTGGGTAAATACCCAGAAGCATTAAAGGGGAACTCAAAGAGATACGCGCACACCCACGCTCCTTCGGCCTTGTTCACAACAGCCCAGAATGGTGGAAGCCGCCCAAACATCCACTGATGATGGATGACTGGATAAACACAGTGTGGTGTGTACATTTGCACAATGGAATATTGGCCTTAAAAAGGAAGGAAGTCCTGACACGCTGTACGACGTGGATGGGCCTTGAGGACATTGTGCTCGGCAAAAGAAGCCAGGCACAAAAGCACAAATACTATATGGTTTCACCTGTAGGACTTTCCCTCGAGTAGCCATGTTCACAGGGACAGAAACCAAGATGGTGACTGCTATGGGCGGGGGGTGCAGAGGGGAAAACGGGGGTGTGGGTCACTGTTTAAAGGAAGTAAGTTTCAGTTTGGGATGACGACAGCAGTTGTGCAGCTGGGCGGTATCGACGGGTGTCCGGCGGTGTGATGTGCCTGGCGCCCCTAAAAGTGGTTAAGGGGTGCCTGCGTGGCTCAGTCCGTTGAGCGTCCGATATCGGCTCAGGTCACGATCTTGCGGTTGGTGAGTTCGAGCCCCGCGTCGGGATCTATGCTGACAGCTCAGAGCCTGCTTTGGATCCTCTGTCCCTCTCTCTCTACTCTTCCCCCCCCAAAAGTAAACATTAAAAAAAGTGGTTAAAATGATGGACTTTACGTGTATCTTAGCGCAACAAAAAAATGCATCGCCCTGTTAGAAACCTTGCATTACGAAATCATCTGTTAAATTTATATAATACGAATCACTTACAAGTAATCGCGTCAAAGACAAAGGTAACACAGAACCACGCTTCCTAAGTAGTTTACTATGTTTTACTCTATCCTCTGGGTCCTGGAGCTCCACATCTCTGCCTTATCTATATGGTAGGAAGGCTACGTGGTGTTAAATACAAGCCGGTTATTAAACACTGGGGAGTGTACACGACCGGAGGGGGTTGCCAGACCCGTGCTGGAGGCACTTGAGGTTAAAAGCAGCCGCGCCTACAGATATTTTGGAAATGGAAACTCACTGGTGGCTTGGGTGTGGGAGTGAGGGAAACAGAGGACCCAAGGGTGATGCCACGACAATGGGCCTGAGCCGCTAGGTAGACCATGGAACCATTTACCAAGATGGCGGACTGAGGAAGCTTGGGAGCCATGGAAGGTCCGGGGGCCGATGGTCCCAAGGCTCTGGAGCTCAGGGAGGCCCTACTGTGCCCCGGGCCCAGGCGAGGCTGACACCATGGGCCCTCGCCCTGGTCTGGGAGGAAACAGCTGGTCCACTTAACAGGGTGTCCAGTCCAAAGGCCCAGGGCGGGTGGGCAAACAGCCACCGTCCACACGGTGCTCCCCAAGCCCCACAGGGAGCCCGGGGTCATGGATACTGACTTTGAGCCAAACGGCTGTTTCCGCCCATCGATTTCCTCCCTCTTTTTCCCAAGGCTCATCCCTCCAGGGCCTGACCTGTGGGGTTTCTCTTCCCATTTCCAGAAAGGCCTGAACGGCACTTCACAGCGCACCCTTCTTGCCCACCCCGGGCCCCCAGCTGTTCTTACTAAAACGTGCTGCTTGCGGTCCTGAGTGTCCCCAGGCGCCCCAGGGCCCTCAGGACCGCCACCTGGCCGACAACGTTCCTTACCTACAGCAGGTTTTCAAGTCTGTAAAACTCTTCGGGAGGCACCGATGGCGTGGAGTGTCCAGGGGCCACCGTTATAAAGGTCCACACGCGAGGGGCTTAATGTCGGAAATGTCAGCTCTCACGTTCTGGAGGCCGGAAGCTGGAAACCAAGGCGTCAGTAAGGCCTTGACCCTGAGGGAAGAGCCCTTCCGCGCCTCCTCCAGCCTCTGGGGTCCCAAGTGTTCCCTGGCGTGCGCTCCCCGGTCTCTGCCTCTGACTTCCCATGGCCTTCTCTGTGTCTCTTGCTTTTTGGTCTCTTATAAGGACACTCGTCATTGAGTTCAGGGGCAGCCTAATCCCAGAGTGGCCTACCTGGAGATCCTCACCTGAACCACCTACCCTCGTGCTGAATCAGGTCCCATTGTGAGGTCCGGGTGGGCGCGTGTTTTCCGAGCACCCACTGTTGGGTCTCACGGGGGGACTGTGAGGCGGGTGGCCCCTACAGTGTCCCTCTGGCCGCAGTTTCCCCTTGGGCCAGGCCTATAGACAGTCTAGCCTTCTCCCGTGGTTTTGGAAAAGTGCACCGTCACAGAATGCGGAGCCCTTGGAGTTCTGTTTTTCTTGCCAAATTTCAGCTCGCTTTCCTCTCTCTGCTGCCGCCGCCGCCGCCTTGATCTGCCCATTGTCCCCGCAGAGGTTGTCGCTTCTGCCCCGGGGCCCAGGCTGCTCTGCCCTGAGGAGGGGGCTAGGGGCCCCTCGCCTCCCCATAAGGGTCAGGCCTCCTCAAGGCCTGGCCACAGAGATCAGAGGTGATCAAAGGCAGGGCCGAGACAAGGCCAGATGGATGCTAGAAGCTGAGAAAAAGGCGGCCGAGGAGCGGCCGGCCGCATCATCTTGAATCTGGAGAAGGTGCTTATTATGTGCAGGGTGGCGCCCAGCTGTTTCCCATCTCCTCTGAGGACAGAAAAAAAAAAAGAGGAAATAAATGATGTACAATTAGAGCAGTTGGTTAGATACAAGGGTGAACTTCCTGGCTGGGAGTGTGGCCAGGCGCCCGGTCGGGTTTCTAGAAGGAGTGCCAGGACTCTCCTTACCTGGAGGTGTCAAGGTTTGGCAACGGGAGCCCCAGTGGTTGAACCGGAGGCAGGGGGCTGGACCGGATGGGCTCCGGAGCGCAGCCATGCCTGCCTGGGGGTCGGTTCCCTTCTGCCATTGTTCTTTGTGTTCCCACAGGGCAGCGTTTGGGTGAGGCAGACCCCCTGGCCAGGCTCCTCCAGGCGATAAGCATAAACCCGCTCAGCTCCTCTGAGAACGGAAAGGAATAATGCCCAGTGAGCCGCCCCTGCGCCAATCTGGTGGGACTCCACGCCAGCTCTCAGGGAGAACAATCACACAGGCGTGTCTACACTCTCCAGGTGCTTTATTTTTATAAGAAACGCTGGCGAATAATGCCATGGGCCAGCACCGTCCCAGGAGCCTGTGCGGTTAGCCCGTTTCGCAGGGGCGGTGGACCCCTAAATGCCCAGAGGCTGGACGCACAGGTGGCCCAGAGGGTTGGAGGCTTTCAGACTCGCAAGGGCCAGGGCCGGGGTGGAAACCGTCAGGGGGCCGTTAATGCCCCTGGTGGCTCCGGTTTTGAAACCCGGGCTCCCAGGCGGACCAGGGTGCCTGCGCATCTGAAATGTCTGTGGTTTTGCACTTCCAAGTCCACACACTCACTTAGTTGAAAATAGTTCAAAATATCCAAAGCATGAGGGAGGGAGGGACCGCTTTTCTTTAAAAAGAAAGAACTTGGTTTCATCTATTCGAGAAAGCCCACGGAACCCAGCCCCCTGCACATCTGGGACCCTTCAGAACCAGGGGGTAGGGGATGGGAGAGGAGGAGCAGTCACCAGCCTGAGACCCAGGATGGGCTCCCAGGCACCCGCCTGCCGCTCGGAGGGGGAGGGTGTAGGTGGGACACCTGGAAGCCGCCCTGGGGGCTCTGCCCGCTTCCCTCTCAAGCTCCAACCCCCTCTGTGGTCCCCAGCCTCTGGGAGGACCTGCCTGCCTTCCTGGTGGCTGATGGCATTTGATCGGGGTTTGGGAACGGATGGAGACGTGCAGAAGTTGTGTCCGGGAGGGCAAAGGCCCCGCCCAGGCCCGGAGGAGATGGGGAGCCCCCTTGCCTCCCATTCCGGAACCCCTTCCTTCAGATACTCTGAAGTATCTCGGCCTTCCGAGGGGGAAGAGCGGGGTCTACGCTGGGCCGCCCAGCAGGCCCTTGGGGCGGCGGCCGGGGGTGGCACGTGACCCTGGCTGTTCTGGCCTGGGCACTCCTTCCCTGCCCCACGCCCCCGGGAGACTGGCACCTTTTCTGTCACCCCCGGGTGGTCGGGTGGGGAGTGGCCGGAGGGCTGGACCTCCTGCCTGGCCACGTGACTCCCGCGGCTCGCGGCCAACGGGCGGGGGTCCCGGCCCGCGGCCCCGGCGCTTAACCCTTGCAGGCGCTGAGCGCGGGAAGGCGGCGGCGGCGGCGAACTTTGTTTGGCTGCGTAAATAAAACCTCCCGCAGGAGGAACCCTGCGCCCCAGGGAAGGGGAGGAATCTCTTCCCCCCTCGGCGCCGCCCCGCGCCGCCTCCCGGCCCCCACATCCGCCCACATCTGGCCGCGGCGGGGCGTCCGGGGGGGAGGGGCCGGGCCGCGTCGGTCGCCGTCCCGGGGCGCGGGGCCAGGCGGGGCGGAGCGGGGCGCCGGGTCGCGCGCCCAGGACTCGGCCTGTCCCCGCGGCGGCCGCTCGGGCCCCAGCCCTCCACCACCCCCACCCCAGAGCCAGGCCTTGACGGGCGGGCGGAGCAGCCAGTGCGAGCCGCGGAGGCCGGGCCGGGTGCGGGAACCTGATCCGCCCGGGCGGCGGGGGCGGGGCGGGGCGGGGGCGCGGGGAGCCGAGGCCCGGCGCCCGCCCGCCTCCCCCATTCATTCAGCGGAGCCCGGGGGCCGAGGGGCGCGGGCGGCCAGCTCTGCTCGGCGGGAGCGCGGGCGCAGGGCCCGGGCCGCCGGGGCGCTTCCTCGCCGCCGCCCTCCGCGCCAGCCACCATGTCCGACCCCGCGGTCAACGCGCAGCTGGACGGGATCATCTCGGACTTCGAAGGTGGGTGCCGGGCGCGCGGAGGGGCCGGTGGGACCCCCGAGGGGGCGCCCTGCCGCCGCGCGCCTCCCATCCCGCGCCCGCGTCGCCTACGTGGAGGACGCGGGTCGGGGAGCCGCGCGCCTCGGCGGCCCCCGTGCTGACTCCCGGCTTCCTTCCTTTTATTGTATTTGCCCGAGCGACGACAGCCCCCTCGAAGGTTCGAGGGGCGCCCGCGGCACCCGCCCGGGCCTGCGGCTCCCCCTCGGCGGTCACTCGGTCCCCTCCCTCCGGCGCTCCCCGTCGGCCTTCGGGCCCCCGCGGCCCCGCGGCGGGTCGGGGAGCCGGTCCCTCGCCCCTGCGTCCTGCCCGGAGCGTGGCCGCCCTCCCCCACACCCGCCTCGGGGGCCCCGGCCGAGCCGAATTCCGGCTGGGGAAGGCCGCCGAGCGGACACGGCCCCGAGCCGGCGGAGTCTAGAGGGGGCCGCCTTTGGGGCCCCCAGCCAGGCCGGGGGACACCCCCCTTCCGCCTCCTGGAGTTGGGGCCTGCGTGCCGGTAGGGAGCGCAGTTTGGTCCCCTCCCCCCTTCGGGGTTTACAGAATGTGCCGAGACTTAGGGGGCTTTGCCCTCCGAGGGCAGCCCAGGCCCGAGCCTCTGTGTGTGTGCGCGCCTTCGTGCGTCCTCGTGACCGCCTGTGGCTCTGCGTCCTGCGTCCTGGGGAGTAAATAAAGCGGTCGCGAGGGAAGCTCACACAATACAATAGTCGGCGGCGCTCCTGGGGCCGGATTGCTGAGGGGCGGGCCTACCTCTGCTGGGACCTGGAGCCCACGCCCCTCGGAGGGGCTCCCGGGCGCCTCCGCCAGAGCCCTCCGGTGGGCCCGGCCTTGGGGAGGCTAGGCTGGGAGCAGTTTTGGACGTCCAGGTGCCAGGCCGAGCCTGGAGCTCCCCCGGCCACCGTGGGCAGAGCCAGGGCTGGCATCCGAGTGTCCGGAGCTCTGCAGTACTCATGCTCTACGTGGGGTCAGCCGCGTCTGCGGGCGCACGCCTGGGGACCAGAGCCTGGCGGGATCCCCAGCGGAGCCCTAGCGGCTGTGGGTCAGGGTTGGGCCTGGGCTGGCTTGAGCAGGGGTTTCAGGACACCAGCAGGCTTGGGGTGTAGCGTCTGGCACACCCATGCGGAGGATGCACCCGCTGTTGGCGGGGTCAGTAGTGGGAGCATTGTTGTGATTCTGGAACCCAGCGCCGAACTAGGGGAGTTCCAGAGCCAGACATTTGGGGTAGCATGCCCATACTGGGGGTCTCCCCATATCTGCTTGTCCAGAGCGTCGCTGTCTTGCAGCCGCTGCTTTGGGACCCCCACCGTGGCACTTAGGGCGTTTAGTCTCCTGAGTGTCCTGGTGGACGGACCGGCCTGTCTGGAGACGGCTGCCCCCTTCAGGCCCCGCGCGGTGGGTACATTCGCCTGGTGGCCTGTGGGAGTTGGCTGGCTTGCCAGTCCCCGAGATGAAAACGTCAGGCTGGCCGCCAGGATTTCTGGGGCAGAGCAGGATTCCACGGTAGCCCCGAGGCCGGATGGAGAGGTGGAGACTTGGGGGTGGTGTGGTCCTACAGCTGTTACAGCACCTCTGCCTTGGGGTCCCCACGTGTAACTCCATCCTGACCCCGACGTGCCCCCTCTGGAGACGCGGGCGGCTTCTTGACCCTCTCATTTGGTTGGAGACAATGGCCTCATTGAGACCAGCCTGGTGCTGCAGTGGGCGGCCTTGTGATTCCAGGGAAAGAGCTTTCACTCTTGGGGACTCTCCGGCTCCGTGCACACCAGTCTCCCTGCGGTGTGCTCTGGGCAGTCGAGAGTGCCCTGAAGGCACAGGAGTCAGGTGTTCGAGCCCTCCAGGCTTCTGAGAGGAAGAGTGTGCGAGGGCCCTTCTCGGCCACCTCGGGGACCAGAATGGCCCCCCTAAGTGCCCCAGGAGCTTGGAGTGGAGCTGGGTGTTGGCGACCGAGCCCAGGGTGGGCGGATGCGGGGAAGGAGCTGTCGGAGGAGGAAGACCGCGCGAGACCCGGAGCCACAGCAGCGAGTGATACGATCTTGCAGAGCCCGGGCCGGAAAGGTCGCTGTGGAGGAGGCAGACCTTGGGCGCAAGTTGGAATTCGGTTCCGGGAGGTAGGAGGAGAGCATACTGCAGCAAGGCAGAAGTGGGGGGAGGCCGGAATGAGACGGTCCGCTGGAGAACGGGGCGCGAGGAGGGGCCACTCGGAGCGGATCGGAGGACCGGGCGGGCGCGCCGGGAGTCCGGACCTTCCCGGGGCGTCAGGAGAGCGGAGCCAGAGAAGCGCCGGTGTGTGTCCGTGGGGCTGCCCACCTGCTGCTGGGGTGTCCGCCAGGTAGGACGAGAGGGGTAGGGAGGGGACGGGCGGCCCCTCAGCAGTTACCACCTCCTGATAGTTCTGGAGCCGTCGGAGAGGGCGGGTCATGAGGCATGTGCTTGCTGCGAAGAGCAGAGGCATGGGGCCACGGCCAGAGCCACAGCCAGAGTTCAGCGATCTGGTGGTGGTGTTCAGTCCTAGCAGGCTGGGGTCCTGCCAGGCGGCCACAGGGCCCTGGTCAGTGCCTTTGGGACGCTCGGAGCTAGTGGAGCCGTCTAGGCCAGTGCAGGGAGCCCTGCAGGGCAGGGGGGAAGGCCCTGGGGTGGGGTGGGGTGTGGGGCGGGTGTTCGGGCCAGAGCAGGGAGCTGCCCCAGGTGGATGTGTGTGGGGAGTGTGGATCTGTGGATGCTCCACGTCCAGGGCACATCTATCTGCTCTCTGCCCTGGGGAGCACCCTTCTCTCTTCGGCTCCGCCACGTGGAGGTGACGTGGGGATTCAGCCCGTCTTCTGTCGTGGATGTGTGCGTCAGGTTTGGGTCTGCCCTGGGCACGGAGGTGGTGGCCGTGTCCTTCATGGGTGTGAACCTTCCACCCTGGCCTTTGCCTTCCCTTTAAGGTTGAACTTGAGGCTCCATGGAGAACCCATATAGGGGCAAGAAAAGGGTTTTCTGTTTTGTTCCTGTGACTTTTTTTTTTTTTTAAGAGAGTTTGTTCCCTCCCCCAACATGAAAACGGGCCTAGAGGTGGAGGTGGCCTCCGCACCCCCTGCGATCAGGGGGCAGGAGGGGTGGCTCCGTCCCCGATCTTACTCCGGGTTGGTGGAGGCCCGGAGCCGTTGGACGATGTGTCCTCGAGTGAGAGCAAGGCCAAGCCTGTTATCGTGAACGCTCTTAAGACTCGGTCTTTGTATAACAAAGCGCTTCGGAGTGCCAGCTGCTGGCCCGCTCTCCCCGGCGCTGTTTGCCGTGAGCGCATTTGCATGCGGCAGAGGAATCCTGCAAGTGCTGGATGTTTGCTAAAACTCAGCGTGGCCCAGAACCTCGGTGCTCTGGTCCCACAACGGTGCCCTGTCGCCTGCAGGTTGTGTCTGCCCTTCCAGATGCTTCGCTGTGTCTTTGAGGACCCTCCTAGGTGGGCCCTGGAGAGCAGGCTGGTGGGGGCGGGGAGATGGGACCGTGCAGACCAGCCCACTCATCTGGGAGCCCCGATGCCCTCGACTGCCGGGTCCAGGTGCACCTTTCCTCCCAGAGGGACGCGGCCTGTTGCTTGGTGATGGGTGCAGACCTGTCCCTGATGACCGCCCGTGGGCCTCTTGAGCGATGATGCATCCTGCTGTTCAGCAAGATGCGAGGCCTCCTGGGAAGGCCGCCTCCCCGCAGCTCACAGCTTTGTATTGGGAGGCGGGAGCCGTGTGGCCGTGAGGTCCCTCACCTGGGCCAGAGGAGCTGGGTCTTTGGGATTTGACCTGTGTCTGTTCTGCAGCTGCGAGGGGGGTGGTCCTCTTGGGGGGCCCGCTGCCGCCTGGAGCACTGGCCTGGTGCTCTCTGCGGGCAGGGCACGGGACCAGGCTCGCCCACCGTCCTTGTCCTGTTAGGAGCACAGACATGAACACGCTGGGGAGCAGAAGCCTCGCTGTCATCGGCTTCACGGCCGGGCTGAGCATCAGATGGGCTGGGGCAGGGGCGCGGGGTGGCGGAGAGGCAGGCAGGGTCCAGCCCTCGCTGCGGGGCATCGGTCCTGAAGGGCTTTCTAGGGGACGTGGGTCTCCAGGAAGGTTTTGAAAGAGGTGGGTGGGTAATGTTTGGGTCCCTGGGGGACGGGCTTTGAGAGGGCCCACGGGGTGTGATGCTGCCATCTGAGTCTGCGGTGCAGGGGAAGTGGCTGAGCCCGAGCCTCAGTTTCCCCTCTGCAAAGGTTTTCCTGCGGTTTGGGTGGGTGTGGCCGGCAGCACAGGGCACAGGCCCTGCTCTCCAGAGAGCCCGGGGGCGGGGCCGGTACTTGCAAGAGTGGGTGGGCACGGATGCCTGGGTGAAGGAAGGTGTTCCAAGGTCACCCGCAAGGGCCAGTGTGGCTCCCCTGCGGGTGAGGCCGGACAGCGGGCAGCCTGCAGGCTCGTAGTGCCCGCGGAGCCCACCTGGGCTCCCCCTGGTTCCAGCACTTGCTCAGGCTGCTGGCCGAGCAAAGGGAGCCCCTCCTCTGGCCTGATAGACCTTCCCTCCGGGGGTGCCGCCGCCCTCTGCCCATCAGGGTGGAGGCTTGGGGTCATGGGGGCTGCAGGGCTCCTTCGCTGGACAGATCACCCAGCCTCCTCTGCCGCCCCGCCCCCCCCAGCACCACAGGGGGCTGGACCCTCGGGCCTGCCTTGCGACAATGACACGGGCTCGTGCCGGACAGCCTCACTGAAGACAGGCAGGGGGGTCAGGCCGCCAGCCTTCCTCAGAGGCGAGCGAGGCGGGGAGCCTGTGTCAGGGAGGGGAGGTGCTGGCGGGGGCATCCCCTGTGTCCAGGACCCCGTGCAAGTCCTGACTGGGTGTGGGCTCTGAGCTAGGAGGACAGTCTTTTCTGAGACCAAGGGGGACCGAACAGCAAGAGCAAGCGGAGCGCCTTGCCTTTGCCGCGGGAGCCCGCGGGCGCTGCACCCCTGCCCTGCTGAGGGCACGCGGGTCCTGGGTATGGGACGGGGTCGTCTGGGGGGGGCTCCCTGGCCTGGAGAAACAAGCCCATAGCTCAAGCTCTCGGGGCCAGTGGCGGACACACGGCCAGCACAGTGGCTGGCACGTGGTGCCTACTTGCTCGGGACACATTTGGGGAGGCGGTCGTCCTGCTGCTGGGGGCAGTGACGCGGTGGCCGCCTCGTGCTGCTGCGGCCGCGGCGACCGCGTAAACCCAGATGTGCAGATGGCGGCCCTGCCCCTCCTCCTCGCTCTCCTCTGATGCCCTGAGGGCAGGGGAGGTCACACTCAGAAGTCCAGCCCAGCCGGCCCTAATACTGCCACACCCCCTTAGTTTACCTGCCGCGCCACCTCGAACTTGGGCCGATTTGCTGCTCTCGGGGTCTCCTTGGGGTATAGACAGGAATGTCCCCTGTTTTGGCAGCAAAGACCTGGGGGGCCAGGCTCCAGGGGTCCGTGTCGGCCCCCAAACCCAGGTAGGAGTCCCACCTGCTTTTTTTTTTCTTTTTGGATTCATCCCAGAAACTCAGCCAGGAAACGAGTTCCTGTTCTTTCTCTTGACAAAGCCACTAAGGGAACATGGTCAAGCAGTGGCTTTCTTTCCAAAGACCTCTCGGTTTTTCCCAAATTTGGAGGCTCTCTGAGTTGCTTACGAGACCGAACGGTCCGGAACTCTCTGGAACACAGTCCCAGAAGCCTGAGGGTTTGCAATCTGCAGCCAAACAGACCCAGCAGTCGGCCCCTAGACACCCCCGGCGCCTGGGGCCTTTCTGGGCTCAGGCTGTTTAATTTGGTCGCGACAGAGTCTGAAGGCTGCGTGCAGCCCGGACCAGGAGACGTTCGGGAAACTCCCAAGTTTGGTTGTCAGTTTTTGAAGTGCCGCCAGTGCCCAGAAAATTAGGCAGAGGGACCAGAGGGCAGCGCCGGTGGCCGTGGAGTCCCCACACCCTCCCCGGGGCTCTGGCGAGAGCTGGGGCTGCAGAGGAGGCTGGGAGCCCGCAGTGCGGTCCCAGCCTGCCTCTGTCCCCTTGTCGCCTCTTGCTCTCCTGTTCCCGAGTCTCCAGCGGCCCCTCCCGGGAGGGTGACCCTCCGCAGACCTTGGCCTTCTCCCTCCACTGGACCGAGTTGCAAAATCCAGAACATCCAGGGCCCTGGCCTTGCATGCATAAGTGTCCTCCCCACCCGTGGCTGAGAGCTTCCTGTGTCCCTGTCCCCAAGCCTGGGAGTCTTTGCCCTCAAGCACTTGGAGTCACTTCCTGGGAAAGCCAGGGGCGGTGGGGAAGGGGAAGCAGGGAGGGCCACCCCTGGGCGGGCCCCCGCCCCCACCTCCTGTCCCTTCCACGCCTCCTCTGGTGTCCGAGGGGTGGGCTGTCTGGCTGGGGTTCTGTGGTTCGTCCCTGGGTACAGGTGCGGGGCAGGGGTGTCCCTGGGGCCTCAGGTCCCATCTTGCAGGTGAGGGGGGGGGAAGTGGGGTTATCTTGCAGCCTGGGGCTTATTCGGGTGCGCTGGGGAATTCCAGGGCGGCTTCCCCTCTGTGCCGTCTCCTCAGTTGTCCAAGGAGGGGGTGGAACCCATGTCTTTTGCAGCCGGTGCCTGGTCTTCTTTGATGATCCTCTGTCTGGTTTCCTGGCCCAAACCCACCGCCCTCCCTGGCCCTTCCCGGAGCTCTGGCTAATGGCTGGCTGTCGGTGATGGGCTTCGGGCTGTCCCCTGGGGCAGGGCCGGAGTCCTGGGCCCCTCCCTGTAGGTGGCTGGAGCTGAAGGTTCCCCTGGAATTGAGGACGGGAACCACCCAGGCCTCTCTCTGCCTGTAGGAAGTGGGGCGACGGACAGCATCATCATTCTTTTCGGTGGGAAGAGCGAGAAGTCCCCACCGTGGGCCACCGGCTCCTCCCCCAGGCACTGACTAGGAAGGTGGAGATGTTTCTGGTTCTGACCTTCACGGCCACCAGTGTGGTGGATTTCCATTCTGTCCCAGGCAGATCTCGTTCTGTATCCGGGCCGGCCCCCTCTCCGGGTGCAGGAAGCCGGCTCTGAGCAGGGGGGGTTTGGCCCTCCTTTCCATGTGGGTGGGCGGTTTCCCTGCAAGTGGTAGGCCAGGCCCCTGCCCTGCGTCCCCAGAGACCGATATTATCTACAGTAAAAGCATTCAAGTTCTCCTGGCTCCAAACCAGGCCTGGAGGGGCGGCCTTCTCTGCTGTCCCCTGCCTCCTGTCCCCCATGAAAAGTCGGGGGAAGGAGTGCTCTGTAAAGTAGTGGGTTTTGGCTTTTCCTCCGGCTCAAAATGAAGTGCTGGAAATCCCTCTGTTCTCTGGAAGGCCAGGAGAGGATCAGTGGGGCTGGGAGAAGCGGCCAGCTCATCCATGTATCTGGGCGCGCCAGCTAAGTGCCAGCTCTGTTCTAGGCTCTGGGGGTCCAGGCACGGACCTAAGAGAGGGGTAGGTTCAGGAGGGCTTCCTGGAGGAAGGAGCACGTGACTAGAGTCCTGGGTGGGGGGTTACCAGGCAGGGTCTCCAGGCGGACGATATTAGCTGGCTTCTGTGAGTTCTCCCAGCTCGTAGTTTGGTGGGGGGGATCTCCGGGGCCGCACCTGGCCGAGATGCCCTGCGTCCCGAAGGGGAGGGGCTGTGCTCGCAGGCCTAGGTGGAGGAGTGAGGACCCGGCTACGTCCTTCCTCCTGGTCCCTAGGTGGGTGAGCTGGGAGGGACTCGGGTGGTGAGGAATCCAGGTGAGAGAGGCACCCACTTTGTTAACATAGTGGGGAGCAGGGGGGCAGGTCGGCGAGGCTGAGCTTGAAGTCCTGCTGAGCTACAAGAGAAACCTTGGCCGGCCTGGGGCCCCTCGGGGGTGAGATGGGGAGGACCATTATTCCTGCACACCTTTGTGGGCCCAGTGCACGGAGACGAGGGAGGGAGGCCGAGTCCTCTCCCTCCCTTCTGGGGGGCTGTCCCCGGCCCAGCCCCTGGGCCCTTGGGGACACCGAGTGGTGGGCCAGCTGGGCTGCTGGGGGCACTGGCGAGGGGCGAACTCTTCCGCCTGCCCTGTGCTCTCAAATGTTTGTCTCTGTCCTAATATGTAAGTGATGAACCAGGCTCCTGCAAACATCTGCCCCGGAGCCAGCTGTCAGGCTCTGCCCCCCCTCCCCCTGCATTCTTTGTCTCTGACCCAAGTCCCGGCCCTCCCAGCTGTCACCCCGTTGCTCACAGAGGCACCTCCTCTGGCCGAGCTGGCTCTTGTCATTTTCTGGAACAATCTTGTGTATCGAGCACCTACTATGTGCCAGGCACTGGGTTGGGCACTTTACATGTGGAGTCTTCCAGTCCCGCCTGGAGTCCAGTGAGGTGGACAGGCCGCTGAGGCTCACTCAGGTCACCCCTGGCCGAGGCCACACGGGAAGGCAGACCCCGGTCCTCCTGACCCGTCCCTGCTGCTGCCCATCACTCCCTGCTCTGTCTGGCCCTCCCTGGTGCCGCTCTGTAGGGGCTGACCTTGCCGGGCTGCTGTGATGGAAACCTCAGGCTACTTGTCAGCGGTGGGTGGGGACAGCTGGGGGACAGCGAATCTGCCCCTCCTCCGGCCCCAGCCTCTCTGCCCTCCTGCTCCCAGACCTCTGTTTGCGAGATGGGAATGACCGCGCCCACCTTGCAGGGCGGCTGGGAGCTTGGGAGAGGCAGTGCGGGTCCAGGGCTTCGCACAGCGCCGGCATGTGGCGGGCCCTCTCCCCTCAGCGTGTAGCTCTCGGGGGCCCAGTGGGGTTTGGAGAGCCGTGTGACCGTTAGCTTGCTGGCTGGGATCCGGACGCCCAGGCTGTGATGTTCCCCTCTCTTGGCCGTGGCCTCCCATCTGTGAGGTGGGGAGCCAGTAGTCACTGTGTCTTGGGGGCTCGAGGTAACCAGATGGGCCTCAGGACGGTGCCCGGCATATCATAAGCACACAGCAGCATCACCTGTTAGAGATTCAAAGCCACAAGTTCAAAGCCACAAGTACTTTTTTTTTTTTTAATTAATTAATTGTTTTTTGAAAGGTAGAGAAAGAGTGAGGAGGGGAGAGGCAGAGAGAAGGAGAGACTCGCAAGCAGGCTCTGCCCTGTCAGCTCTGAGCCCAACACAGGGCTCGAACTCAGGAACCGTGAGATCATGACCCGAGCCCAGATCAAGAGTCAGATGCTTAACCGACTGAGCCACCCAGTGCCCCGTACATCTTGGGTTCGTGGTACATGCCAGGCAGTGTCCAGGGCCCTCGTGGAGACGGGGACTGTGTTAGCCTGTCTGGGCAGCTAGTCTAGGGGCTCAACCAGCTCGTTCATCTCTCACGTCCATATGCTGGGAAACTAGTGTTCCGTTGCTCTCAGGCCCTGGCTCGCAGACAGCCGTCTTCCCCCCTGTCCTCATGGGGCGAAATGGGTCCCCCGTGACCTCATGGGGTGGAATGGGTCCCCTGTGACCTCATGGGGCGGAATGGGTCCCCCGTGACCTCATGGGGCGGAATGGGTCCCCCCTGACCTCATGGGGCGGAATGGGTTCCCCCTGACCTCATGGGGCGGAATGGGTCCCCCCTGTCCTCATGGGGCGGAATGGGTCCCCCCTGTCCTCATGGGGCGGAATGGGTCTCCCCTGACCTCATGGGGCGGAATGGGTTCCCCCTGACCTCATGGGGCAGAATGGGTCTCTTACCGGGACCCCAACCTGCTCCTCTCTCATGTCCTATGTGCCCCCCAAAGGCCCCACCTCCTCACTCGGTCACACGGGGATGGGATTCAATGCAGGAATCCAGCGGTGGGGACACAGACGTTCAGGCTACAGCAGGGACAGACATGAACGAGCTTTGCTCCTGTCTGCAGGGGCGTGACAGTCTGTAGGGAGGGACGTGTCCACGGTGCTGGGAGGGGAGGGGGAAGCGGAAGTGGGCAGATCCGGTGGAGGCTGCCCTGCCGTGTCTTCTGCAGCAGGTAAATTAAACTGCGTTTTGTTGTGCAGCCCCCTTCCCCCCACCTTCTCTGTCGAAGGTAAACAGTGTGGGCCTCTGGCAGGTCTTGAGGCCTGGCGACCAACACGCCCCCTTGTCACATGTGCCTCTGCCCCCAGCAGTGCCCAGTGCCTCCTTCAGGTCATGACCCACCTGTGAGCTGAGCGGCGGTGGCCAAGGCTGGAGGGACATCGACCTCGGGTGACTTTTGGGGAATGTAGGGGTGGGTGGGGCTGCTGAGCTGCTCCCACGATGGTTGGTGCGCAGGGCTGGCCTTTTGCAGGATTCTCGGGAAGGGGGTGGCGGCGGAGAGGTCAGTGAGGTCCTTGCCCTCCCTCAGATGCGCCCGCCCGGCCTTCCAGAACCAGAACCTCTAAGAGGCGGGGACCTGCCGTCTGTTTTTCTCACAAGCTCCGGATGCTTCTGACAGCGGTCAGAGCCTCTGAGAAGGATCTGGAAGCAGAACCTTCGAACCACAGAGGCATTCGGAGAACAAGTGTCAGAAGGCGCAGAGATGTGGCCGGCGGAATGCTGCCCGGAGAGAAGCCGGAGCGTGTCCCTTGCACAAGCCTGCAACAGACACCCGCACGTGTCTGCATGTCGGAAGGACCGGAGGGCCCTTTGCTAGAGCATGTGATCCGGGCCGCGGGCTTGTTGACGTCTTTTCCTCTGTCTTCTCTGCGGCTCACTGGTTTTCTACATCCTCCATCATAAACTGCTTTGGTAGTCGGGAAAAGAGCAGTAGGTATCATCCTCGCAAGTTTATTGTCAAAAAGGAAAATCGCTCACTCACCCGAGTCTCTGCCCCGGTTAGAGAGAAGCCTCCCCCGCCCCCGACCTTTCCAGCCCCAGGTTGGGATTGCGGGTTGAGTGAAGGCAGCTTTGCTCAAAGGTGAGTGTGGCCGGGAGCTGCCTTCCCAGGCCACCAGCTGTGTTTTTAGCTTCAGAGGGATGTGGCCAGAGCCGGGGTCCCCAGCCGCAGCCCCGCCCCCCTCCCCCCATCCATCCGTGGCCAGGCCCCTCCAGCTCTGCTGAGTGTTGGGAATCGCTGGACCTTCTGGTTCAGGAGCAGCAAGGATGCTCGGAGCTGCTGGCGGACTTCAAGAATGGCCCTCGGGCCGTGTGATGTCACAGCTGCGAGGGGCTTTTTAGTCCTGCCCATCGGGTCCATCCCCGGGATGCTGAGGCCACAGGGGTCATACCTCTCTGGCCCGGGCAGCCCCCACACCCCCCAGCTCTGGGCTCAGCACTGCCCCGACCCTCCCGCGCCGAGCGGTTATGTTGACGACTGAGCTGAAATTCGCTATTTTTGGTTACGGACAGAATCATTTCTGAAGGCACTCGGGCAGGGGGCGCTGTGCTCGTGAGGGGGACCCTGGGGAGGTTCTGGGTGGCTGAGGGCTCCTGCAGCTGGTGCGCGGAGGCTTCTGAAGGTAGGAATTGGGAGAGCCAGTTGGCAGCCTGGGCCCTGCCTGTGGGACTGCGAGGGCGGCTCTGGGCCGTGGGGGTGGGAGTCGGGTTGGGGGGGTCTGCTAGCACAGGGGGATTCAGAGTTCACTGCCAAGGTGCTTCTGTTTCTCCCCCCACAGGCCCTGTGCGGAATGGAGGGTTGGCTCTTTATGGGGTGTGGTCCCGGAGGAGGTAATTTATCTGTCCACCCACAGCCGGCCAGCCGGGGAGCCCCTGGGTCACACGGTGCCCTGTGTCTCTGGAGGAATGTGCGACAGGGCAGAGATGCCCTTGTGGGGTCACATTCCCGGCTGCGGGGACACCCACCTGCTCTGCCTCGAGGAGGGGTCCCGGTGCCGCATTTCAGGAGGTGGTTTTCCTAAAGCCGTCCTTGTGGACGCATCCCTCGTGCGCCAGGTCTTCACGTGGCTTCTTCTCTGTGTGTCCCTGTCTCTTCTTTCCAGTCTCTCAGGAGGACGCTCAGTATTGAATTTAGGACCCACTCTAAATCCAGGATGATCATATCTTGAGATTTTTCCTTTAATGTTTATTTTTGGGAGTCAGAGAGTGAGTGGGGGAAGGGCAGAGAGAGAGGGAGACACAGATTCGGAAACAGGCTCCAGGCCCCGAGCTGTCAGCACAGAGCCCGACGCGGGGCTTGAACCCACGAACTGCGAGATCATAACCTGAGCCGAAGTCGGACCCTTAACCGACTGGGGAGCCACCAGGTGTCCCAAATCTTGAGATTTTTAATTACGTCCGTAAAGACCCTATTTCCAAAACAGGTCACAGTCACAGGTTCTGGAGACTAGGACACAGACATATCTTTTTGGGGCCGCTCTCCCACCCGCTATGGCGGGGCAGCGAAGTGTTCTAGGCTGGGGGTGAGTGCGATCGGGGGGCGGGGGCGTCAGGAGACCAGGCCTGGACGGGCCTGACGGCGTGACTTGGAGGGACGTTAGCCTGCCCGGGCCTCGACCTCCACGTTTCTGTGACTGTGGTTGCGTCCTGCCTGTTGATGCCCAGGGACCTCCTCAAGTTCTGGATGGATGTGGAGTTGGCCAAGAGCTTGCCGGCCCGGTGAGATCCCAGTAAGGCAGGAGGAGCCTCACAGGCTGGCTCACTCAGTCTCCGCCTGGGGGCTTTCTGGAACATTCCAGATGGCCTCCCTGACGGAGGTGCTACTGCTCCCTGGGAGTCCCTTCCAGAATCTTCTCAATGTCCAGCTGTGGTCTCTCCCACACAGCAAACGCACCTCTTCCTTCTGGTTTTCTGTGCCCCTCCTCCTCCGCCCGACCCTCCCGTCCCTGAGGGTAAAGACCAAGGCCTTGCCACCCTCTGGGTTGGCAGAACCTGAACCCAAAAGTCCACGTTGGTGTACGGATGACTTTGTGGTCGCTGAGACTCTACCCAGCCCCCACCCCCATTCCTCGGGGGCCCGGGGAGCGGCTGGACTCCTGGGGGTGCTCTGGCCGGCGCCTAACCTCTGCTCCCTCGGGTCGCCGGCCCCTGTAATTAGGGGCCCAGGCAGCACCCGCTCGCTGCCCGCCCCTAGGCCACGACACAGAGGCTCCGTCTGTCCCTCTGACGTCCCTTGGCAGGCGGTGTGATTAATGGAGGGTCCCCCTGGGCCGACCGGCTCTGGCATGAGGCTTTTTTTTTTCCCTTCATTTTTTAAGTGGTTTTACCATCTTTCCCAGGAGTCAGGTGAGGAAGGAGAGGTGATTCCCCATCCCCCACCCCGGGCAGATAACACCCCCGGAGACCCCCCAGCTGTGAGCAGAGGCTGGAGGAGTGGTCCCTTTAGGCAGCTGGCCCTGAGGTCACCCTGATGTCCCAGGTCCCCTGGTCCTGGCCTGCACCGCGCGTGTCCTGTGGGACAGAGCCACCCGGGGCGGGGACAGGTGGGTGCAGGACGGTCTTCTGGACGTCCTTGCTCCGTGGTCCGGGATGGGGCTGGGCCAAGCCCCCAGCAGTAGCACTTATAGGGCCTGCGAGGAGGGGGGTGTTTGGGAGAGCAGCGCGCAGTGGGAGGGCGCAGGTAGAAAGATGGGGTGGGGGCCTTCGGGGGGGAGGGGCTGTGCTCCCACCTGGAACCAGCAGCAGCTCAGCTCTCCTGGGACAGGACCCCCCACCCCCCGAGACCCCCCGGGATGTCTGGGGCTGCAGGGTTAACCTGGGGGGTGCAGGTTAAAGGGCTCTGTGACCTTTGAGACCCGTGAAGCTGTGGCCCTGGAGGGTTTCGGGTTTTGAAGTCAGTCCCCTCCCAGGGGCTCCCTCCTGCCCCCTTGACTGCCATTTATCTGAGAACCTTTGACCCGCAGAGGCCTCAAGAGGTCCCCGAGAGGTCGAGCATCCCCTCCGCTCCCTCCAGGCAGGCCGCACCTAGGCCCTCCTCCCGCCCTGCAGAGAGCTAGCCGCACAGGCACAGGCAGCCATGTCCCCACCCCGGGGCAGGAAATTCTTGCCGTATCTCGTCCATATCTCTGTGTGCAACTTCAGCCCACTTCCCTCGCTCTGCTCTCTGCCGGGTGCAGGGAACCGGCAGCTGGCTTGAGAGAGGGGAGAGCCAGACCCCTTCCGTCCGCAGCAAACTGGTCTTTGTCTGCACACATTCCCTGAACTTTAGTCAAGAGGAAAAGGTGGCCCAGCATCTTAGGGGACTTTTAAACCTGCCTGGAGGGACCCTGGTGCCCCATGACCCAAGGGGATCGGGGAGATGGCTGAAGTAGCACAGCGAGGCTTCACTGGGGGTGCAGCCGCCCTGGTGAGGAGGGGCCCTGCGCCTGAGCCCTGCTCCGGGCAGAGGGATGTCCAGCAGCAGGAGTCGCCATGTGGCTGTCCCACGCTGCCCACCGGGGTCTCCTGGACAGCTGTCACCCCAAAGCCCTTCTCTTGTGGGGAGAGGTGGACACCAGTAATTAGCCCTCTGCAGGTGGCCCGACCAGAGAGCTTCCTGCCCTATGCGGGACAGTGTTGGGAGCACACAGGGTGCCCTGTCGGGGGCCACTGGGGCTACAGGTGTGAGCTGGGGCACCCCGGGTGAGCTGGATGCGTGGGCCCTGACTGGGGCAGGGGGGAACCTGGGGAGGCTCTGAGGCCGGGGAGGGCGAGATCAGGTGGCAGGAAGGGGCTGCTGGGGCAGCCCCTTCTCGCCAGGCCGGGCTGATTCCAGGGCGCCCCCGGCCCCTTCTCAGAGCTGGTGAGTCATAGCAGGAAGTGGCTTCAGCATCCGCAGAAGGAGGCCACGGCGGCTGCGAGAGCTCCCCTGCCTTGTCTGTGTCCCGTCGGGGTGCTCGTTTCCCGGGGCAACCGTGACAAAGCCCCAGGCTCTGCGGACAGCTTGAAACGGTAGACTGTCCCGTCCTGGAGGCCACAGTACAAAGTCCAGGTGTGGGCAAGGGCTGGTCCCTTCCAGATGCTCTCCGAGAGGGGCGTCTGTTCCGGACGTGTGTCCCAGCGTCCGGTGCCCGTCCTTGGCTTGTAGGCCCGTTCCTCCGGTCCCTGCCCTGCCTGCGCATGGCCTTCTCTGTGCATCTTCCTTCCTGTGTCTGTGACAGCCACCGCTGTCGGGTTTAGGGCCCACCTGTTACTTCTGCAAAGACCCTTTTCCCTAAACAAGGTCTCTGTCAAAGGTTTTGGGAGTTAGGACTCAGGTGTATCCTTCTGGGGGGCCACTGTTCAGCCAGTCTCTCTGCAGACAGCACCGCGGAGTCTGGAAGCCACCGTGAAGGAGGCCGATAGGAGCTCTGGTCCCGTCCCGGGTGGGGAGGGCTGGCTCCCCTGTGTCCTTGCTAGAGTTTTCTCCAGGGAGAAATCAACACCGTGAATTCGGGAAGTAGGAGGATGTCCGGGGTCCGGGGGCTGCTCTAGATCCTCGCTGCCACTGGGC